>OY829913.1:255867924-256467924 GCA_963691935.1 Nephrotoma guestfalica
AAAACGACATGTGCGAGGTTCGACCGTTATATAATTCCGTGTGAATTGAACTCGGGTTTTTAATACAAGAAGCAAGCTGCGCCAGACAACCTCGTGAATTTCAAAGAAAATGGAAAAAAGTGAATTTCGTGTGCTGATTAAGCATTATTTTTTGCATAAAAAAACCATCACCGGAACCAAGGAAATGCTTGATAAATACTATGAGGACCCTTCACCATCAATTTCAATGGTAAAGAAGTGGTTTACTGAGTTCCGTAGTGGTAGTACTACGACAAAAAGTCGATAAAATTATAGAATGATATTGAACGATCGGAGAATGAAGTTTGTGAGGTGGCTGAGACTGTAGGAATCTCCACTAAGCGTGTACATCACATTTTACATGAATATTTGAACATGAAAAAGCGAACCGCGCGATGGGTGTCACACTCGACCATAAGCGCAACCATGAGGCTCCTTCAAAAGAGTGTTTAGTGATTTTCAGTCGCAATCCAAACGAGTTTATGCGCCGTGTCGTAACCGTGGACGAAACATTGATCCAGCACAAAACATCAGAGACCAAAGAACAATCACGACAGTGGATTTCTCCGGATGAACGTGCACAACAGAAGACCAAGGAGGTCTGGCGGCAAAAAGGTCATGGCCATAGTTTTTTAAGATGCACACGGTGTCATTCACATCAATTACCTGGAAAAAGGTAAAACGATCGCCGGCGAATATTATTCGTATTTGGCGAAGAAAAAAGTGCTGTTCCATCAAGACAATACACGAGTGCACCCCTACGAACTGCTACTCCATCCAGCATATTCTCCAGATTTAGCCAACTGCGACTATCTCCTGCTTCTGGGCTGGGCGGTAAGAGATTTTCTAACGAAGAGGTCTAACGAAGGGGTCATCACTGAAACAAACGCCTGTCTTGAGGGCCTTGAGAAAACCTATTATTTGGAAGGAATAAAAAAATTCGAAAAACGCTGGACTAAATGTGTCGAGCTTAAAGAAGATCACATCGATACACCAGACTAAAATTCACGTTAATGAATCGTTATATTAGGGAGGAGCAACGACTTGATGAGTTGCTCTCTAAGTTTTTCTTAACGTAAAAATGTTGGTAATTTTATTATTTTCACTCAATTGTATAGCACAATTTTTAAATCGGACTGTGGCAGATTTTTAAATGTTTTATTTTTTTACAATTCTCCAAACTTAAGCGACTGTCTTCTGGTGGCCGATATTACTATTAAGGTTACAATTGCGAAGCTAAATCGTATGCAAAATTTTGCGCTGACTGTAAGATCACGCTCAATTCGTTAATTAACCCTTTGATTGTATCGAAACTTGTTAGTAAGTTTAAACATTAAAACAGTGTTACAGAAGAATAGTATGGACTGATAGCGGTATCCTTTTACAGTAATCCCCCGGTTTACGGATAGGATGCGTTCCCTAAAAACTGTCCGTAAACCGAAAATCCGTAAAAACGTCTCTTATTATGGGATCTCATTGAAAACTGACAGGTCCGTTCCAACTTGTGAAAAAATGGAAAACGTAACCGTAAAGGGAACCGTAATAAATACAAAAGTTTTTTCATAAAATTAATTAAATAAATTCATAGAAATCATAATTAATGAACTGCTTAATTGCTCATCGGAGCTGCATTTGATTCAGTAGTTCTAGAAAAAATTTGTCCTGCGAAGTTTATTTTCACGATATAATTCTTTGTAGAGTACAGAAGGGCATTATATCTTGCTTGGAAGCGGCTTTTATTTTACTTGTTGGCATATGCCATGTTGATTAGAATTTCCCATCTATCGTGCATCGGTGGTTTCATTAACTAGCGTTAACAACTCTTCTGTGGAAATATTCTCTTCATCATATTCCAATGAGTTCAGAAATATCTGCGATATTTAAGTCGCTCAGACCGGCTAAATGCGCAATATCAACAATTTCGGTTTGTATTTCTGTGATGTCATTTAGATTCTGAGGTGATTGAAATTTATCCGGACACGCTGGTCTTAATTTTGTCCATACCTGATTCATAGTGGATTATTTCACTTAAAGCTACAATTTCACAATGCTCTTCATTCTTTAAATTGTTTCCAAAATTCTGTCAAGCCAGGTAGCAGGCCTTATAATTATCAAGACCCTGCCTGGTCCATTCGTTGTAGTAATGGTGTCGTGTTTGGACGTAGAAATACCACTTTTATATTATTCGGGACGTTACGTTTATATTTAGTTTATATGGCTTGGGACATTATCAACGATTACAGAGCCCGCTTGTTTGAAATGTTTTGGTCATTGTTTAATTTTGCAACTGAATTTGAAAAATCATTATTTAACCATTCAGTTTTAATTTGTGATCTCGCAGCAGCATTTCCATCATTCAAAGTAATTCTATCTTTAGCTCTCTTGAATCCTGAAGCTGTTTTTCATCTTTAGCGATAAAAGTTCATGATGGCATCGGTTTCCAGAAAATATGCGTCTCGTCGACATTATACACACACATGCTGTGAATTATACACACACCGGCTTGTAAAATTTCTAAAAGCTCTTCTGGATCTCCTACAGTTTTTATGTTATGAAATGAATACAGCGTCTCCGTACGAGATCCTCGCACTATGCAGCAGTCACTCTTTGTACACTTCATAAAATGTTATCTTTAATTTCTTTTATTGACCTATATGTTATGGTAGCGCTAGTGGTGCCGAAATCGAACGGCTTTAAAATATTAAATTTTAATTCTAAAGTTATTGCCTTGCGCGCTTTTTCCACGCATTTTTTCATGTCCGTAACTTCGAATATCCGTAATTCGAGCCTCCGTTAATCGGGGGATTACTGTGTGTCTCTAATACTCGTATATGTTAGGGCCCCAATTAAGTTTACGGCCGTCTTAATTATACTATTTTGCACGAAAGTAATTCTCAAAATACCCCACCATCAATTGATAGCGCTAGAGATTATTAAGATACAAAATTTCAAGTCATTCATCTTGTTTTTGAAACGATCACTAACTCATAAGCCACCTATAGTCGAAAAAATAAAACTCACTCATAAATAATTAATTAAATTGTCACTGGGCGAGTGTAATGCTATATTAAACTTTACAAGTTGTTAATTAGGCCCAACACAATATTGTTCATATAAATCCGAATAGTTTTATATAATTTATACAATCATAATGATTATTTACACAAATAAATGGCAAAATATAAAATTATTTTATAATTACATGCAGACATGAAAAAGTATAATGAAGATATTTCATATTAAAACAATTAATTTATGCATTTGAAGATTTTTTAATGATAGACAAAAATATGACAATTAAATATGTGTGTATGTGTGTGCGGATTAGTAACAATATAATAGAATTATCATGATTTACAGCTTACTGCTGTAATATTGTTTCTATGATTTATTGCATTGCAGTAGATAGGAAATGAGCGAAACGTTTTTAGCAAAATTCGTCACGTGAGTATGGCAGCGACAATCAACCTCGATAAATTCCGGGTAAATCACACATGTTTGGTATCAACCAATTCTATGTTCTGTACAAACAAATATTTTATTTTAATCAAGCCAGATGTTCCCCAGCCAATTTGTTTTGTCGTGCAAATAATATTTTGAATTGAATTTAAAAAATATTTTAAATGTTTTATGAAGCTAAAACGATGTCACTACTTAGACTTTATTATGCACCAAGTGTTGTAATCATATTTGTTTTAATAGCGGTATGCCACTGGAGTTTTTTAAAAGCTAGGTTACTCGTCAATTGCATTAATGGGTTGACAGATTTTACTACTCTCTATAACCAAATCAACGTTTTACATACACTGTTAAAAGACTTTATTTTCTGTGGGTTTAGATTGAGAATTGATGAACACCTGATTTTTAATTGACTCGTACTTTTATAACATTAATGTCGAAAGACGCTCGGAGAGCTTTTCCTTTCCCAATATATTTCACAAAAAAGCATTGCGATGTTTTTGTTATGTTTTCTAAGATGAAGAAATTACTAATTTAATAATAAATATTTTTACGGTTGTGAAATTAACTAAATTTCCGGCTCTCACACATAGATGGTGCTAGCGATACATCTAGTTGTCATTTATGTCAGAAGTTGTGTTTTCTTCATAGCGTGGACAGTTGTTAAGGATAACCAGTTGTAATACCGACACATATTTTTTCTAAGAACGAAAAAGTTGAGTTTTGTGCCAACCAAACAGCATTTGTCGGAAGCTTTGTTTTTCTCTTCACGTCATTTGCGTGAAAAAGCCTGCAGCGAACATGCATCATCGGAAATTACGTGAAGATTGGTTTAAACGCTTCAGAAGTGGCGATTTCGACGAGCTGCAAGCGTTCTTGGCTGAAGATGATACGCAAACTCAAGATCAACTTGCGGAGATATTAAACACGACTTGCTACGGTATTTTCGAATGTTTAACGCATGAGTTAACTGAGAGACAGATGGAAAATCGAAGAGGCACTTGCGAAATTTTGTTTTCACGGCATGAAAGAAAGAGCTTCCTGCGTCGAATTGTTACAGGAGATGAGAAGTGGATCTTTTTTAAGAATCCCAAACGAAAAAAGATGTGGCTTTCACCTGGCAAAGCATCAACATCGACGGCGCGGCCAAATCGCTTCGGAAAGAAGACAATGCTTCGCATTTGGTAGGACCAGAAAGGAATCGTGTACTATGAGCTGCTGAAATAGAGCGAAACTGTTAATGGGTAACGCTTTCGATAACAACTCATCAATCTAAACAATGTATTGCTCGAAACACGGCCAGAATAGGACACGAGACACGAACGAGAGGTACTGCAGCACGAGAACGACATGCCATCGCACTCCCACTGCTACAGCAGCCGCCTTGGAGCAAGGCTTTGCAAGGCTACACTTGGCCAGTTTCGAAGAAGTGCAAAATTGGTTGCGGATGAATGGTTTCGGTTCAGAGAAGCGTCGTTTTATCGTCATGGTAGTCATGTATTGCCATAGAGAGATGGCAAACATATGTAGATTTCGGTTCAGTGAAAAATGTGTTTCGCACACTTCGTCCATTTTATGGTCGTCATAATTGACCTACAGAGCAAGCAATTCAAGCCATTGTGACAAAATTTTCCACCAATTCACGTTATTGAACATCAATCCATCAAATTGTATGCGTAGAGTGCGTACAGAGGAAAATATTGCGGCTGTAGTGTTAATGAAAACGACAAAATACCCAGCCGTCACAGAGCACAGCAATTGGGATTATGTTATTCGACTGCGCGGAAGGTTTTACGCAAGGATCTTGGTCTGAAGGCGTATACCATATACAGCTCGTGAACATTTAAAGGAAAATCTGTTTTTTTACCGACAAATTTTGTTCAGCGACGAAGCTCATTTTTGATTAAATAGGTCCGTTAATTAGTAAAATTTACGCGTTTGGTGTGATGAGCAGCTACAGGCAAAGCAACAACTGCCAATATATGCAGAAAAAATCGCACCAGTTTATGGGCTGGCGGAATCATCGGTCCGTATTTTTTGATAGATGGTGATGGCCGCAACGTTAACGGCAAAGGTACTCACTATCCGCTAATCCGATTTTGAACTTTTTTTCCCCAAAATGCATGAACTGAACCTGGTCGATACGTGGTTTCAGCAAGACGACGCCACATGCCACACAGCATCAGAAACCAAAGGAATTATTGAAAAGGTGAGCAATTTATCTCACGTTTTGGTCCGGTGAATTGGCCACCTAGATCGTGCGAAAGAAACGAAAATAGCCATATTTTTTCATATTGGATTTATTTTGCAAAGACGGCAGCTATAGAAAGAGGTGATAAATAATTTAATTAAGTTTAATAAATTAATTTAAAACTATATAGAAGTTAAACATTATTTTTAAACTAAACATTACAAAAGTTTTTTTTTAAACGTACATAAAAATGAAAAAATGTCAGGGAAATCCAATTAAACCCAATTGTTCAATTCTTATAAGAATGTTGAGTGTAACTCTGAACAGAATTTGAGTTGCTTTAGTGGATCGAATTGATATAAATAATAAAACAATAAATTGTAGAGTATGTCGGAAAATTGCACTACGTGGAAATCATAGCCTTAGGTTAACAGTCCAATGCCCTTTCCAAACTGAGAGTAGGGGTATCATTTTTCGATTTCGCAAATCAAATGGATATTGTTGGTTTGAGTAGTTTTAGTTAGAATAAGTTTTGAATATCGTAGAGTTTGTTAGATTGACACAAGCAAATAATTCTTCTCCTCTTTTTTGAAATAGCTCTTGACTCATTGAATTATGTTAACCTAGGACTAAGATTTCCATAGAATGAAATTTTCCGGAAAACTTTACAATATCCGTGATTTGAAGTTTGGAATTAACAAAAACTTAAAGCAAAGCTTAAGATTAAAACAAATTGCGTTCAAAAATCGTTTATCTTTCGATATTGAGCAAAAACTCCGAGAAAATGGCAAGAGGTTAGCTAAATTTGGAAAAAATCTGATTTTTGGCAAAATTTGCCAAAATTGGCAAAATTTGTTGGGATTTGAATGTATATGGCTTCAAATGTCATTTTACCGTAGTACATATGAGCTATTTTATCTAAGCTAAAATCAATAATCGATCCAGAATTTATCTAAACTGAGACTATACTCACACCAATAAAATCGGTCTGATTCACTTGAACGGAATAGGATACCTGTCCCCGCTTTTGGGAAATGGCTTTTGACTTACTTGTTTGTATCAAATTTAAGCAAAAATTTCATAACTCATTTGATTCTGCCAACCTTAGGCAATTATTTTCACATTCCGTGCAAACCAATAAAATCGACTTAAATTGTTAATTTTTACTTTTTGTTTTCTATTGTAATGGGTTTTTATTGTGACTGTTCCGTACATTGGTCTATCTTCAGTACTCTCGAATTAAATACATAATCATAGGACAATCTAGTGACAAACGACTATGATAGTCGACACCTACTTATACACAATCAACTTCCCAACCACCCCATACTTTTTCGTCCGTTATCGCTGGACCGCGGATAAACTTGAATTTTTGACTCATGGATGGAAAATTTGTGAGAATCCCAACAATCAGTTTCATCACAATAAAAACCCATTACAATAGAAAACAAAAAGTAAAAATTATAAAATAAATTCGTAAAAACACGAAAAGTTAATTGTGAGAATGAAACATAGATGAAAAATATGAACGAATCGATTTCGTTAGGCTAGCAGTAATTCGCTAGTACTACAAATACATGGTATTGTCCATGGTATAGACAATATTCCAATGTAAGTAATACAACATCAGTCGTCGCGACCTGATGAGAAGACTGATTTTTTCAAATCAATAATCTCATCCGTTCGAAACTGATTTGTTGGGATTCTTACAAATTTTCCATCTATGAGTCAAAATTGTTAAATGAGCTTTTTATATTATATAAGGTTTAAATGACAGTATTTTAACTCAAAAACTGGTATTTAAACTTTACAATAAAATCGACTTGCTTTATCAGAACTAAAACGGACACCCTACTGTCAATTTGGAAACTACACTTGATTCATTTGATTGTGTTATTGCTTATAGGCATTTTCCGACAAACTCCACGATTTCCGCAATTTATTTAAACTAAAACTACATACTTATACCAACCGAATTGACTTAATTTACCAGATCAGAATTCAGAATTATCCCTTATTTACAGAAATGTCCTTTAGCACACTAGATTGCCTTATCGTAATGTAATAAGAATTTCTATATAATGGCTTTGTACACAAATTGTTTATACCTGGCATTTAGATATATTGAAACATTAGCTGTGTTTATCTTATGTAACTTAAACATGAGAATTTTCCGGGCTATTATGAAGGCTATTTAACAAAGGGTTTTTTTCTAGTTTTCACTCAAAACGCTGATAAGAATTTTGTTTAAAGAATTTTGACCATATTTCACTACCATGTAGTTTTCGGTAGTTCTTCTATTCTAATCAAATGCTCAGAATATATACATCGTGCTCCTCAAATACTAAAAAACACTCAAAAATTTAACTTTTTCTATCCCTATAAATGCATTGTCACCAGGGATGTTATTGTCGAAAATATAGCACTTTTTTCGATGCTTTTGCTGTATAAAAGTACTTCGATACTTTCGAGCATATTTTTTATAACGGGTGATTTTTTAAGAGCTTGAGAACTTTTTTTTAAAAAAAAACGCATAAAATTTGCAAAATCTCATCGGTTCTTTATTTGAAACGTTAGATTGGTCCATGACATTTACTTTTTGAAGATAATTTCATTTAAATGTTGACCGCGGCTGCGTCTTAGGTGGTCCATTCGGAAAGTCCAATTTTGGGCAACTTTTTCGAGCATTTCGGCCGGAATAGCCCGAATTTCTTCGGAAATGTTGTCTTCCAAAACTGGAATAGTTGCTGGCTTATTTCTGTAGACTTTAGACTTGACGTAGCCCCACAAAAAATAGTCTAAAGGCGTCAAATCGCATGATCTTGGTGCCCAACTTACCGGGCCATTTCTTGAGATGAATTGTTCTCCGAAGTTTTCCCTCAAAATGGCCATAGAATCGCGAGCTGTGTGGCATGTAGCGCCATCTTGTTGAAACCACATGTCAACTAAGTTCAGTTCTTCCATTTTTGGCAACAAAAAGTTTGTTAGCATCGAACGATAGCGATCGCCATTCACCGTAACGTTGCGTCCAACAGCATCTTTGAAAAAATACGGTCCAATGATTCCACCAGCGTACAAATCACACCAAACAGTGCATTTTTCGGGATGCATGGGCAGTTCTTGAACGGCTTCTGGTTGCTCTTCACTCCAAATGCGGCAATTTTGCTTATTTACGTAGCCATTCAACCAGAAATGAGCCTCATCGCTGAACAAAATTTGTCGATAAAAAAGCGGATTTTCTGCCAACTTTTCTAGGGCCCATTCACTGAAAATTCGACGTTGTGGCAGATCGTTCGTCTATTCATTATGAAATGTCAAAGCATACTGAGCATCTTTCTCTTTGACACCTTGTCTGAAATCCCGCGTGATCTGTCAAATACTAATGCATGAAAATCCTAACCACAAAAAAATCACCCTTTACTTCTCAGAAAATTCAACAAATATCACTCGAAATTCGTTTGTGAGTCAAATTTGTAGAAGAAAAGAATACTGGATTTTTATCTAGAAATCTGGATGTCACACACTGAAAGACAAAGATATTTGCGGTTCAAGCCAGTAGGGTAGCTTAATATTTTAGGCGAAATGCGAAATTTTACAAGAAGTCCTGTGTGAACTCCTAATTTTCTTTATGATTCTTTGTCAGCCTGGAGATATAGAAACATTAACATTATTGGTTTAAGTTATGGATCCGAAATCTAGATAATAAATCTAAAAATATAATTTCATTATTCTCAGCAAATTTGCTTCGCCAGTTATTTGTTAATTACGGCGCGAGCTGGGACGAGTTAATGTGTTAATTGTACCAGGCTGGCAACAAGACCCACCCATAACAAAATCTCACCCACTAACAGTGTATCCGAATACCTGGCACTCTTCAATCAAACTGCTTTATCTGTGTACTGCGTATTTCTGCACATATGGCCATTTCATTCTCCGCTACTCGTGGGATAAAATATGAATGTAACTAATAATACACCGCAACTAATGCTGGTGGGATTTTGCCCTTTAGGTCAGGTGTCCAAGGCATAGGCAACCAACGTTGGACTTTGGTCATTAGGTCTGGTATGCAAGACTTACGAAAAAAAACGGTAACAAAATAGGACTTTAGCCATTAGACCTGGCCCTCAAGGCGTACTGGAAAATCGGGATACAAGCACGAACAAGACCAGTTTCTCGAAGTCAATCACTATGAACAGGAAAAGAGTCTGGAAAGCTCTAGCAAAGCTCAATAAGATTTCATTCGTGGAGAGAACGGACAGCGATACAGAACCCATGAAGAGGGATATATATCGTCCAGCAATTGAAGGAATGTAGAGAAGGCCTAGATGCCACTTTCCTAGAAATTATGAGATTATTAGAGAGTGCCGACCAACGGTCATTGACTCTGTATAAAAAGGCCATAAAGAGACTAGATGAAGTATGGCCTGGTGCTAGACTAAAAGTAGTCACTAAAGAGGAACCTGGTACAGGCGCTTCGATTCCAGAACCGATAGAAATTCTGGAAATGCTACAATTTAGCGATCCTGCACTGCCACCCACAGACTGGAGAGTGACCAGGTTAGAAGAACCAAAGACTGATTATAGGTCAGCTATTATCTAATTAAATCGAAAGTCACTGTGCTGGCGAGAACAAATGGTATAATTAGCTATGGTTTCAGCGCAGGCACACTCAAGATTTATACAAAAGATGAGGTAGATACCTTGAGAACGCTGATGTCGGTAGAGGCTTCAGCTGTCAACGTGAACACCATGGAAATGGATGAGGAGATAGAATACTCTCTATGTGTACACTTCGATGGGATTACTTTGTGGATCATTGCAGGGATCACAGCCAGAGAATGTGGTGGAACTGTGGTGGAAGTAAAGCGGCAAACCTAATGTTGAGATTCCTGCAGATTAACCTCCATTGCTCAAGGCAGTTTTGGATGCACTCATATGCTCAAACCAAAAGCAGAAGAGATATACATCGCAGGATCATTCTAACTCTAGGTAAAGATCGTAAGAGCTTCAAAACACCCGTAAAAAGTGCAGGTGGATAAGAGTAAAGCATAGTGCTTTACACCTGTAAAAATATCATTGGAAAAGATGGGGTGTGGAGCCCCACTTTGTTCATTAGCCCTACAATTCTACTATTGGGCCCATTTTATTATATGGAGTTACTGTTTGTACAGTAAAAGTACAGCGAAAAGCTACCTTTTGTATTAGTGGGACTCTTAGATACACAGTCAGTCAAGCACCGGAGATTCTATTTCATCTCACGCCTCTAGATATCATATAGGTAAACAAATGGCAGCGAGCTCAGCTATAATAACCCCATCTACATGTGGAACTGTAAAAATACAGGACACTCATTTAATCTAAGACACCAAAGATTTAGGACTGGTATTCCCACCAGAGAGGACTGGTTGGGAGAAGCATTTCTGAATGTTGAAGAAGGTAATTTCTTCACTGATGGTTGGGATGGTTGGAGTAAGGTCTTCTGTTAAGAATTAAATATAAACCTCTCTTTTCGTTTCCTATGAACTAAGGCGGCGTCTATCAAGCTCAACTATTCGCGATAAAGGAAACCGTTGACTTAACGAGATGGCAGATCAGTTTAACATCCACCTGATGAGTGTAGGAGAGCATTTCAATATTACGGGGAATGAAAATGCGGATAAGCTCGCTCAACAAGGCACTACATGCCTAATTTCACCAAGCAAGGCGGAATTTGATATCCGTTCGCTACATGCAGATTACTGTTTCAAGAGGAAGCTAGAAGACGAACGATAAATGGTTCAATAATACATGAATAATGAGTAATGACCAGGCAGATCTGTCAACATCCACACAGCTGGTATCACTGCGGTGCTGTTATGGGACACTGTCCCATAAGTAAGTGTGCGGTCAGAATTGAAGTCTCCTCATATGATTATTGTCGTAGTTGCGAAGATGAGAAGGCAGAAAAAACTGCCCTCTATTTGCTTTGGATCTGTCGCTGTCGAGCGCTTGGCAAATTGAAATTCCAGGAAGCTCCTTTTCTATATGGCTTAACGGACCTGCGATTGTGTCTATGCCAGTCCTTTAGGACAACCACCCTAACCTAACCTAACCTGGGATGAGGTTGAAAAATTTTGCAGTGTATTGAGAATTTTGGAAGTTCTTATGAATTAAACATTAATTTAAAACAGCTGAGCAACTATTCCTAACCGATTTGGGTCGAATATTGAGGTTACTATGAATTGATTTTTGTCTGGAATTTTTTTCTTTTTATTAAAATTTAATATTCTTAACCAATTAAAGTCATTTCGATCAAATTTGTAAGTTATGATTAGGATTGAAAATGAAATTTTGGATGAAGCTCTTGAACGAAACCAAACTGATATAATCCGGTTTAATGGAACTTAACTAGATTTTAGAACGAAAATTTAATTTTAGGATGAACTTTAAATGCAGTTCTAGCCCACCTTAATCTTTTAAAAATTGACCTCCGGGGCCCATTAGCAACATTATGGATTTAAATCACACAACACATCACAATAAAAATAACGAATACCGGTCGTGGAAGAAGAATGGCCTTCAGTTGTGAACAGGGCCAGGCTGAAGGTAGTTTACTAAGCCTTGCTATGATTTGCTGAAGCACGTCCACAATGGTGACTTTAATCAATAGGTCTGAGAAGCACAGCAGCATAGTGACGCAATTTGAGTGAGAATCATGAGGAAAAATCCTGGATCGGATCCATCTTGCAGATAAGCAATTCAGCATTCTACCAACTTCCAATATTTCACTCAATAAACTCCAGTATACGGTCAGTATTGATAGATTTATTGATAGATTGACATAACAATTTTACGACGAGGGAGCTGATACAACAGCGATGGGGACTAACAGGTCAGTCTAAATTCTCAGATACTTGCAAATCAACTTTCACTATTGCAAGGCAACATACTAGCTGAAGAAAAACGAAAAATGGAATGATACTGTCTTGATCCTAGAACCTAGAGCCAGTGCAGACCGAGTACTTCGATTTAGAACTAGGTTAGGTTAGGTTAGGTTAGAGTGGCTGCTTCCGCACACTTAGGCCAATAGCGGCCCATTGTGATACCACAGGATCCTATTCCCTTTACCCCCTTTAACACCATCCAGAGCTTCTTATGTAGCGTAAAATATCTCGCACTCCACAGTTCGCGAGTTCCGAAAGGCTGTTCATCCCGTACACACCTAAGTATTTATGCCTTCTGTATGATAGAGCTGGACACGAGCATAGGAAGTGATCTAAAGACTCTTCCTCCTCTTCGTCCATACAACTTCTACAAAAGTCATTCGTCTGTAGACCCAGCCTTCTCGCATGTTCTCCAAAAAGGCAGTGTCCTGTCAGTATCCCTACGACCAAACTTAAGTCCCGTTTTCCCAGGGATGTGAGTACCTTGGAGCGCTTCAAGCCCAGTTTTGGCCAAACCTGCTTTGCTACCCTGCACGTGAGAGTGTTGGTCCATCTCTCATTTGTCAAGGCGATTGCCTTTCTCCCGAGCGCCATTTAGAACTAGAAACTATATTATTTTTATGTACAAGAAAATAGGCACGCGTTAGGAGATCAAACGAACTCCTCCGCCAAAAACGCGGGAAGCTTTTCAGAAAAACAAACAAAACTATAGAACTGCTGAAGATTGGGATAAGTTACAAATGTACAAATATGACTTAAAAATTACTAATGCATGGAGGCTTTGCAGGTATCTAGGCTGCGTAAAATAATAGCCATAAGCCTCCTATCCTGAGTTATCTTCAACCACAACTTTCCCGGTTGCTCCAAAATCACGCCATAAGGTGCAAGAATCAGTAGGATTCGGAAGGTTAAAAAACAGGCGGAAAATCGAATAATCAACGCGGATGTTCAGCATACCACTGATCAGGCATGACTATGGCTTTCCGCTAAATTCAAAATCAGCCGAAGTAAGAGTTATATTTATACCATACCTCAAGGACCTTAAACTTAAAAGCTTCCTAAAAAATTGTAAAAGACATAAAAACACACATTAGTTGCGCGATAGAAGAGAATAAGCTGACAAAATTTTAACACGCTTATGTAAGGGGAAATATATGGACACTGCTATACACTCCCTTATTTTCCCTATTAAAAGTTTCTTGAGTATAAGAAATTATCAAAGATAACCGATTCTGGACATATTGGAGATCTTTGATAACGTCAGGCCTGATGCTTTCTTATAGACGTCTAATGATGAGAAGGAATCTCTGGTGCTTGTGTGGGTGTGATTTCTAAATACCCAACTGACATACTCGCTAGCCGGACATTTAGAGCTGGCTACCGTCGGCTAATACCATTTAATAAAATGGCCTAAATGGTGGTTGAAGTGTAGAGTCAGCGTACGATGCGGATCTCTGTTTTTCAAGATATTGGCCAGAAACAGAAAATAATTAATTTGGCCGCAACAAAACAAAATATTAAATGAATGGCATAAGGTTCCAAAATTCAAATCCAACCAAACACCTACCTAGTACGTACCAAATTATATAAATATGTATGAACGAGAGAATCCCAATCATATTCAAATAAACCAATATTTATTATAACTAGTTAAGAAATGAAAGTTAACTCACTTAAGAATCAGATCCAAATTTCATAACGATTCGTTACGAAAGGCTGAGTTATGCGTCTACCTATACCATTTTAAAATACCAAATTCCCTCAAACATTTTACAGTTTAAGGAACGCTGTTATTTCGCTGAAATTTGTTGCAAATCCGAAACCAATTATGGCCAAATTCGGATTATAGACCTCGGTTGGGAGAGCAACGTTGCTTTTCCATTCACTTCCTTAAACATTTTAATTTGACGCATGAGGTTAAACTTGTGAAATTTAAAATTTCGTTAAAATTCTTGAAGTCCTTGATTTTGTAGTGACAGGTAAAATAAAAGGAGAAATAATCCAGGCTAAACCACTTTTAGAATTATCTACTCTCCGGTTTTACTATATGTATGTTAACAGAGAAACACCGCTTAAGACGCATCTGGCAAATTAATCGATCGCCAGATACAAAACACAGCTTAAACCAGTCGAAAAGAAAACTGGAAAACCTACTACAAAAAAAACAAGATGGATAACTCTAAATGGGCACTAAATACCTTAAGCGCAACCAAACCCGCCAATTCGTCTTTCTAACGGTCTTTCGAGCTAGAAGTGACGAGGAAAAAAGCTCTAAAGCCTTCTTGAAAGTGTAATCACTCCAAACGTTGGACTATCGGTGGTTCAAACAGAAAATGTAGCAACCAGAACTGAGAGGAAATTAAAGATAAAGAGACTACTAGTAAAGTTTATTATTGCACATCAAATTTAATTAAAGAAAGCCCCTGGGTATAATCGAATTACAGGTGAAATGCTTAAAGAACTGCCTGAGTGTACTTTTTGGACGACTGGCTCAAATCTGTCAACTATAAAAATTATCCCAAAGCTTGGCAAGGATCTTACCAAAGTCTCGTCATATGGGCCAATCCTATTACCAATCATCTCGAAAGTATTCGAAAAAGCAACTATCGAAAATATTAAACCGGAACTACAAAATATCATCCCTCATCATCAATTTGTTTTCAGAGCTCCATTGTCTTCTTGAATGTTGCCCAAGCATTCGATAAAATGTGGTAATTTCCCAACTTATGTATTCGTATTTGTCAAATCGCAGATATTGTGTCAGTATCACAAGGCAGTGTGCTTGGCCCAACGTTATATTTAATTTTCATTTCAGACCTACCAACGTCTTCGCAAATTATGGCATCTATTTTCGGAGATGATACGGCATTCGTATGTACCCATAAAAATCCACAAACGGTGTCCGGAATTCTGCAACAACATATCCTTGACATCGAAATCTGGGTAAGGAAATGGAATATAAAGGTCCATGAAGAGAAATCGATCAACGTAACATTCACATTAACGGAATTCCCAATCCCTCAAGGAGCAAAATACCTAGAAAAATACCTATGACCTATCTAGACCGACGGTTAACTTGGCAAAAACATATTGAAATGAAACGAGAACACATCAAATTAAAAGTAGATAAACTGCATTTGTTGATCTGCTCCCGCAGATTTGCATAATTACCTTAGTGATTATGATTTGATAACTTATTGTGATTTTCGAGTTGAAAGATTCAATAAATAAATAAAATTGTAAACACCCAATCTCAATATGCATTTCCAATGTTATACTGTTGTTTAGATAGTTTAAAATTATTTAAAGTTTAACATCTGAAAGATCCCAGATTAATTTTATATCACAGTATAAACCGGTTACATTTCGATTCAAAAGCCCGAGAAGAGATTTATATTTAGAATTTTAGACTTCACTCAATTATAATGTTTGATAAACAGTTTTGAAAACCAATATTTTATAAAACATATAATCTCAAATTAAGCTTCCGCACCTTAACCTGCTTGACTTGAGGCTGGATTGTCAACAAAAAATTAATTATACTGTTTTTGTTTAATTCTAACATTTTGAATATATTAACCTCCAAAAAGTAAAGATTCAAGTATCGTGCATTTTGGCAAATTTGGTTACGTTCTCATCACAGTACAAAATGGGTGACAAGCAAAATCTAATCAGTTTGTACTATTATAGCTGTTGGAATTACCACACACCAACGAAATCAAACCAAATTATAGATAAATCCTCCGTGATTCAGAATTTACAGAATAATTTACGAATGTAATGTTGTAATGCGAGTCTATATGATAACATAATCATCCTATCACTTAGCTCCATATACGAGTAGCAGCTATACATATTCCAATTTTATTTATCATTTAAATAAATAAACGTCTCTCACACTTTTCATACGACAAAGTATATTCGCCGGACTAGTACACTCATTGCTGATTACTTAAGCATCTTAATTCAAGCCGGCGTTATTTATTGGCGGATTATCCGCACATCAAACAAAAATCTCAAAATAGTTTAATAAGCTACTATGTATATACTTACTTAGTTTAGAATTTAGATTGTGTTTTGTTTTTTTGTTCCCTTAATCTAAATTCCAAAATAAAGATCAACAAGACGAAAATATCAAATTAAATTCTTCCGTTAGATCGAATCCCGAAATTCTCTATATATTCACATACACACACACACGATAATCATATACAATTTATATGCAAATTTATGTTTAGCACTAACAAAACGTTAAAAGTTAAAACATAACAATATTTCACTCAAATACAAAAATTCACTCAAAAAATCACTCAAACAAAAATTTCACTCAAACACCAAACCGACCAAAATGCAATAATACTTATTTACCACTAGAAGTTTAATTGAAAACTAATAAAGCTCACCGTGCACTATTCAGTAAACTTTTGCTATATATGAGAGAGTCGCTACACACTATAATACACTACACTATTTTATCGTTGTTGTTGTTATTTATGTAGCAATAATACTTAAAAAAATTAAAAAATTGTAAAAGTTTAAATTTAAAAAAATGTTTTATGTTGTTCTGCGATGCTTGATCAACGACATAATATTGAGTATTAAGAAAATGTATTTTCGAGGTGGAGGTACCGAGATCTAGTATACGATATAATAGTAGAAGTAGTCATTAGATTTAATTCGACTAAATTTTTATTGAAATTAGGTTGTTGCAAAATCAACAACGTATACGATTATATCGCGGTTTATCACAATTGCATAAAAACCATATACGCGATCTATTTATATATACAGAATTTACTCGCATATTATGTTCCCCTATTGTGTACACTACTCGTGTGTGCGGTAATTTAAAATCGAGTCGAGTACTTTATGATTGTCATCGTTATGCATCATCTACGCTCTATGTACTCCTATATGTACATATACAGTTCTAATCTTATTTTACGGCTACTATTTACTAACGTTTAGATTAGTATAGAACCGCAGAGATAGAAGCGGCACAACAAATTTATTTTATGTCATGTCACGAGGTCGTTTCAAACGATTGTCGGATGAACATAAAATTGCAAACTATCAATTGCAAAATTTGATCAAAAAAAGTGAAAGTGTGTTTAGTTCGTTTGCAATTTTATTATAAACACAATTAGTTGGCCATAGTCAAGGCTGCGAGTGAAGATGCGCGATGTAAGCAAAGTGATGGTACGATGACCTTTTTGTGTTATTGCCGTATACTTGACCGGCCTGTTGTGTCAAAATCAAATTTTTTAAAATTTGGTTTAAAATGTTCGTGTAAGCTACTAGAGATGAAACTTGCCAATGAAGAACAAAGCAAAGTGAAACATGTTCGAAACATACCGCCCGTACGTATAGATAGTGACGTAAAGATATGGTCAATCCGTTTGTATCGTCATGTAGGACCTGTGGAAATATACATGAACACATTCGAGGACAAAATGGAGTTAATATCAGCATTCAATAAAAATCATGCTCTCCATGTTGGCGGTTTAACCCACACGTCTAAATAAAGACATGAAACACGTCCATAAAGCTAGCAGAACCAATACAGCAGAACATTACAAGACAGTATGGATAATTATAGACTAATAATAGGCTGCAACGTTTAATGAAATTTTGATGATTTTTTTAATTTTGGGCTCCATCCCTTCCAACCCGAAATACTTCCAAAACCGAAATAAAAACGCAAACCAAGATCTATTGCCATACCAATAATTTAGGCTCATAAAAAACCTCGGTAAAAAACGTTGTGCTCTACTCGTTCTTGACCAAACTTCAGGTCAGTTAATTTAAAGCTCGCAGAACTCAAATCGAAAATCGGAACTAACCCGAAATTAGAACGGATAAACAGAACCAGAATAAATAAAAATTTCACTCGATTTGAGTTTTACTATAGTTTTAAATTAAATAACTTGAAGTTTGGTAAAGAACGAGTGGAGCCCAAAATTTATTAATGAGGCACTAGATTAGGCCATAATGAGCCCAAAGTTATTTGTCTATTTGTATGTTAATTGATCTAGTTTTGCGTTATAATTTCGGTTTTGATCCGATTATCGATATGAGTTCTGCTAGCTTTAAATTAAATGACCTGAAGTTTGGTCAAGAACGAGTGGAGCCCTAAATTTATTAATGGGAGATTTGATTAGGCATGATTTTCGATTAGGGTAACTTAACCTATAATTTATAATTGTTTTTAAATCATTTTCTCATAACCTATCGTTTTAGTTGGAAGAGATGGAGCCCAAAAATTTTTAGTATATAGACTATTGCTAGCCTGTAATTATCCATACTATTAAGGGACGTCTTGAGACGGCATATCAGCCAATACCTCCAATAACTACGTTTTACGATAGGCACAATTCGTTGAGTTCAATTAGTTTGTTGTCGCTCCTTTGCAAAAAGAGCTCCAATTGCATTCATGCTTAAAGTGTATGAGCTAATTTTTAGTAATTGTTCACAAATAAGAACTCCGTACAACTAAATGTATGTGACCACCAAGTCAGCACCACAACGGTAGTTTGAGTGCCAAAGTGCTTCACATAAATTTACAACATTCTTGAAGGTCATTTTATCAATATAAGAGAATTATATATTATTAGAAGTTGACCCGTCAAAAATGACGGAGATTTTATATTCTTAAAATGACGTAATGAAATATTAAAAGAAAATTTACTCACTAATTATTAGCAAAGATTATTTCACTGTAACACTTCTTGATAAACAATATTTTGAGTAACATTTTTTCTGCCGGTTTATTGAGTTAATAAAATTTTTTAACTTATTGAGATCTCCACATCTTGACAAAGCAACATATTGCTGTCCATCAGAAAAACAGGCTCATTAAGGTAAATTCCAACATTTTCGAAAGTTTGTCCTTGTCATTTGTTTATTGTTATTGCAAACGCTGGAATTGTAGGAGATTATCTTCTTTTGAGGATAAACGGAAAATTGATGTCACTTGGAGCAAGATCTACTCGCATTCTAGACAAAAATACTGCAATTTTGTTGAAACTTAACCGAGTTCTGTTGCAAAGGCCCCTCTTTGGATATAAGTTTTTTGAGAAGTAAGACAATGGCACCTTTTCTAAGACCCAATTTATGCGGAGGTATGTCCAATGGGATTAAATCGTGTAAGATTTCAGGAGGAAAATTATTGTTTCAATGAAATCTGAAGAGAAACCTGGAATTTGCTCAGGGTTTCTGATGCAAGATTCAATAACCATTGATTATGATGGTCTTGTCGGATATTTTTGAAGAGTGTAATTGCAGTGAATTTCTGCCAATGGGGGGGGGGCTTGATTTTAAGCAATTTCCGTTTATTTTGGTGTGGGTACCTCTTAGTGAAGTGCCAATTATACCGACTCAAGCACCAAAAATAAAATATAAAGTACCAATATCTTTATGATTTGTGGAAAATAGCCATTGTTGCGATTAAATGGCTGAAGTGTAAGCAGTAGATTGTAAATTACTGGAAGTGATTGCCTAAAATCACCTCCAAGTACAATAACTTTTTCTTATTTGTGTATTTTCGCTTCCGTTCCATGTTGCTTTCATTGATGAAACTGACGTTTCAACAATTGAAACGTTGAAGCAATTCCAGTGGTAGCAAAACAAAAAGTTTAACATTCACAACCAGAACCTCCTGGTCCGTCTAAGTAAAAATATCTGTCCTTTTCATTGTATTCTCGATAGCATAGACTTTTTGAAAGCAGAGAATTGGTCTTCATTTAAGCTTGAAATTCGCCTTGCTGCTTTTAAACTTTCATCATTTTCATTGTAAACTGGAATTGTGAATAAATTTCCAGTTGCCAATCCTTGGGTATATTTACATGGTCCTTTGAGTCATTCAAAACCAAATCAGCATACATTTATAAGGCGTCTGTCTAGGCCAAAAACATGGACAGAGTCCAAATAACCGGCAAACAAAGATTAAAACAAAGCTGCAATAAAACATTGCGCGTGGCGCAAAGTGCCACGGGTCAAGAGTTATTACGGCTAGTGGCTAACGTGCGATGGGATAATGCTAGGCCTAATAAGAGGTCTTACTATGAGCAAAGTCGGAAGGACATCGTATAGCCGGATACCAGAGATATTGTAAAGACGATGAAATCTTAATTGCAGATGACAACATCAAGCCGCCACACCGCTATCTCGAAGGAAAGAAGGAGATGCAATGCGTCATAACATATACATAAAGGCAATTGGGAACATCAACAATTGCGTTACACAGCTGCCCTGCAACTCACCTAAAGTAACACCATCATCAACCATTACACTGAAGGAGAACGGTGAACAACGAGATGTGATAGAGCAGCTAAAAATGGATCAATCGAAAATCGGATCTGATGAGCCTCTGAAACCATTAGAACAGGATAATCCAATTTATGCCAGCGAGAGTTAAACGACCCACACAAGTCAAAACAAACAACGAGTTCAGAGGAGCACCAGCTCAATTCATCGGGAGCGGACCTGAATCTAATTCGAAAGCTTTTCCGAAAAATAGATGGTATTACCGCGAAATTGGCGTCAAAAGAATACTCGGAAGAGTATCTCAAAATAAAAATTGGTCAGATAAACTCTGACATCAAAGAAGTCAGATCTAGAATCCATCAACTGGCAAACAACTCTCAATTCCAATAATATAAACGAAAATGTTGATAAACTTAATGACATTATGCAGCAAGGCTTCGAACTTTATGTACCTATGTGCTGTAAACCACAAAATGCTCACCCTCAGTGGTTCGATGATAGACTAGTTAACTTAAAAAATTGGAAGTCGAAAGCGTATGTCAAAATGTTGAAAAGCTGGTTAGAAGCCGACAAACGAATTTGAAATTTACTTCAAATCAAAATACAAGTCGTATCTCGATCAAATTCAAGGAAAAATAAAAGTAAATCCAAAACAATTTTGGAAATACTTTAAGAATAAACGCGAAATTGACGGATACCCTGCAAATATGACATATAACAATACCAGCTCCTCAAACTCCATAGATATAGCTGACATGTTCGCGAAGTTTTTCCTATCAGTCTATAAACCAAGCGTTACATTGATACCAACGTATCAATAACTCCTCCTGTTATGAGGATAACATTTTATCGGCTCTAAAGGGATTTGGAGAGGTTGTTGACTTGACCATATACTCTCTTCTAATATTTGACTTTAATTTATCAAAGGACAAGTTCAAATCAATCCTTAAGAATTATTTTTTAAAAAAATTTTATTGTTAAATCTAAATTTGATTTATATTTCTGTGTTTTACAGTTTATTTGATTTTTTAATATACATGTAAATCACAGCATAGATTTCTTTAAATAAATAAATAAATTACACAAAAGTATCCTCATGGAAGTCGATGAGGACGATCGCTATAAATTATTCACTGCCAAAGGTGGTCATACCAACATTCTATGGTGAATTCGAAAACTGGCAACTGTCGAATACGCTAAAGATGCGACATATCTAAAATCCCATCTGCAGAAGGGAGCCACGCTACTAATCAGCTACTTATCAACCATTGGCAACAACTATGCGGCGGCATGGGAAATCCTACAAGCCAGATAAAACAATGAGCGTCTGTTAGCATCATCAAACATACATCAATGTCATATTGTCATTGCATAATATGCAACATGCAACAAAATCCAGTATCAGAACACTACTCGATATTGTGGTGAAAATATTGCATATCAAAAACCTGAAGCTAGCAATCCGTTTGAAGCCTTGTCCGTCCACGCAAGAGTTTGATTTGACTTGTGAATCACATCCCATGCCTCTTAATCTTCAAGGTACTGGAATGATCTTCATCAGCCTAGGATGTGTTGTTAAGGATGAAACATTACAAATCTCCTCGGAAGAGAAGTAACTAAGATCAACATATCATTCCTGACAATAGCCAATATGAGTCAGATAGTCATTTTTATGCAATATAAGCCAC
This sequence comes from Nephrotoma guestfalica, assembly GCA_963691935.1. Taxonomy (NCBI): domain Eukaryota; kingdom Metazoa; phylum Arthropoda; class Insecta; order Diptera; family Tipulidae; genus Nephrotoma; species Nephrotoma guestfalica. The sequence continues at coordinate 255,890,469 of OY829913.1, forward strand.
GTACACCATGGACAGGATAGGATGATTTCTACTACAACATCATCTTTAACAACAATAAACACCCAGGAGTTCGAGAAACAAATAGAATTTCTAAAACACACCAGGATACCATCATTAGTCATCACACACCATTAAACGATGACTCATTTAACATTTTGTACCGTTTTCATAGAGATTGCAGTGATTCTCTGGAAAAGAAGGCAAACACATCATCTGCCAGTACCAAGAGACACACGGCAAGCCCTGCCTCGATCTTGATTGCCGCGCGCAGCATGTTCAGCTGGACAAATATGGTCAACGGCATAAATAAAAGAGACTGTGCTCAATGCCAATATCATCTTATATATGTAATTCACTTGTATTATATAATTATGTTAAATATTTTAAATTATAATATTTTAAATCATGAAATTTAATGTTATATGTCAGCAGGTTTTATGTATTTAAACTGTAAATATTATTAATAAGGTGAGTTGAAAAAAATCAGTTTAAGTGATACATGATCTTTCAGTAATCGATACTGAGAATGCGAGTTGGTCTTCCGACGATTTAAGGATGAAACACACTAAGAGCAGCGCAACATATTCCAAACAACCCACACTAACGGCTGCGTATGGACGTGCACACCTAGCACGCATTGATTTGTGTCAATTTTATCGAAGTTATGAGTATCAGTAAATTGAAGCTGCTGGGTGTCGAACCTATTGATGCCGCGAAATACAACTTTTCTATTAAAATTACTAAATATTTGATTTCTTTTATTTGAAATACCTATATTTATAATCAAAGTGTGATTTTGTATCATGACAAAAGCGAATAAGCCAATATTTAAATTTTCTGCGCGCTGCTGCTACCTGGTGTGTTTCATCCTATAGAAAAAATTATTTTGATGAACTCAATTACAAATAAAACGCCATTTTTGCAACAATAAAATACATTTATTTCTTTTCTAACTTTTTTTTATTTATTTGTAATATTTTTCAATTACAAATTACTGATGTTTCTTTTTTTTAATTAAATTAAAGAAAAATTAAATTTTTGTTTGTTTTACCTCAATATTTCATTGTTTTTGTAATATATAATATATATATTTTTTTATTTACTTAATTATAAAATGAAAATGTTACTAAAACATAAAATAGAAGATAAAATAGTTCAAATATAATTATTAATTAAATTTATAAAATGTTTTCTTATTTATATTAAATTAATATTGTAGTTTGTGTTTTTTTCAGTATAAAATAAATTTGTGTTATTTTTTTATATTAAAAAGTAAAATGACAAAAAAAAATATATATTTATATTTAAGATTCCTAGAACCATTTTTTTATATATAGATTAATAATTATATTATAGTTAATAATAGTAATAATAAAATAGTTATAACAAAAAAATTATTTGGTTCTTTTTTTATTTAAATTTTATTTCTTTACATTGTTGGTAAAAAATAAATTTCATTAATTCTCTATAATTCGTAACAATTTTTTTTTAATTTTTATCGCGAAAAATGAATATAAAAATTAATTTCGGTCTTAAAATACAAAAAAAAATTTATGAAGTTATCACTGTTCACTGCTGTTTTATAATAATAAGGAAGAAATAAAATGTTAAATTATATAAAATTAAATTAATTAAAATTACAAAATAAAAATCCACTCACAAATTAAAATACATATAAAATTTTACGAAATATATTAAATTTATATATTTATTATTAAATAAAATAATAATTATAAAAAAAATTGTTTCTACTGAATTTTTATTTTTATTTTGTTTTATTTGAATTAGTGCTGGTGCGTACTCATGAATTGGGGAACGGGGGGGGGGGGGGGCACATGATAAATGGATCCGGCGCGCTATACTTGTGTTAAAAAAATGTACATATTTACTATTTACAAAAATATGCCACTATAATTTTTTTGTATTAATTTAATTTAGTTTATTTTAATTGACAGTGGGGGCACGGGATGCACGATTAAAATAATAAACTAATTAAACTGAATAAACATTAATTAAAACAAAACAAAATTTTTTTTAAAAATCATATGAAATGTAATGAATGTTGCAAGGTGTTGCACACGTAACATACAACTGCTTATTGTGAGGTGCATACAATTTTAAAATTATAAATAAAAATATATGTAGCGCAGAATAAGCATTGAGCAAAAAAAATAAATAAAAATACGAATTTTAATTGAGCTGGAAAAAAATAAATAATAATTTGAGTAAAAATTTATATTACACAACAAATTTGCGTTATGTTGCTTGAAACCATATTTTATTTTGAGAGACCTTTAAAATATTGGGAATTTTATATCATGATAAATGTTATATAATATATATTATATATATATAAACATTTATATATATATACTAGATATATATAAATATACAAAGCTTAATTTATCTTATTTATATTATTGTGTAATTTTATATTATAATTTGTACAAGTTTTATTTATATTTTGTTGGTTCACAAATTTAATTTATTCATGCTCTGAAAATATAAATTCGAATTTTTATTTTTTGATTTATTTAGTAGATGATTTTATTTGAATACAATTTAGTTTGTAGTGAAAATTATATAACGACGAAATTAGAAAGAAGTACTTTTTAATTTTTATCAAAAATATTTTTTAAAGATTTTTAATTTCTTATCGTAGTATAACATTTTTTAGCTTAAAAATAATGTAAGAATTTTTTTTAATTAAGACTAACAAATTTATATTATTAATTTACAATGTAGGATTATCGAACATTAGTCCTCGTGTAACAAGAATGTCAGCATATGGTTTTTCTTGTATTATTTGTACAGCCTGGAATTTTTTCAAAACCAAAAGGGAGTAGAATTTCTGAGCCGCCTGTAAAATTTTAAAAAAATAATAATAATTAATAAATAAAAATTATATTGAAGCCACGAATTTATTTAATTTATTTTATATTGAGCTTACAACAAAAATAAGTTTTCTTTTTTTCATTTAGAACATTTTAACACTTTCAAGGTCTTCGTCATAGAATCATATTCACATCAGTGTAGCGAATTCGTTGAAAGGTAACTGTAGCGTTATGTGACGGGCTAAACATTTCGTTAGCTGTCTCGAACTTCTATAGAATTGTTAGAAGTGGTTTCGAATTATTTGTTTTGATGAAAAGGGTTCGCTCAACTTTGGTCGAGCCTTAGTTCAATCGTCGCTTAAATTTATTAATAATTTTCTTTATAAAATGTATATTTTGGAAATTGAAAGTGAAATTTCGCTTAACCCGATACGATATAAATAATAAAAGAAAATCACAGGGTTTTCCGAGGATTATAGATTATAACACTTAATAATGTTTCTTTTTCGGGTTCGATTGATGTAACGCAATAGCAAATTTTTTCCAAAACTCCTTCGATCTTTCTGATTTGTTTACCTTGCCAGATAATTTTGTTGACTGCGGTAATTGTAATACAATTATTCAATTCGATGTCTCAGAAATTATAAATGGCTTAGAAGGTTTAAACACGACAAGTGGAGCAGCACCCTTGATCTTGAATACATGTGATCGCTCTTTGTAGGAACCACTATTGTATCTGTTCAATGTTAGCCTCTCGAGGGTAGTGTTTCCTGATATTTGGAAAACATCGTTTATTATTCCCTTATTTAAATCGGGTACAAGCCCGTTATAGCCTGTTATAGAGGAATTTACATTATTCCCGCGATACCTAAGCTTTATGAATCATTAGTTAAATCTAGAATAGAAGTGCACGTAAAAATAGATTAAGTTTGCATCAACATGGTTTTATCAAGGGTAAATTGATACGACGTATTTTTTTTATATAAAAAGAAAGTATTAATTATCCAGTGGATTTAATGTTCAATTAATTAACACCCCCCCCCCCTCCCCCTCCTTTTGATTAATACACAGCACACAACCACCCCTTCATACAATTACAGTATACCCACCTGCACATTCCAAGCTTCGAGCCAACCTATACACTAGCATGGACAGTGGATGGGTGCTGAACTCTGCACTCCAAGCAGAGGGTCTCAGTTGGGTTTATTAACATCACCGATCGTAATCGATGACGAAAATTCACTGCACCACTTATCCGATCATTTGATACTACTGGAAATCGTAGCCAGGTTGATGTTAAATGCGAGAGTCGATCAATAAGTACTCGTGTTTGAAAACAGGTGGCGTTACTGGAGGAAGTTGACATTAACCTCGTGTACTGCCATCTGTCAAACGACACTAAATATCAGTCTAGTTCACAGGTTAGTTTTTATTTGGCAGCCAGTTGTATCACTCGTGTTTCGTGTTTCTCAAAAAACATGCGAAGGAATAAAGCGAATTGAATGCTGTCTATGAGGACCTTTCATCATCTATGACAACCTAGAGATATTGGTTCAACGAACATAAACGACAGCCCAGCAGACGTTGTTACCGAGGAAATCGATGAAAAGGTCCACGACGTTCTCGCTGATCGCCGAACTATAGTGCGCGAAATAGCAGAGGTCGTAGGCGTGTCGTACGGAACGGCAATTAATATGTTAAATGATAAGTGTGAGAAATGTGTCGGCCCGATGGGTGCCGCGATTGTCGAAATTTCGATCCGGAATTGTACTCTCCCGACCTGGCTCCCTGCGGTTTCTTTCTGTTACTCAACAAGAAAAAATGGCTTGGACGAAAAAAATCATCTCAAACGAGGAGATTATCGCCGAGACAGATGCGTATTTTGAAGAGTTTGAGAAATTGTATTTTTGGAGGGGTTAAAGAAATGGCAGAAACGTTAGGAAAATTGTATCGACCTAAATGGAGATTACGTTGAAAAATTTTTAAAAAAATTATAAAACTTGCGTGTTTATTGATAACCCGGGTACTTTTTGATCAACCCTCGTACACAGACTTTTCAAAAGCTTTCGAAAGATTGTATCATAAAATTCTTATTCAGAATTTAATCGATTTCGGATCCGACTACGTTCCAATTAAATGGATGCGTCTTACCTTACTTCTCGAAAGTATTGTGTTAATATCTCCCAAGTTTGCTCCTTTCTAACAAACCTTCCGGATTTTTACAAGGTAGTCATCTGGAACCATTACTTTACAGTAGTTATTAACGATGTCATCCAATGTTTCAAATTTTGCAAATGTCTTATGTATATAGAGGCTCCATATTTTTTATTAGGTGCTCAAATCAGCAGAGTATGTAATATTCGTGACCTAGGAGTATTCATGATAAATAAAGGTTACTCTCTATAAGCGTAAAGGAAGAAAATGTTGTGATCCTTTCACTTTAAAACCTTGTGTCACTTACGTTAGGTCAGTACTTGAATAAGCCTCAGTGATACGGAACCAATATTATCAAATGTACTCTGAAAGGATTGAAAATATTCAAAAGTAATTCCTGTTTGCGGCAAACCGTCTATTCTTGCTGAATTTACAAACTGTATATCTAGTATATCTAGTAGGTGCGATCATTACTTGCGCTATGTTTACGGGGGATATTTTGTGCTCTAGAATATATTGTCCAGAGTTACTTGAGGAATTTTACATTTACGCTCCTCAGACACCGTAGTCGCTCCGGCATTTTTCGTATTTCTACGGAACAGGTTAGGTGTTGCTTGTTGACCGTCGTATAATGTTTTGAATTTAGCTTTTTCGTTGCAATCTAATCCATTTCACATCAAATAAACGGCCATTCACTTCAAAAACAGAAAGTATTTCCAACAGCAGACACAGAGCAAATGTCAGAAGTACTAGGTCAAGACTAGACAAACGAATGGTACTTCATGGTAACATTAGAAGAATTTTGGAATCTCATTCAAATACAAGATACTTTTAAACTTTTGATTTGATTAAGCGGAAAATATTATAAAATTAATATTCAACAAACACTTTTAATGGTATCAAATTTATCAAACTCATCATTAAGGTGTTTCAAATTTTTAAAATAGCAAAACCCAAACAAAGCAGTGTACGATATTTAACAATTGTCTTCAAGAATTGTTATAATTCATTCGTATGTCGTTTCTGTCAATGAACACGAGTCTTTCCATCAATTTAGAAAACGGCCAGTACTAAAAACTGTTGATAACTCGTACAAACTACCGATTACTTTGTTCCCTCTTTTCTCGAAAGTAATAGAATCTATCGTTAACTTCACTTAGACGAATATAACATAGTACCATATCGCAAAGATTTTTTAATTTTTAATTTTTCATTCAGTATTTCGTTGTAAGAGCGCTATACCGCGATTTTAACTATTTAGAGGTAAAACTATATAACTACAGTAACTGGTTCCTTCCACAATCGCTAATCAGGTTTTAACGGAAACTGATTTCAAATTGTTTTTTGCTTTGTTACTTGTTCTTTGCTTTACTTTACTAACATATAAATATGTTATTTTAGAGCTTTAGCAACAAAATTACGTTATTCAAGTAAAAAATAAAGTTTTTACTAATTTATACGCGTCGAATAAGCAAAAACAATGAGCAAAATTCCATTTAACTTACTAGGGTTGCACTCTTAAGATTTGCAACATGCTGGTGAAATTTTTGATACCAATTTGCTTTAGTTATTGTAGATAAAATATATCAAATAATTTCGAATAGAGGAAAGAAAAATGGCCTATAAGCTTTCCCATGAGATTAATGATTGAGGATCTGAGAAAAGTAACCTGTGAATATTATTACGAAACAATCAATACATTTTGTTACACTAAACACTGGATATTTTTTAAGCGGTTTAAGCATAGAGAACAGTAAGACAAACAGAGATAAAGCTGCATACAAAATTTTGAAACAACTTTTTGATTTATTTTTTACGTCGTAAAATAAAATATAGTAATCATGAAAAATTCGCTATATCGTTAAAGTCCGAAATTGTTGTTTTCAAAAAGTTCTGTGTGGTGCTGTGAAGACTCAATATATGTGTCCTTTCTATAGCCCAGACGGATTGACCGATCGGGGTGAAACTGTATAAGCTTTTTCCATGATTAGGGAGATCCCAGTGATTTTTGGCTGAAATCGGTGATTTTTGGAGAAAAACGGATATAAACTAAACGATTTTAAATTAAATTTGGAACAATATCGATCTAGAACAGTTTTCAAAAATTTAAGCAGAAATATAAAAAAAAAAATTTTAACAAAAATTCAGCCCCGTATCCCAGACGGATTGAGTGATCAGGGTGGAACTTCATACTGAAGTGTTCTTTACTAAAGTAAGGGTAAGTTGGGCAGGTTCGATAAGCATCTGTGGGAACATGTTCTTCTAGAGTTTGTTGATATTCAATATTCGTGCTTAGTTTATCCCTTTTCTCGAAATTTTGTGCAAGCTCTCGAAAAAAAACAACAACTAAGAATACTCAATTTGTTCCGCAATAATAAAAATAAATCCATAATCTCGTGTCTAGTTTTGTTTGTTTTTAAATGTTTTAATTTCATATTATAGAAAAAATTTAAATAAACACAGGTTACCCATAATTTCAAACAAAATTATGAAAATTAACTTAGAAAATTTCCGATAGAAGGGATTGTTTGATATGCAAATACGATGTTTTCTATTAGATAGGTTCGAATGGTAAAGGAAGAAAGCTTTTAAGCTATTTCAATAATTTGGGAGATCCCAGTAATTACTGGCCGAAATCGGTCCATTGGAAATGACAGCTTCCACACGAGCTTTTTCGTTTTTTACAAATATTTTGAAAAGTATATTATTTACGATAAAAACACCTAAGCACTAAAAGATTATAAATTAATTTTGCAACAATATTGCCCACATTAAGTTTCCAAGATTTAAGGGGAAATGTCGATTTTTAACAAAAAAAACTATTTTTCATCAAAAATGGCAGCTTCCATGGCAGCTTTTAAATTTTTGCAATGATGTTGAAAAGTTTAACATTTACAAAACACAACAAAGAATTAAAAGTTACAAATAAAGTAAAGATTACATTTTCAATAAGGGTTGACCTTCTTGGTTTTCTGAAATTTAAGCAGGAATAATAATGTTTGATTATACAAGACAGTTTTACCAAAAAATCGGTAAGTTTAATTTTTCGCCTACGAAATTAAGAAGTCAAATATTTTGCGTGTAGCTTTACTTCTGTTATATATATTTTTTTCTGTGATTCAAGATTCCGAAAGAAATTTTAAAAAGATCGGGATATGAGCAGTCGATTGATAATTTTAAGATTATAAGAAATTAAGAAACATTAAGATGTGCAATATTAAACACATTCACTGGAAACTGGTTTTTAAAAAAGCAGATTGAGCTAACCTCCAGAAGATCAGTTCACATATTTGGCTTTGCAAAATAAAATGAGAAGCAGTGATCTCTAACCATAGCTAATTTATTTCCAAAAATATAGCATTCTTTTTAAATTTAAATTTAATAATCATTTTCAAAACATGAAAAGTGAGTCTAATAATGCGAACCTGAATACCATCATCATAGGTGGCACCATGCTCAATTTTTTATTTCGAAGTAAAGTTAAATAATTTTTCAGTTATACCACATTTTAAAAACGCGTCCGATTTAATTCTTAAATTTTACTCATTTAAAAAATACGTTAATTTATTCTCTGCAGAAATTTTTGTGAAAATACCACTTTGGAAAACCGAAAAGGAAAACCCAATACTAAACTGATCAACACAAAAAAATTGTTGAAACTCGTACATCATACAAAAAATTGATTTTTTGAAGCTGCAATCGTAATAGAAAATAAGTTTGTTTTTTAACATACCTGTTTCTTTTGGTTCCTATGTGTCATTTCAGACAAATAAATATGATCGCGTTTCTGTAGCTTCTGTTTAACTGTGATGAACAGCTGAGCTGCCCGCTTATTAAGCACCCGTTCTTCAAATTGTTCATCGGTTTCATTTTCCTGTTGCTCTTCTCCTTGCTGCAATTAGAAATTAAATATCAAATAACATAAATCTAGAAAAAATTATATTAATCAACTTACATGCCCCACCGATTGGGGAAAATCATAATCCTCATTCCAATCGGTTGCAATAGCATTCCGTGGTGGTGATGTATGCCCATCGAAACCCATATTCGTATAACCAATATTTTCCATACCCGTCCCATTCAAAATCGATGACACTTGATCGGCCGGTAAATTCGGTATTGATTCCATATTTTCAATGGTATGATGCGGTGTCATACCGCCATGATCTAAACCACCTGGTGTCATACCACCATCATGCTGATGTAAATCTACACTTCCCATTCCTTCGTGCAATAGCCCTGATGTGGGCAGTCTATCATCACCATGCAACGGTGTCATACTACCAAGATGCATTGGTGTCATTGATCCCATTTGGGGCATACCAGGCGTCATCGGCTGTTGTATGCTTGGAATCATTGATCCAGTTGTCATTTCTGGTGCCATTTGAGGCATGCCAGGTGTCATATGTGGCATAGGTGACATAGGTGGCATACCCGGCGTCATAGGTGGCATACCTGGAGTCATCGGCGGCATACTTGGTGTCATCGGTGGCATACCAGGTGACATCGGTATTCCCGGTGCCATCTGCATCCCCGGTGTCATTGGCAAACCATAATTATACATAGATGGGGGGCTTGGCATTTGAACCATACCAGGTGTATCAGGCATTTGATTTATTGACGTTGTCTGCAGATTTGGGCTAACTACCGACGCGGTTGAGATTATGGAATCGTGTATAGGCGGTGGTGGCGGCATTGATTCACTATGTGTCAGTGTTTGTTCCCGAATATCTAGCGAAGTCTCTTGTGGAGGTTCATATTCTCTAGCTAATTCCGGTTCTGGCAAACTTTGCTCTAGTAGTACTTGTTCCTGATTTAATCGGCGTTTTCGTCCCCGTTTCAAATTATCCGGTTCATCCGGTTTACTCTGCTCCAATGCCAACACATCGGCTGGACCCAGTGCAGAGAAATCTTCTATTCCAAAGGCTCGTGAGGTTAAATGCCGTTGATAATTTTGCGCTAGTGCGCGTGCTGGGATATCTCGGGATGGTAGGGCGAATAATTTTTCTACTCCACCTGTCTCTTTCCAGTACATTAAGCGCTTTGTCGGAGGTGCCAAATCGAGTGTCGTTACAATATCAGATGTATTTGCAAGTTGACTTTTCATTTCTTCACCCGAGATATTTTTTACTTCGTCTACGATAAGCTTTCGTTTTCGTTTAGACTTCGTAATGCCCTTAAGTGCGGTTGCATCTACGGGAGCTAAGGCAAAACTTTCTTCTTCGGTATTAAGTACCAGTCCTGATTGTTCTGGGACATTCTCTTCCAGATTCTCTGGGAGTACGGGCACTTTTTCATGTTCTATATCCATTCTATCCGCTGGTGAGGCAGGTGGCAACTCTGACAATGGATTATCCATTTGAATTGGTTCTCGGTCAGGAACATGCACTGATGAACCGGGTAATGGTGTATTAGGACGTGAACTATATGTACTTTAAACAGAAGATTATCAATTAATATTTTTGTAATTTATATTCGTATTTATATTTAATACCTTGATGGCGGCGATGGTGCACCACCGTCATAATGACCCATATCATCGTCTGATTCCGTTCGTGATGTCATAGCACCCGGTGGTAAAGCTGGTGTCGCCAATGGTGCGTCTGCAAATATATCTCCTTCAAATAGACCGGCTGCCGGTTCTACGAAATATGACGAAAAATAAAGAAAACCCAATTTTGTTGAAAATAAAAATAAAAAAATAAATAAAATAAGCAAATTAACAGTTTGTTTAGTTTACTAAGGACTCCTTCTATGAAATAAATTATATTTCATGATATTTGGGTGTCTGCCCTCATACGAACTTTTCTAAATAAAACAAATTCTTATACAGCTCCTTAACTTTATTATTAAAGCAAACTTGTTTCGAGTAACAAATTTGGATAATAACGCGAGACACTGTTACAAAAAGAATGTTTTTTTTAATTAGAATCGATCGTACTTAGTCAGATATGCCCCCTCGTTAAGGGAAATCCATAAGCTCTAAGTTAAAGTTTAATTTTCTTTTATTAGTTTGCCAAGCAAATATAATGTTATTGACATCGGATGAAAACAGCAGAACACTATAATGGTTATAATTATCCAAAGCCTACCCTCTAAGATCGGAAAGATTGAAATCCGCTCTCACCAAAGTCGTTCTGAGAGAAAATCAATAGTTAGTAGGTTTCATTTGAACTTATGGCTTGCATCCTAACAACAAAGAACGAAAACATTTTTCACTGTGTTTCCGTTGAATACATAACATACATATCACACTGAATGTTTGGATTAACAAATATCGAACTGTCAATGTGACCAGCCACAAGTACTGCTCTATAACATGAAATTCTGAAAATGCTTTGTTGTTAAAGTTATCATTCAAATGTATTTCCGTTAAAGTGGACACGTCAAAAGGAATATCTAAAATTCTGGAACTTCAAAAACAAATACAGGTCATAAATGATAGACGTCAATGCGACGGAGCAAATTTCTTTGCAAAGAACATGTGGAACCCATATGTCGAGTTCTGAAGCTAAACCAAGGCGTTTTACGTGATCATCAACGTTCGAATTCGATAAATTTAATCTGTCAGCGAACTCATGAATTGTTATTCGGCGGGTTGCATCAATCAATGCCTTTATTTTGTTATCATCAGCTGCAAGTGGCCTTCCAAATTTGTCGCATCTTCAACATCAAAATTGCCAGAACGAAATTTTGAAAACCAGTTTTGACACTAACGTTCTGTCAATACATCTTCTCCATACATATCACACAACTTTTTCTTGCTTAAACAGCATTTTTGCCTTTTGGATAATAAAAAAAATTAAAATATGCCGGTAATACAGCTTTCGATTTTCCATATTTAATATGGCACCAAACCAAACACTATTAGGCAGAATCAAACAATTCCAGAATCAAAGGGATGAATGAATTATGGTTGAGTTTTGAAACATTTTAGTCTAGATTCAATATCTTCATTTGTTTTCAATAGAAAATTTTTCAATTAAATCATTTTATGCTACGTATGTTCGGCCAGAACGATCAGTTTATTGGATGTGGAAACGATTTTGGACTCCAGATTGTTCGAATAAACATATGTCTAGGAGCACACGTTCTGGAAATTGTCATTGAAAAGCCACAACTAATGTTGACGTGGAAATGGAAAAGAACATTGCTCAACAACTGTAGCCACAGTGCTCTCATCTCTGTTTAGGCTATATCTTAGGATATATTTACTATTTGTTCCTTATAAAGCGACAAAGGTATCTCTGTTATACTGCAGAGGAATAGGTAAGAAATCGGACATTTTCAAGAATCGGCGACCAATTTATCTATTTTGCCTATAAAGAACAGCATTCGTCTCAAATAGAGTAAACAAGAGAAACATAACAGAATCGCGACTCGACTTGAACTGAATTATCTCAAAATTGGGACATAATAAGAGTAGCAAAGCGCAAACCCACTAGAGCAATGTTCCTGACAATATCAACAACAATTACAATCAAAGAAGAAAATTAAACTTTTTTTAAATATACAACACAATGCATTTTTCATAAAAATCATAAAAAATTGCCAATTTCAACATAAAAGAATAAAAAAAAATACTTTCTATTTATTTATTTTATATGATTTTAATATAAAATAAATAAATGCTCGTAAAACAATAATCAAAAATAAATTTAAAATAATACCAAATTATGAATAAACAAAAACTATGATCATAATAAATATGAAACCTAATCTTATTTAATTTAGAAAATTTATAAGATGTGTAACTTACGTCCAAATTCATCACCAAAACCATCGTCCGACATGTGATGCGAATCTATGGTGTCTATTATTGATCTTGACGTACCGGGGATAGGTTCTTTAGAACCCTGGTGAATTGCATCAGCCAACTCTTCGGCAAATAAAGATTCATCGATATTCGGATCAAGCTCGTCACGAGCCAAATCCGGTGTATCTGCATCAAATCCCATATCACCAAATCCATCGTCGTGAATCGACATGGGTAGTGTGCCATAATCCTCGCGCATTGTTATTTCATCGGCTCTTGATTGATTGATCGAGAATTGTTCTTCAATATCAACATCACTGAAATAAAATAAAAACATTTTGTCAGAATAATACCCAACATGTTTAAATTTCAGAAATGAGAAAAGAAAAGTTTTTACTATGTTTATAATTTCTCACTTTTATGGTTTGGAAAAACCAAAACGGTAATAACATTTTTAACATGCTTTGTAATGAATAACATATTCAAGAGAATGTTTTGTACTTACTTGAGTTCAGGTAACGCTGTATCGAAATCATGAAAGACTTCTGGGAGTGTAATAGCGTTAACGGCAGCTTCACGATTTTCTTCCGGAAGATCGACCATACCAGGCCGAAACGCCATCTAAAAATATATTTAATTATAGTCATCGGAGGTTTAGTATATTTAAAAATTCATTACCTTAATTTTAACAAATGCCTCATTACAGTCAGCCAGCAAATATTTGGCTTTGCGTGAATAAATCCTAACAACACCCAAAAGTAAATGACCTGAAGTACGCAGGGCCAGTTTTACCTTGGGCTGCATAATGCCTTCAACACTCTGTTCAATATTAGTTTCGAAGACATGGGCCTTCGTTATCTTCTTGTCCCAATGAGCGGCCAACCAAATTCGGGCCAATGGGCCCTTTTTGGCAAGCACAATATGCGCATAAAACATGTTTGATTAAACAAACTATAAATCACTTATAAAATAAAAGGAATACAAAATAAACTAAAAAATTATATGAACTGAATATTAACTGTTTAATAAGATTTGTGATAAAAGTCTTTTATAAGCTTGCATAATTTAAACCACACAAAATTCTTAAAAACAATAATACAGAGTATTTCTCCAAAGGGAATGTGAATTTTGCCCCCTTTAGCGTTCTATTACGTTTACACTGTAGTCTTTCGTAACAAGTTTTGTAATATAATAATTATTTCGTTCGTACATGCAATTTAAATACATTATACAAAATCAAGCACCAAAAAAAAAAATTAATTATTTATTAAATACAACACTCTCGGGGAACAGGAAAATTTGACAAACAAAAAAAAATTGTAGAACACTCGTCGATGTTATTGGCGCCGATTGGTAATGAAGCCACCAAAAAATTTTTAATGTTTCACACTCGACCGAAAAATTGTTTTTCCACACAAAATTTTATAAATAACGATACATCAAGCGATTACACGTAATGCTAATAGCTTTTGAGTACATTTTGTAAAGTTTAAAATGAGTAAATTATTTTAGAAAATTTTTATTGCGGACGTAAACACAAAAAAAACCAAATTACTTGGAATATAAAAAATGGCCTCCTGTTCGAAATTTATTTCTTGTTTTTTTTGTCGTTCATTTTCGAATTTGATGCGTATCACAAAATGTTTGCGATTCGCTTTTCGATAATGTTGCATAGTTGAAAGTATAGATGGCAGCCCAAGAATGCGGCAATGTTTTTAATTTAACGGGTTTTCGTTTTCATATCGAGCAGCTGCAGTTGCATTACAACAACATTGTTATATTAAAATTCGGACAATATATAATACAGGCTGTGGGTTCAGTAATAATTGGTATTGGTATATAATTAATGGATTTCGACCATTACGATTAATAAACTTTAAAAATTTGTAGGAATACAACGCTAAACGCAATATGAGATTCCGAAAGCAACGCTGCTTCAGTTGTTGGGGGGTTTACTTTTAAATGAGTTTCTAATGCACAATTTTTCAACCAGAGACCTTGTGCAATTTCACAAATTAACAACTTGGCATGTCGATGACGATGAAATCAAACTCAATGAAAGAGGAAATGAGAATTGAGTAGTAAATCGCAAGTTTCTTCTAAGAATGAATCAAGTTTAAGGACCTAGTTTTTGAACTTTTGAACTTCCAGCTGCCCTGAATAGATGCAATCATTCGTAATGTGAATTTGACAAGCTTCCTTAACAATTTCCCAGCACATTTCAATAGCTAGCATATTCATTCATCAATAGAGGACGGAATATCTTAAGTGTTTTGCCTTTAGCTCAACCTATCTATTAGCAAGATGCCTCTAATCGAGTCAAGCAAATTGATCATAATATCAAACGGATATTTAATGCCTTTAATGATCCGAATATAATTATTCCGCGCCATCTTCCAATTGCTAGGCTAATTATAGGTATTTAAGTTCAATATTCTAAATTAAGACAACCAGATTAGTGCCCCTAACAAATTCTAGAAGTTGTTCTCTCCCATTAGTATTAGTAGACTCCAATGCCATTGGTCGGAGTTAGATTCAGCATCAACGATAAGTGGGATTTGTATGTTGTTGGGCCAATGGGTAGTTTGACGAAACTATAACCGATTGGAGGACTGTACTTGACAAGGTCGCCTCTTATGATATAAAAGCTATAAGAGAGACAGATACAATTAACTAAGAGCCTAAAATCAGCGCTAGATAAAAAGTACGATGAAACATCAAGTTATGATGAACCAAAATCAAAATCAACACGACTAAAGTAAAAGCAAGTGCAAACAGCGACGAATCTGCTCATCATTAATGAGACTAGTTATCAGACGACAATAAACATATCTCGGGTTTATCTGTTGTCAAGTGATTTTACTAATCTTGAGAGATGGATCACACTTTGTCTGCCCGAAGACCATTGTTTGATTCATATTTAAAATTAGCTATCCTATGCATACTGAGTCCAGAATTTTGACCTAAAGACACGAGTTTTCCCGTTTCTATATTTCTCGAAAGATTTAAGGAAATGGAGCGTAACCTAAAACGCAAATTGGCTTAACTTTTTAATCGTTGGTCATAATTTCGTTCTGGAGTCAGGTCAAATTTCCTAGGGTTCACTTTTATAAATTAGTCCACTCATTATACCGTCTCTACGAAAGTGAATAAAACTCTGGATAAAAGTAAGATATGTATGTGGGAAATCCAAGTCCTTGAATTTAGTTTGCTTATGCTGCTGTTGTAAAGAATCAGTACCATCAATAGTAAAATATCCTTTATGTAAAAACTTTACGAATCCTGTATCATCAAATCGGGAAACAAATGCAGAAAGCACAATTCTCAAAATTAAATTAATATTAGGCACTTAAATAATCAAAGCATACTCGAATCCTTAATTCATATCGTACACCTGCTAGCCAAAATCAAATATTAGGCAAACACATAATAACGGTCAGTATTGTCGAAAAGGCCCTTCATAGCATATTGTACGGGTCCGCCCTTCACCTGACCTTATCATATTAAACAACAAATACTGGATAATACGCGGGTAGCACGAAATGTTATTTAGAAGATATTTTAAAAGCTTTCGTCATAAACAACAAGCTGCCAAAGTAAAACGAGGACCAGCTAAAGAAGTAGAACATAGGGCCTACAAAACAAAGCTCTATTCGTGTATGTCTGGTAACCAATGCGATCCGTATCGAAATAGTAAGCACCTTAGAGCTGGGGGTAGTATGGGGGTAGTGCGGTTAGGAAACACTTTTTTGAGGGCAATTGGCAATTTCCTTCAAATCTTAATAGTATTCGCTTCTTGAGCTAAAGGGAATGTTTAAATAGTATTAATAACCCTAGTTCCGTAGTAAACTGACTTTTATAGTTTGTTGCAGTGCAATCGCAATTTAATCCTACCTTTTAAGTTTTATCTCGTATGTCGTTTGGCTTGAATTTTCGAATATGCAAAAAATATTCTGATTCCAAATCCCAAATAATAAAACTAATTTCAACCGATAATTTGATAATTGTGCCATGTAGGATTTCTGTACTCAACTCAACCCGGATCCAGACCCACCATGTAATGATTTTAAACTCGAATCCGGGATACGGGTTTAAAAACATGATAATCAGAATTCCAATTTTAAAAATTGAATTATTTTTTAAAAATCTGGCTATTATTGAAATTGAAGACGATCTCTTTAACGATTTCGATATTGAAATATTCTGAACTGAAAATGTAATTTTTGAGGAAAAATCGGCATTGGTCAGATTATCGCCAATGTTCGAACAGTGGTTAAATGGAACTATAATCAAAGCAAAATTAAGGCAGAACTCGGTCAGACCGAAAAACTGTTTTAAGGTGCACAACTCTGGGGTTCTGTGGCGAATGTGATTAGCGTTTTCGTGAAATATCAGCATTCCATTGAAAAGGGATTGTTCGAGTTGAAGTGCTCACAAATGCTGATTTTGTATGCTTAAATTTCCAATGTGTATTCGAATCTGCCAAATTGGTACAATACAATAACAATGAGTCTCTCTAAAACTCATTTAAGAGTGACTAACCATTTTTTAATGTAATTAGATATTACAGAAATAGAATAAAATCAATAAAAGTTCGTCTCCGGAGAGTTAATGAGGAGTTAACCATAACATTCGAAGAACTGTATGCGATTACAACTCAAATTTAAGCGTGCCTCAACTTTCACCCTTTACACCTTTCACAGATGACATCACTGACTTAGCAGCAATAAACTCAGAGCAATTCATAATGGTTGATTAATTGAAGGTGCCACGAAGTGTGAATATGCCCAGTTATCTGCCGTGCGGTGGAAGCTGGGACGGATTCTTGAGACTCACCCTTGTACGGGTATTATACATAACCAATATGCAAACTACCGATCGAACGAACTTAAAGAAAAGTTACAGCCGCACTATAAAAAAATTGGCACAAGGAATATTATCTGCGCGTTTTATGGGACTTGCACAAGCCCCCTCTAAATAAGTCATTTTAATTAGTCAACAGGGGTTATACTTCTAGGAGCTAAGCTCAAAATTGTGGCGACGAAATGATAGTTTATTATTCATTACAACTGGCTTCGAGAACTTACAAATAGCCCACACATAGTAACAGGTGGTTTGTATGGAGTTGCCCTGTGTATTTTCTCCCTCTAAGCAAATTGATTTGTGGTAACAATATTTCCCCACTCCCTTAACGAATATTTACGAGCTTTTGTCTGGTTGCTAACATTAGACAAAGCGGGACAAAAATTAGTTTATATCGAATGGACTATTTAACGATAGTCAATCGGGCAACAGTCTATATAAAGAAGTCAAAACACCAAAACTTCCATCGCCACAGAAAAAATACTGACAAACCCACAATGCGTTATTGTTCCAAATCAAAATTTATGGTATAATCAAATTAGGATCTAAGAAAATCGAACAAGAACTAAAAAAAATATTACGAAACCTCATAAGCCTCGGATAAATTTGGAATCCCAACAATAACGACCGGTAATTGGAGAGAAATAAGCACCACGTTATAAAAGTCGGGACATAGAACGTACTCAGCTTACATCACACAGACAGCCTCCATCAACTCCATCAACTTAATATTGCCAATAACGCATCCTCGATTATAGCCGCCATGAATTTGCTGTCAAAGCAATAACCTCGGCAACACGAATTTGGTGTCGAATTTCTCATCAACAAACCGATATTGTCAATTTGTGATTGACTTCACATCATGGATGTTTCATGGATGTCATTTTACCATTTCGATTATAAACGTTCTTGTCCCAAATGAGGATAAACTCGACCAATCACATCCATAATGTCCACATAAAAGTACACATTTCGAGATTAGCATTTCGGAAATTTTGAAGAACCATCTAATTCCTAAGAGTCCGTCAAGGATCTTTTTTGGCATACTTTAGGGAAAAATTCACCACAAACAATGAATAACTGTGGGAAGGTGAATGTACGAATGCTATTCGAGAGAAAAACTACCGCACGCGCCAGCGAAATTTATCTATCTATCAGTATTGTGGGTGTGTGAAAAAGATGAGAATGGCGCAAACAACGGATGCTTAAATAGCTACAGAATACCGCCCACTTAGCAGTGCCATTGGTAATGACTCTGAAGAACTACAGATGGCGAAATATGGCGAAATTAATTTTTCAACACTTTTAAGCACATGCACCACCCACTAATGACCCAACAATATTTTATCAGTTTGATATCAACGTGGAGCTTATAACGTATTTGGTCTACTGAAGAAATCCCAGAAAAATTCAAGATAGCTCTAATCTTTTCACTATACAACAAAGACGATGCAGGCTATATCGATCTGGCGAGCGTAGTTTCAGCGAAATTACTAATCTGCATCGAACTTAATTTCGGCTACTATCAATGTGGTTTTCGCTCAAACAGATTCACAACCGATCAAACTTTTACTCTGAGAGTGCTCCTAGAAAAATGTTTCGAGTAGCACATCCCTATCTATTATCTATTTGTATAGACTTTCAGTAGGCGTAGTTTACCATATAGAGAAGCATGTTGGTTTTAATGAACGGATCAAAATTGATAGTCGATAGTAAACTTTCGGAAACCTTGTAAAATAACATCTGGAGAGGGGCAAGTATGTCACCTTACCAAACTTACATAACCTGTCTTTGAAGTATGTTCTCCGTCAACACAGCCAGCCCGGTACACCATCAAGGTCGCAACATCATTTTCCTTAGTGTTCCCTTTTTATCGGCTTAATATATTGGCCTTTAGACAACGTTTAAAACCCCAAATATATGCTTACTGCAAAGAAGCGTAGCGTTTCTAATGAGGATCTTAAAATGTATAAATATTTAGGACGGTGATTGAGCAAAACGAAGTTTCCGTAGACATAGCATCAAGAATCGCAGCCTGGTTTAAGTTTTCTACGCCAACACAAAAGTGTTCAAATCTCGAGAAAAATCACCCAAAATTAAACTGAATATTTCCAATGCTAATCATTACATTTGATTGCGGGTCTTTGACGCTCACACACCGTGACTGGTCAAGGCTTGCTACACTGAATGCAAATTGATTAGTATGACGCTCGGCCCCATAAAATAAGATATGGACACAGATTGCGAGTGAAGCTCAAATCTGAGATCTGATCAAAACTGAGCCCAAAAGACCAATGATACAGTAAGGTGATGGTCAGTTTGAAGTGTGAACTTAGGGACTGATGCAGGGCTCACACTCTCTGCGTTCTTTGTGTACAGCTTTAACAAGTGCTTAGTACGTTGCCATCTCGTGGCGACGAGTTCTATATGCAGCTGTTTGTCTATGGACAGTAAGACACTTGAAGTAAGCCAACCTCACTCCAAGACGGCCCGCTAGAGGCCCAAACTTGACAGCACACATCAATTGGAGCATCGAGTAATGGACGTCCGTTCTATTCACTAACGAGTGCAGAATATGTCTCCATGATAGTGTAAGCGGAGAGGCCGGGTCTATCGGGGTCCAGGAAAGCGATTCTTGCAGTGCTGTTTTGCTAAAACAGTCTCGTACGGCGGCGGTTCGAGCAAGGTGTGGGCTGGCATATCACTTGAGGGTAAAACAGATCATGTTTTCGTACCTGGTGGAGGCCGTAGAGCAGGTCTGACCACCTAAAAGATATATCGAGGACATTCTCTTGGGTCATGTAGTGCCCTACGCATGATATATAGGAGAAGATTTCAATTTATGCATGAAAATGCCCAGTATCACATAGCTCGAACCACTCGGCAGCTCATGGATGAGGTTGGATTCGAGATGATGAAGTGGCCAGTCGAACTAAAACGGTGCTTTTAAAGCTGCAGTCATGATTATGAGATTAAACCATACAGTAGGAGACATCAGTGTTTATAGATCAAAAATTGTATTGAATTCCAGAACGAACATTATGTGGAACATAATGTTGAAGTGCTTCGTTTAAATATTAAACCCGGAAGCAAATGTATAATTTAGTGTGTGGGAGCAGCTTAAAGGATCCGCTTCTGATGTACATTGATATGCCGTAAATTTGAAATAGTTCCATAATTGGATATTAGTCAATACTGGTCGTTCAGATGCAGAGATACTGTGCATTTATCATATCCTGGATAAAATTAACTTCATGAGTTGCGTGTACGTCTTGAAGTAAGATACCATTATCCTTGATTTAATTATGCAAACAGCATTAATCACCTCGTTACATATATTCCTTATAGTAATTAATTCTTTCTGGAGTGCGGCGAAAATTCAGATTTAGGTGCGATTTCATTATTCATACGGGTGTCATTAATACCGTAGAAAAGACATCGAACTTTTCGATCAACCGGTAAACTACAACGAGGTTGGATAGAATTTCGAAACTATTCACAATTAAGAGCAAATTCAGATTTGTTCCAAAAACGGTACGAGTCTGCGGGCACTATTAATGTTTATGCATTCAACACAGATAACAAGAACTTATTTAGAAAAGCTGAGAATACGTGTAACGGGATATTTTTGTTAGGCGGTAACCGAATTAGGCATTATAGTACGACGAGGGAAGATGTCAAATGTTGCAAGTGCGGAAAACCAAGGGCCACATTCCTGAAAACGATACGAAAACGAAAGTACACGATTCCTATTCAGTTTTAAATAAGAATCGTACGAATCTGATTCAATTCAAATATGGATCTTGTATTTTCGTTTTCGTATCGTATTCAGGAATAGGGCCTGCTCTAAATACAAA
Source organism: Nephrotoma guestfalica (assembly GCA_963691935.1). NCBI lineage: Eukaryota > Metazoa > Arthropoda > Insecta > Diptera > Tipulidae > Nephrotoma > Nephrotoma guestfalica. Next base: position 255,911,933 of record OY829913.1, read on the forward strand.
TTACAGCTATGATTGCGTTTTCAATTATGTGTTAGAATTAGATCAGTCAAGTTTGTCATTTTAGACAGCCCAGAAATATCATTCCTCGATGTCTTGATACAACCACTTATCAAAATCGTTCCCAAGGCGAAAAAATATGAATAAATCGTACAGAATTAAAAATTGATATTGATTCTGATTTCCATTTTTATTTAGTAGTAGTAATCGTTTTCATTTAATTTTTTTTAGTTTAGTAGTATAGTAGAATACATCACAAAAAATTAATACATTTCTTTTTATTAAATTATTATTTTTTTAAATCAGTTTTTTGCAAAAGTATCAAGCAAATTTACAATTTGTTTTTTTCATCATAATAATTAAATTCCGTTTTTGTTTTTCTCAGAAACTAAAAATATATTGATTGAAAGCTTAATTTACATTTATTGCAAAAAAAATAATTATTAACTAACGAGAAATAATAATAAAAATAAAACATGACGTTTTTTATCTGTCTCCAGTTCAAATATATTTTTCCTATTTAGTTTATATTTTATTTATATATGATAAATGTTATTAATTATTTTGATGAATAATAGGGAGTATGTGTGTGTGTGTGACGGGGATTTACAAAAGGGAGGGCTTTCCACAATTATTTAAAATATTTTGCTTTGTTACTTAATTAAAACTAGTAATTTTTATAATTTTTATATATCTAAGATAAAATACAGCGTGTGAGAATCATCAGCAACATAAAATGCGTGAGCGCGCACTTTGCTTAAGGCGAAATCACGTAAATTGCAACACAAAATTTAATAACAATATTGATTTAAGATTTTGTTTAGTATGAATTACAAGGATTTTTCTCCATGCTGCTCTCGCAACATAATTTTAGAATATTTACACACATTTTTGTATTTTGTATAAAGATTTGATTTTTTTTTTGTATATGCCCTGAATTGCCATGTTATCGCGAATTGCTTTGTGTTCTAATAAAATTTTAGGGCCGCATAACTATTAGTCTCGTTGTTTAAAAAAAACTATTTAAATTAATTAAGGATAATCCGGATATAAGAAATATATAAATAATCAAAACAACAATTTTTTTGTATTATATTTAGATATTATTTAATTCATTTCAATTTTTATTTTATTATTATTATTTTCTTTTTAAAACAAAAATATCTTTTGGTGTTTGCTCTAAAAATCATGAATTCATTTTTATATCTATGGCAAAAATATATATTAATATAAAAAAAATGTATAATTAAAATTATTAAAACAAAAATAATAATAATAAATTATGTTGTATCATGCGATTGAATCACCTCTCCCCACCATTCAAACATCATAAAATTCAAAATATACAATACAATCACAGAGCCTACAGAAATGTCTAAACCGCACGCAAAAATAATGTGACATAGTTCATCATGTACATTCCTATAAATAAACTGTCTGTGGCATTAGAATCCTAATAACAGCAAAAAAAAAATTAAATATTTTTAAAATATAAGTTCTGCATTACGATAATTTTGTTAATTTTAAAACACGCAAATTAAAAACGGAATGTTCCCAAAATAATAAAAATTAAAATGTTTTCTTTTTTTAATTTTCAGCACCAGAATTGTATTTTGCTCTTTTTTTAATATATGTACCTATATAATTTTTAATTAATTAATGTTTGTAATATTTAACGTAATATAATAATAAAGAACTAATTAAAAATATTGGATTTCAGGCTAAAAATTAAACAAAACAAAATTAATAGATAACAAAATTTTGTTTTAAATTAAATTAATGTTTTTGATTTTATTTGTAAAGTGTAATAGTGTAAGAGTAATAATAATAATAAAATATAAAATTTTGAAATACATAACTAGGTAATCAAAAAATAATAATTACAAATTAACATAATTAATAAAATAATAATAATAATAATAATGGTGCAATATTTTTTTTTTTTGTTTATTAATTGAATCTCAGCCATTTTTTTCTTTTATTAAATTAATTCATAAACATATTAATTTTTTTATGTTTCTTTATTCATTCTATGATAATATTATAATAGATTTACGACATTTTTTATACATTAAAATGGACTTTGATCTGATTCTTTAGTTTAGTTTTTTTTTATTATTTTTAATATTATTTATTTATCAATAGTTTGCTTGTTGTTTATTTAATTAATTTATTAAATGAGTTGTCCTTTTATGTTTTGATGAATTGCGAAAATAACTGCGTTTCGTGCTTCTGTTGTTTCATGATAATGCAATTATTATAACATATGTATTTATTATACATAGATTTGTTGAATCCGAATTAAAACCAATCATTTTATATATTTTATTTATTTATTTATCCATCTTATGCATATAATTCTGAAAGAAACGGAACGAAATAATTTTATTAAGTAATGTGATTCTGTAACAAATAAGTTATACATTAGTTAGTTCTATAATAACTTTCGGGTGGGTTTTATTCAAATACATAAATTGAATTTTCATAGAATTGTGGATTTTAAGTGGTCAAATTAAATAAAAATCTAAGTGCTAATATTTAATATTGAAATTTACTAATTACATAATAGCTAATTTTGTGAGACAAGTGAAAGAACAAATATGATACGGAACAAAAGTAGTGAACAAATTGGTGACTCGCACGCGTCAATAAATAAAGAACAAACTATAAACTTAAATAAAAGTAGAAAACGAAAAGTGAAAAACAGTGAAATGAAGTAGTAAAATTAATAAAACCCAACCGTTTAAAATTAATTAAAATGAAAGACCAAAAAGCCAATAGAAATCAATAAAAAACATATATTAACACATTTTACAATGGATGAAAACAAGATAGACGACTCTGAAATTGGAGAAAAATTAAATACAGGGGATTTAAACCACCAGATCAAAAAAAACGAAAACAGACGATACTCCGAAAAAATTTGAAAATACAACAGGAAAAATTATGAAGACTAACAAAAATATATACTAACCGAGTGACATCGAACCATCATATTACAGATATTGTGATCGCCAAAATATGAAATTCATTTAATTTTAGAGAAATTTTGTCAGTTAATAGTTCAGTAAAAATTGAGTTGAGATACACACCAAAGTATTAGAAAAAAAATAAGAATATCCCATAACAAGAAAGGTGGACGAAATAATATATTAAACAACGAAGATATTTAATAATAGAAAAAGAAAGACAGCTTACTTTCCTTGGGGTGTACACGACAAACAATACACAACATTAAAAATACGGAACCAGGAATAAACAAAATCTCATATAAAGCGAAACAGAGAACAAATTTATTCTAGAAAAAAGATCGATAAGTAGTGAAAACAGTGTTGATACAACATCCTACCCCAGATCAAGCATCAAGAAACGCAGTTACTTTCAGAATGGTTAAAAATTAAAAAAAATATTTTGCCAATTATTTAGTTTCGATAGGAATTTGATAGGATTGGATAGGGTCTAGTTGCGATTAATACTGCGACTAACACTTCTTCCAATTTTTTATGGCAACATGTAAAACGATTATCTTAGTAATATTTCACGGCTGTTCTTGTGTTATATTTCATTTCGGTACTTGGCAAAACTTATTTTTATCTCACTTGTTTTACTGGAAAAATATTTGTCATCGGGAAATACACGCATAAGTGATAACCCCTTTTTCTTCAAAAAGTGAGAAAACTGAATGTTGGCTCTGCTTATTACAAGAAGATTGTTACATACGTAGGGCGTTCAATAAGTTTGGTAAATCTATGTATATGAAATAACGATAATAGAATTTTTTTTGTTTTTTATATTTCATTATTTATTCTGCCGACAAAAAAAATCATGCAAATAAATTGTTTCATTTATTTTCTGTAAGTGATTTAATGAACACGCGGATTTTGAAAATTTAAAAAAATAGAAAATATTGATCGTCGTGTTGTGATTAAATTCCTTATAAAGGAATATAATACTTCTAATCTGGTTCTTCTTATAAAACAATAACGAATTGCGAACATCTATTTAAACAAGGAAGTAAATCACTGAAAGATGACCGCTCTAGATGAAGGCCGGTAGACTCTGTTACTCACGAAATGGTTATTTTAATCGAGGATCTTATATTAAAAGGCCGACGACGAATCACGGTTTCAACAAAATATAGAGTGGAAATGTAATTTGAGAAATGAAAGAAACACCTCGTATAAAAAATATAATTTAAAAGTTAAGTATATTATTTAAATAAAGAAAAACCAAAGGCAGAAGTGCTAACGATTGAAACCTCACGATGTAATCAAGACTTCGGCGAGAAAAGTTGTCGAGAAAATCTACATCTTCCACTCAAAAAATTTACCGCATATCTACTCAGGCAAATATTATTTCACAATTTTCCGCATTCCCATGAGGTTTTTCATCTGGATTTGTGAACAAGGTGTTGATAACAAAATTGTTGGACCAAGCACCAAGACCTAGCCATACGCCAGATAATTATGTCGAAATGAGCAAAATGTATCTGCGTCCAGTGCCATAACAACAGTTTTAAATACTAAGGTGCTTCAGCCTAGTACCCGACCTCCTTGACCGAAATATCATTGGTACACACATCCAAAACCCAATGGATGGTCACGTTTTGTTTGCTAAAAGGGTAGGATCTAAAGTGCAAATAATAAATAAAAATGTAGTCATTAATCGTCGTTTGTGAGGTGGCATAGAGAAGGAGCTTGTGCAAAAGACTCCAAGATTGTAAAATTGTTTACCTCACGAAGCAGTCATCTTACTAGCACATTTCGGGCGTACTCAGTTTGAGAAGAGTTGGTCGGGAAAACAGGTGCCGTGCTAGGTATGTGAATTCACGTTCAAATGTATATTGTTCACGACTATTGTATAAAATACTCATTTTACTTTTGTTTCTTCAATTATATTGATTGTGATTATTCCTTATTCACTACGAACAAGTAAATCATTCATTTTAATTTAATTTTTTGAAATATTACCTAGTTACGTTTTCCTAAATATTACCTCGCGATTTCCAACAAGTAGCTGACATCTAGTGAACAAAACACAAATCGCAGTGTGTAATGCAGCAAGGGAGATCAAAATAATGGATTTGATAATTATGAACCCCTTTATAGACGCAGAAACCAACGCTATCTACATTCGATGGAAATCACCAATAGCACGAATAAAACACACAGATAATTCATTGGAAACAAGTTTTGGTCCTAATATCGAGGAACCCAAGAATACGTAATAGTCGAAAAATATCGAAAACCAATAAAACCAACAATTAATATTCTGCCGTCGTAATTCGTTTTAACAGTTTACAATTGTTGATTGTTTTGTGTTCTAATCTATACCTAAGGAAAAGACTACTAGATATTTCAAATATGAAAATAAACAACTGTAGTTACTCGCAAGAATCATTTTCAATTATTAAATTGAAACGTCAGCATCATTCAAAATATGAAGATGACATAATACAAAGTCAATTGGCGTGGACGAAAGTATAATTCTCACTTATAATGGATGTTATTCACCCGGATGGTTTACAACACCCGCGTGACGGCTTGTACCGTAAACTTCATACTCGTGATTAGCCATCATTATACGCACGTTGAATAACATACTATTTTCTACAACTAATACTATATTTGTTTCTCGTCTAGAAGTTAATAATATTTTATTATTGACCACTTGACTATAGACTACTTTACTAAAGAAAGCGGAAGTCAGTGGCAATTACATCCACTTTCGTCTCCTTATTTATAACATTAAGACTGCTTAAGGCGAATTCGGTAAAATTGGTGATCGTTCCATAAATCCGTGTTGATTGAAGAAAAATAATTGTTTGCACTGTTCGATCTGTTTTCTAGTTTCAGTTCACGATTACGTTTAAGGTAGTCACATTTTGCTAAGTTTAACAAAGGTTTAGCATTCGTGGATCTCCCAGATAAAAATCTGTCATGGAATAAGAGATTTAATCATCGATTGGATTTGTACTTCAGTTTTGTTTGGTTGGGTAATGTTTGTTCTAGGGTGGAAAAACAATAACAACTATGACTGTCCATCAGGATATTATTGGGTTAAAATTACACACTGCATTCGCAATGTTTCATTAGTAATTTTCAGATTAATTTTATTTATAAAAATGAATTTAAATATTAATGACGTGGACTTTACAATAACTAGAATACCTTCAACATTTTACTCTCGCAGACCACTTTGATCTAATCAAACAAATATTCCTTTTCTTTTGGTAATCAATTTGCTAACTAAATATTTTAATTTATTTAAGAATTTGGGATACTCGAACCGTATCAGATATTGATACTAGATAATATCGTTACAGTTTCCAGCTGAGGCGTTGTAATCATTACGAAACGTTTTGAATTACAGAGGATCCTGGAAACTGTTTTACTTCTATATAAAAATTAATAATATTCAAAATAAAATATTTTCTTTTAAAAAAAACTTACTTCTGGCTTTATTACATAATCTAACCGGGCTTTAATATATGTAAAACGGTTGTAAAATGGAGCCCGGCCCTTCGTAAGATCTCGCTTAATCCATGGTCGTACACTTCTAATCAATCGATTAATAAAAAACTGCCCCCAATATGATTTAGATATAAAATACGAGATGAGAGATTAAACTTCGACGATATGTTCGCAACTATTCTAGATAAATTCAGTGTCATAGTTGCGAAAATGAAGATGAGAAAGAAATTACACTTCATTTACTTTGCAACTAACTGCAACTATCTTTGAACAACCAACTTATCTCGAAATGCAAAAGCTTTAACAGCAGCACCTCTTGTCCGATATCTATTATAAGTGCTGCTACAGCAACCTTCCACGGGAATTATAAAGTAAAAGCATCTAGCGTCAACAATAATTTTTATTATCTTATTGCATTAAACCAAAACAAATACCTTAACTTTAAATTAGTTTAAATTTCTTGACATCGACCAGATTGAAGAGATTCAAGAGTTACATATCTGGTGTGTGATCTCTATTTTCTTATCTGGAATATGTACACCGCAACTTTCGATGGTTATCTAATATTCATAAGCCAATCTTCTAAGTAAATTAAACCATACTCATTGGTTCAATTTAAATCGGCTTAAAATTAGATTAAATATTTTAAAATTTTATTATCTTGTCTTGTGATACTCAAAAGGTGACGAACGCATAACGAAGTACAAAAAACATGAATAATTCAGTCTTTCTTACACTAATCATACTCAATTAATAAAAATAAATACATTCTTTCAACAATACCTTTATCTTGGTTAATGATTCACTAACGTTTGTTAGTCTTTAATCAGCGGTTTGGCACATTTATTGCGATAAAATTAGTAAAAGAAACGATACAGATAATATAACCTATTAAAATTAATATATAGATAGAAACGATAAAATTCGATCGAAATCGAATACAAAACGAAGGCGTGATTTGACAATCAATTTAACTGCTAAAATCGACAATTTTGTAAATGCTTCGTGCAATAAATAACGCCTCCCAAATCATACTTCAAAAATGTACGTATAAAATAATATCGAAAAATTCAAACTATTTGTCTAAGACAAAAAACACCAGCATAATTTTTTGGTATGTATCTATATAAGAAAGTTTCACAGTTATAACAATTATAATTACCTGAACTATTAATATAATGTGAAATTATGTTGTAAGGTGGTCACTGGCAACATTGCCGGCGCACATCAGATGGAACCGTTGGCTTTACATCAATAGGCTCAACATTGGTTGGTCGGATAGTTTCACCTTCAGGTGGATCTCTAATTTGTTTTTGCGATACAATCCGATAAATTTCTATAGAAACAATTAAATTGTGTCAGTAAATTTATTTACTACAAAATCCAATTGCATTGCAGAAAAAAACAGTACCTGTAAGAATATTTTGAAATGCAGTCTCAACATTTGTCGAATCTAAAGCTGATGTCTCAATAAAACTCAAACCATTACGTTCAGCAAATGATTTAGCCTCATCCGTTGGTACGGCACGTAAATGCCTTAAATCACTTTTATTCCCAACCAGCATGATAACAATATTTTGATCAGCATGATCTCTTAATTCTCTTAGCCACCGTTCAACATTCTCATATGTTAAATGTTTTGCGATATCATAAACAAGTAGTGCACCGACTGCGCCTCGATAATATGCTGATGTTATAGCTCTGTAACGTTCTTGGCCAGCTGTATCCCATATTTGAGCTTTAATTGTTTTACCATCGACCTAATAATCAAAAAATGTGAATTATTAAATTGTTAACTGTTAATAATATATATTCATTAAAGAAAATAATTCTAATTAAATAAAATTTGTAGCCAGATATGTCGTACACGTAATTGTAGTGTTAATATTGTTTGTCTTTCTTTTAACATTATTTGGAATTATATAGGTTGATTTTCATTAAAACTTTCCATTTTATTTATACATTCAGACTACATATTTATATTTTATAATGTTATTTACAGATGACCATATATAACAATACGTTTATGCAAATTTAACATTCATTAATAATATTTTTACCTCTATGCTTCTAGTAGCAAATTCTACACCTATTGTTGATTTTGACTCTAAATTAAACTCATTTCTAGTAAATCTTGATAGAAGATTACTTTTACCAACACCGGAATCTCCAATTAATACCACTGAAAAGAAAACAGAAACATATTATTAGAATTTCTCGAGAATTTACGTTCGTTTTGACCACCAATTAAGAGTTAAATGAGCTTGTCGACAAACGACATATTCAAAAATGAAATGAAACGTTACCATGAAATCATGATTCGCGAAATCGAGATTTAACAATTTGCTATCTGAATTTAATTGTTTAAAGTGTATTAATTTAAAATGATTAAAATGTTTATGTTTAAAATTTGACGTTTTAAGTGTGATCACCACAAAATTGGAATTTTATTAAAATATATTATGTTATAAATAAAAAAATTTTAAGAAGGGCACGAGTAACAGACAGTAATTTTAAACCGCAAGATCGAGTGTATCTTTCAAATTGGAATCACACAGGGAAAAAACAAAAAAAACCTTGTTATCGTTATTTTTTATAGATTTGCCGAACTTATTGAACGCCCCTCGTACGTGTATCAACAAGGTAAGTCAAATGGCTTGCTGTCTCTCCAAGGCTCCTTCGAGGTAGTCAGGTTCTCATTTCTTGAACACAGACTTTTGCATGTAGGTCGGTTGCCTTCATTGCCTTGGTTCATAGAGCTCATGCAGTTTGAGAGAGCAGCAGAGCGTAGTAGGAGATTGTGGTAGAATCCTCGGTTTGCGCGATGGACCCATCGTGACAATTAGAATGTGAAAGCATTTCATAAAACCTCAATCATTGGTTATATGTGGGCGAAATTGTTAAAGTTGAAATAAAATGGGTGTAGAAATCGGATTACCACCTACAGCAAATCATGATACAGACTTGAAATAAAATAAAATTTTGAAATTAAAGTTTAATCAACTGCCATATAAATTAAAGACGAATGTTTGAAAATTTATATGACGCTTACCACGCGATTAGTAAAACCGGCTTGGGTTTTATCACTCACTGCCAAACAAGCGTTGAGCATTTTTAAAACATTACTCAACTTGTAAGAATGAAATTTTTTAGATTTAATATTCTAATTACTATTTAAAGCTTTCGAATCCTGTTGAGAAAAGAGCCTCAATAATTAAACATCCATGAGCAGTGGCTAGCTATCCAATCAGCCTTAACTGCCGCAGCGGCAAATACAATACAATAGGAAGGAAACCTCCAAAATCACGTAATGATTGCTTTAATGATCTATGCAATCAACTCGTTGAACAGAAACGAAAGCTGCGTGAAAATGGCTGGCTCGTAACATTAAGAACTCTCAAACAGTACATCTCCTCGCCAGGAAAGTCACAACCAAATTCCTCCAACAAAATAAAAACGAATATATGAGGACCTGCATCGAAAACATCCTAGCGGGAAACGGAAACACGAGGAGATATTTACCAATTCCAGAAATCTTACTAAAAACATCCATCCAAGGTCCACAACCACCAAAACACGAATGGAAAGCTGAGAACAGACGTGGCTGATGTTCTCTCAGTATGACACGCATTTTCCAAAATCGAACTGACGAAGAGATCCGAAAGGGGTAATTATCCCATATCTCCCATAGTAGAGGAATAGACGCCGCTATTAGATAATTTAAAAACGGCAAAATGTTTCGTACCCCTGGCCTGCGATAAGGAAATGTACTGGCGCCTATATTGTTTAATTTGGCGATCGAGTACGTAATAAAAAAAAGCTTTATTGAAATTTCGCGCTGCATATTCCATATGTCACGCCAAATTCGTAGATAGGAAGATGAAACGTCGGCATAATAGCCGGGCATAGTCTTCTACGCACAACCTACCATGATTGTTGCGATCAACTTATCTTTCGCAGGAGTGTTGACTGCAAATTTATAAAACACTTAAGACTCAACGACTGTAGATTACTATACATTCGAAAAATTAACATTCCAGCCATTTAGATGGCTGGGCCATGTTTAGAGATCCCATTAAACCTAATGATATCCCATCATGGCTAGAGAGAGGGGTTTAGTCTATTCTGATTTGGTTTCAGTGAAATTTGGTAATTATTTATCATAGTGGCAATTTAGACAATTCAGACAAAGGAGAGGTATAAACAGATACAATTTTTACTGACTTAATATTAATTTGTTCATTAAGTTCTTAAATTTAATATTGTTAAGAGTTAATATTTCACAGAGAATAATGCAAAGTGTTTATCAAATATTGACCATCTAGTGAACTTAACTGATAAGAAAGAGGCATGGCGCTAAATTTATTAGTTCATTAAGTTAATTAAATTAAGCTGATTCGGATAACAGTAATCGTTTTACACTTTGGACATTGGAAATTATTTTTGTAACTGTTTTAAGGAATCTTGAGTAATATACATAATATTGAACATTTCACGAGTAAAATATAATATAAGTGAAAGTAGAATAATATGTCTCATCTTTAACTCTTCAAAAACAATTTAAAAGAGAAATTAACCGTGCACATTAAAAAGCGAAATCAAAATTAAATTAGTGTAGACAATTTAAATTGAGTGACATGATGATCTTTGAGCCGATTTTTATTCATAGGATATTACAAGGTGTTGCTTGAAAATCAATCGTATTAGATTATATGTATTACCACTTCCAGTAAATCTGATAATAAATGCAATAATTATATCGTAATTGCACTAGCACCCACCCGTTAAGTTGATATAAAATAATCAAAAACGTACAATACGAAATATACAAAATAATTAATTAAATTGATCATATTATGGAAAATGTTTAATATACGTAAATAAACCATTAAGATGAACGACTACGTCACACGCTAACGCGAAACAACATATCGTGATGTGCAATATATAACATCAAGAATTTACATACGAGAGTGAATACCATTACGTAAATTATTGGCTGATCGTTCGATTTTTGTCTATTGATTAAAAAATTAGAAGGTGAAATATTACAAAGAATTATGAAACCAAAATACTTTTGGGTAGAAGTCCCGTCGTTTGATGATTCATATTAATAGCTGAAGTACTAATAGTCATGTAAAGTTTTACCTGTCGGAGTCATAATTACAATATGACTAAGTTTAATTATTCATAGTTGCGTCATTATATTGACCGGATAGAAACCTTGTTTCAAATTGATTTGAAATGTGATTAAACGCTTTATTATCACCACACTTGAGGCCAGCTGTTATAATAATAATTGTTACAAGATTAATTCTAAAATCATCGTATAAAAACATCACATTAAATGTAGCACATACCAATTAAAATAAATCAATACTGTTTCTGAATCAACTTTTAAAATTTTTAAGGTCAAAGTATACAAATGGCTAAGTAGTGTAAAATATTCTGAAATGGGAATATGACGAGAGAGGGTTTGAGACAGAATAAATATAGGGCAATCGATTTTACTTTCACTAAGTTAATTCAAATGATAAAATATAACGAATTAAATTATTATTTTTACACATTTTAGACTCAATTCTGCCAACTACAAACAATATTCCTTAATTCTGGACAGTAGGGACCGCGCAAATTATAGAGAAAATTTTTTTTTTATAAAATGTCCTATTCAATTCCAACACATATTTGATTTCACTGGATGGTCGAACAAAACAATAAATAGCTGTATTGCGTGAAGAAATAAAATATTAGAGAACAATTAAGAATATTTTTGGGAATTTACGTAGCAAAATGATTTTTTTTATCATAGTTGACTTATTTGTCAGTAGTAATTAAGCGCGTTCAGAGCACCAACGGCTTTCGCTTTCTCCTGTTTGTTAGCCTTATACTTGACCTACGCTTCGTTGATCTAACAATTAGATAATATTACTTAAGCTTAATAATGCAAGGAGGTCCGCAATAATAGAGCCCCTCAATGGAAGGCCTTGTACATTTCAGAGCAAAGCAAATATCTTCACCGTCCGCTTTGATGGGACGTCACGTGTCGATTCATCATAAAATGGCCTTTTTTGCAGTTTCACACAATATACGAAAATGGAAAATGTATGCGAAACTAATCTACTCAGTTGTACTTTAATTGATCGATCGACGTAATTTGTGTGAAGCGATATGCTATAATGTGAGCAAGAATTACGCCCTTATTAAATGCTAAGTAAATAAATATTCTTCAAAGTTCCCTATTACCAGAGTAAGCCAGAATAATTATTAGAGCGGCTACAGCGGGCGTCGATTAAGTATCTTAAATAATTTATTTGGACAAATTTGTATTTTTTAAACATTCACTGCTTATTGTTCCCCTTTATTGACCAAGAGATCATATAAGGTGGGAGGTACACCAGGTACAAATATGCTAATTTGAATCTCACTAAAATTAAGATTTAGATGTATACAACATTTAGACGTATGCAACATTTAGATGTATGCAACGAACTATATCCAGGCGAGGTGGTGTTGCCACCCCGAAACACGTAAATAATATCCCAGAAAATAACCCGAAAAACTGAGTCCTAAAACACGAAATCCCGACAAAATACTGCGGCGGTTGCAAACAACTGCTGATGAACCAATGCAAAACACGATTGAAACATCTGCTTTTAAAATTTTATTAACAACTCTCAAAATCGTTGTTAAAATTTATGTTACGTTTAGAGTGCCGTTTCGTTACGCTATTGGGCGATATCTTCAACTACTGCATCAGCGACTATTACAACCACGTTGAACCACGAGTTAATTACATGATGAAGAAGTACGCCTGCAGAATATGTGACTGGGCTGGACCGCATTGCAGATAGCTTTTGCTAGGATGCAAATTTGGCAAGAAACTTTTACCGGTTTAATAAACTCCAAAACTAGAAATGTCAAGTGATTCTCTGATTTGACCGATTCTATTATATTTTGAGTACTTCAAAGTGTCTATCAACCAACTACAATTTCGATGCTTAAGGATACCGTTTGGTAAAATTTTGCAGACATGACCCCGTAAACGCACGAGGTCATTATGCACAATATGCATAAAACAGTTCAAAGGGTAACAAGGCATATCAAATTCGAAGCACCAATAATAGTTAAACAAACTCTGTTTTCGCTTCTTTAGAATAAAATGAGAACCTATTTCTCATGTTATATCATTTACAAATCTACTAGATTGAAAAAATTGTAATTTTTACTCCATTTCTACCACCAAATAATTTGTTTTCAACGAAATTAGAGAGACACATTGTTCACATTTGTTTTAGTAGGTTGTAATATCAATAAAAAAGAAATAATTCATAAACGAAACAGTCGTAAGCATCAGTTGGCAGGAAAAGAGACATACACCTCGATAGTCATCCTGCTCTTTATTTATAATCATTGTCTGGGATGTTCGTGGCACAGGATCTCTTAATTTCTGACATCGTTAAAGAGGTATTTATTTCCAAGTACCTCGGCCAACCATAGTTATTTGCTTTTTTTAACTGGCTCCGGCAACTTTAGGGTTCTTTCAAAGATGATGTTTGCCATTGAAATACTTTTTCACACTCATAGACATGTGTTTAGGGTCATTATTTTGTACGTAGATCCATCTTAAAGGATCAATCTTAAATTGTTTCCAATTCAAAAGCTCACATTTGTAAGAGAAGCCATTCATACATTTCTTCTTCGTCTTGTTTGTGAGGTGGGTGGTGTATTGAGGAAGGAATTTTTGAATTACAGGTACAGGCTTACGGATATACTATTTCCCATCAGAACGGAACAATTTATGTTTCGTTCCTCCACAGTATGTTTCTCCATTTTTGGAAGCCAAGAAGCTCCGTATAGATTGCACTCTACGAGGTCTTCTAATTGTGCGCGAAGTAATTTTAAATGTAATTCCTGACCGACCAAATGGCACAGTGGTTAAAGCTTTGGCGTTTGGATCGGGAGGTACCGGGTTCGAATCCTGATAGGGGCAGGATGCAAAGTGAAATTTCATCAACAGATTTCGATCTGTGGTGAAATGTAACACATCTATGACCCCCTGTCGGTGTGCAAAACTCATGGGCCGACCCATCTTCCATGCTGGTATAGGCTGGCATGGAGCTTGCAATGTGCAGATGGTCTTAAAATCGGTCCTATAGCCGTACGTCCTCGAGTTGGCCGCAAGGCGTAAAGTAAGGACGTTAAAAGCATAACCGCGGAAGAGCAGGGTGAGCCTTGAGCCCCAAAACAGATCACATAGTTACCAATATAAAAAAAAAAAAAAAAAAAAAAAAAAATGTAATTCCTTTTTATCGCCAACAATCTCTTAAAATAATCCTTTTCTCTATTTTAGAAATCTGACGATCGGCCTGAGGCGGTGTTTCGCTATTCACACCGCGTTTATTGTACAACTTTTCTATTCTCTTTTTATGGCAGTCGCTTTCTTATTCTTAGAGCATTGAACAAGGCAGCTATTTCACGCTATAATTTACCTTGATCTTTCAATTTTAAAATTATCCACGCTCATCCGGTGAACAATCCACAACACGGTCCTTTATTATTAACTGAGATGGTAGTTTATTTGTATAATATTGGCAATTTTTAATAAACGACATTATTACCGTGCGAATTTTGAGTATTTTAATTTAAATAATCAAATTTAAAAATATTTAAAATAATGTTTGACCTTAATTATGGTTTGTTTGATGTTTCCAACATTCTAAGGGAATTGATTTTAATTGTTTGATTTTAAACAAACCAAAGGCACCTAAAAGGTGACAGTATAAGAAGCTCTCCCAATGATACACATTTACATTTAAACCTTTATTTACCTTATTTACTTATGAGTTTTTAAAGTTTTGTTAGTATAAATTTCCAAGGGATTAATGAATCTCACAAATTCTAAGGGTAATTTAATGATGTTCCTAGCTCCAAAATATTTACATAGCTACTTAATACCCGCTTATTATCCTTATGAAATCGAACGGCAGAGCCTCTAAAAACTGCCAATCACTTAAGAGAGATTTAATGGCTATGTATTTATATATATATTCTATGTACATATTTAATGGCTATGTAACGGGTGATTTTTTAAGAGCTTGAGAACTTTTTTTAAAAAAAAAACGCATAAAATTTGCAAAATCTCATCGGTTCTTTATTTGAAACGTTAGATTGGTCCATGACATTTACTTTTTGAAGATAATTTCATTTAAATGTTGACCGCGGCTGCGTCTTAGGTGGTCCATTCGGAAAGTCCAATTTTGGGCAACTTTTTCGAGCATTTCGGCCGGAATAGCCCGAATTTCTTCGGAAATGTTGTCTTCCAAAACTGGAATAGTTGCTGGCTTATTTCTGTAGACTTTAGACTTGACGTAGCCCCACAAAAAATAGTCTAAAGGCGTCAAATCGCATGATCTTGGTGCCCAACTTACCGGGCCATTTCTTGAGATGAATTGTTCTCCGAAGTTTTCCCTCAAAATGGCCATAGAATCGCGAGCTGTGTGGCATGTAGCGCCATCTTGTTGAAACCACATGTCAACTAAGTTCAGTTCTTCCATTTTTGGCAACAAAAAGTTTGTTAGCATCGAACGATAGCGATCGCCATTCACCGTAACGTTGCGTCCAACAGCATCTTTGAAAAAATACGGTCCAATGATTCCACCAGCGTACAAACCACACCAAACAGTGCATTTTTCGGGATGCATGGGCAGTTCTTGAACGGCTTCTGGTTGCTCTTCACTCCAAATGCGGCAATTTTGCTTATTTACGTAGCCATTCAACCAGAAATGAAACAAAATTTGTCGATAAAAAAGCGGATTTTCTGCCAACTTTTCTAGGGCCCATTCACTGAAAATTCGACGTTGTGGCAGATCGTTCGGCTTCAGTTCTTGCAGGAGCTGTATTTTATACGGTTTTACACCAAGATCTTTGCGTAAAATCTTCCATGTCGTCGAATAACACAAACCCAATTGCTGCGAACGGCGACGAATCGACATTTCACGGTCTTCAGCAACACTCTCAGAAACAGACGCAATATTCTCTTCTGTACGCACTGTACGCATTCGTGTGGTTGGTTTAATGTCCAATAAAGTAAACTGAGTGCGAAACTTGGTCACAATCGCATTAATTGTTTGCTCACTTGGTCGATTATGTAGACCATAAATCGGACGTAAATCGCGAAACACTTTTCGAACCGAACACTGATTTTTGTAATATAATTCAATTATTTGCAAGCGTTGCTCGTTAGTAAGTCTATTCATTATGAAATGTCAAAGCATACTGAGCATCTTTCTCTTTGACACCTTGTCTGAAATCCCGCGTGATCTGTCAAATACTAATGCATGAAAATCCTAACCACAAAAAAATCACCCTTTATTTCAGCATTGTAATTAGTAAATTCATTAAGTATTTAGTGGAATTTTTATTAAATATGATTCTTTTTGAAGGGGGGATTTAGATTTTGATTGCTTACTTAATTTTTAACCGCCTCATCAATATTTAAGGCATAAACAATGTAATTTTTTTTTTCTAATAAATCCTCATCAGAAACTCGATCTGTGATATCCATGTCTATTTATTAGTGGGGCATTCAATTTTCCCCAGAACCAAAGGAGGTTACCTTAGGAAAGACTGGTGGAATTGAGATAGTTAAGGTTTTTATTAGGCTTGCCTAGCCATAATAGATAGATTAACAAAACTATTTTATTTGAGACTGATTATTTACGGACTACTCTAAATTATGAAAAGGACTACAAACTTATGTAAATGAACACGTATTAATTCGAAATTAAAGATAAATGAGCACGCCGGATAAAGCAATATGTACAAGTATACAATGTGTATGTATACAACAATATATCGAAACGTATAAGCCCATCACTTTCATAGACTATTTAAAGAAGTCGATTGGTACTCGATTATAGGGGTAATAATCAATATTGGAAATCGTTAGTTTTCCTATATATCTTCTTGGGAACAATCTTTGAAGGCTACGTAAATGTTTAATTTAGATGCACATATTTTAGGAGTTTCAGTGGTGTAGTGTTGCAAACCCGCGACATAAAATTAATTCAATTAAAATAAATTTAATATTTTTGAATAATTCTCTCAAAACGATAATAATAACACGATTGTAATGTGTTCTTAAAAAATCAAGATTTTTTATATACGAAAATAGATTTTAATCGTAATTAATTTCATATTTTGTACATTTGTTGATTATAATACAACTTCTTTGTTCCTTCGCTAATAGTGTATGATGCATTGAGAAATGAAAACAGAAAAGCTCTTTTACGTAGAATGTAGTGAACACTACTATTAGTACAAATTTAAAGAAAAATGTCGATGCGATATTTTTGATGTCATATTTTTATTTGCTAAATAGCCCCATTCCACCACACACACGGACATTTTTATATTATATCATTTTTCTTTATTTTGGTGACTCATTTTGTGATAAATACGAACACAAAAAAACTATGAAGAAATCATTAATAAACAGCTGATAAAATTAATATTCACTGAAGATTATAAGATGCAACTAATATTACTATTGATCTTTATGCGAGTTATTTATTCAATTTAATTATCTGTAAAGGAGAGAGCTTCAATAACTTTAAATTAATTTTTGTCGTTGTTTTTATGTTAAAACGTCAAACACAAAAAGTGACCTTTGACATGAACAACTTTACGAAAAAGGCACTAACCATTTTGACAGAAGACACCTTTACGAAAAAGGCACTAACCATTTTGACAGAAGAATAATTTTTCTTCTTAATTAAAAAAAGATCTTATAATTACAGTTCTTATATTATTTACCTTTAAATAAATAATCGTATTCATCATCTCGAGTACCCATATTGTTATTATAAATATGAAATTACAAATAAACAAAGCTAGAACAGATAACTCCTTTCGCCTTTCTTGTTGCTGTTTTCAGTCGATTTAAATTTTCCTCTTTCTTTTAACACAATTTTTTTCCTATTTTATTGTTTTCTATTTTTTAATCACAAATTTTAAACACAATTCACTAATAATACGGCCCAACTATTTATCAATTATAAATTTATATAGATTATATATTAAAATTGTAATAATTTTGTTTGGGTAAAAATTATGATGATGATAAAAAAATTGGATTTTTGTACGGATTGCGTTTCTATTCACTTAACATCAGAACAAAAAAATACTAATATGGTGGATGATTTCATTACGCCCCTTTTCATTGGTGGATGATGAAAAAAATGTCGAAACTACAAAATAAAAATGGATACAAAATGACACATGCGCAATTTTTATTGGTGCAGTTCGGTGGTTTGGACGCAACCAAATTTAAACCAAAAAATATTAAACAGCGGTTTATTTGAAAATTTAGCAAATTTTATTTTATTTTCTATTTTTCTTATTTTTATTCTTATTTGCGTATGATTTAGTTTTTGATTTTTTATGTATGGGTTTTGTTGAATCAAATTTCCGTTTTTTAATCGATTTACCCTCTTTTTTATTAGAATTATCATCTGCCTTTCGTTTACGGCTCACTTTCGTATATTTGGGTACGTACGGCCGGCTATTATTCTGCTGCTGTTTCGAAAACAATTCCTCCTCTGGCTCTTCGCCCACTTCTTCGCGGTAATAATCCGCATCATCCTCTGGTGCTTCATTCGATGGTTCTCCTACGTCTTCGTTCTTCGGTTTCCTTTTACGATCTGCCTTATCTTTCTCCTTGCGTTCAATATTTTGATTTTGTTCCTTTTTCCGTTGCTCTTTGAGGCGCTGTTTACGTTCCTTTTCTTTGCGCAGCGCTTGTATTTCTTCGGCGGACTTCGTTATTAAATCATGATATAAAACTTCTCCACTTAGCAATTCTTCTTCGACCTTCATTAATTGGAACGTAATGCGTGGACCTAATTCGTACAACACGATCGATGATTTATTATCCACAATATTCCCACTTTTCTTGATCCGCTGTGGCAACACGACTTGTGCCTCTTCATCTTCAAACTCCGAATCTGATACACCTCCTTGGGCTATAAAATCGGTCATATCTTCACAATTGCCTAGATTCGGTATTTTCCCCGTTACAACTTTTTTGATATTCCTGGCTACACCAACCGGTGCCACATTGATCAAATAATGTCGCAAATCAATTAATTTCGTTGTCGAATTATATGAAATGAGTACGCATCTTCTTATGGTTGATAGCTTAATGGATTTCAAATTGATTGTTGGGAACATATTCTGAAATGTTGTTGCCATTAATTTTACATGTCGGCCCTCACCCGAAAAACTATTCAATATTACTAGGGGAGCGTGGAGATACGACTTTGGATCGACCAATTGTTTTTTCTGTGAGGCGAGTACATCTCGGGCGAGCGTAAACTGGTGCACGCGAAATGTCAGTGTTGGACCCCGAGGTAGACGAAGTATTTTAAAAGAAATGTGCGTAGACGCTTCATTAAATATTAGCATATGCGAAACATGAAATACGCCCGACAACGCCACAAAATCTTTTATTTTATTGCTCTTCCTTTCGCGGAGCGTCGATGCTGTAAAAGGTTCCATCATTTTACGAAAATCTCGTGTCAAGTGAACCAGTGATGAATTTGAATTGCCCCTATGTAGCACAAATGTATGAGGTGCTTTTACCAACTCTTCTGGTTCTTGAACTACTTTCACTTTTTTATTATTTTTGATACATTTTCCTTTTTTACGCATTTTGTTTTATTATTTAAAATTTAAATTAGCAAATTTACGGAATATTTTTTCACGTGCGTTTCAAAAACACATCAAAATTTGACAGGATGAATTTTAGGCATGTGCTGTCAAATAATGAGATATTTGGTTGCAACCAAGAACAACCGGTTGGGTTCGATCAGTAATATACTAAAAAAGCAACCGAGTATTAACCGGTGAAAACGTCAACTTCTTTAAAGTTCTCAAAAGGATGGAATCAAGCGCAGTGCAAGCAATAAATAATCTGTTGGGTTTTATATAACTCTAAATTGAACTCCTGACTTCATGATTAGCGAGACTGGGTGCGTTTGAAAAAACCGTAATCACCAATAAAACGCACTACATTTTATTGAGAACTACTTTTTGTTAGATTGGCAAAATATGCATTACTATTCCGAGGTTGATGATATTGTTGCCCCAATTTCAACTCAACCTTTTTATATTTAGTCCAGACGTGTGTGCCTCGTAAAAGTGGTATAAATAAATGTCATACGACACCATGGTTAAATGCTCATATTATTAAATTAATGGAACGTAGAGATTTAGCTTTTAAAAAACATAAAAGGTTTGGATTATATAATGATTTACAATCCTTTAGAAATAAAACAAATATTAGTACATCAACCAAGCCAAACAAAGATATTATTTTAGAAATTTGAATAATTTCAAAATAACTTGGAATAATTTAAAAAAAATGGGAGTTTCTTGCGTCACTAGTGATGCTAAAATTGACTTTTGCATCAAAAATTGTGATTGGGATCACTAAATTTCGTGATTCTTTGGGAGTTTTGCCACTACCTGATACTAAATCTGATCATTATATAAGTGATGCTTTTGTATTTGACTGTGTTGATGAAGTTATTGTTTTAAATGTTTGTTATTCGTGAAATTAAATCTGACTCCAATAGCTTATGATATGGTAGATTTTAAAATCTTAAAACTTTTTATGGATTTATTTCTTCCTTCCTTTCTTCGTTATAAACTTTCGTTATTAATCAGTGCCTGACAAAATATGCGTTTCCTGATTTATGGAAGGTGGCATCCATAATTGAGTTACCAAAGAAGGATGTAATCTCCAATATAGGAGATATACGTCCTATTAGTATTTTGCCTGCTCTGTCAAAAATTTCAGCAAAGACCATGCAACGTCAAATGCAGGAACATCTTCATAGGTTTAATTTCCTAAGTGACTTTCAATCGGGGTACAAATCCGTTACAGTACTACTACTGCTCTTGTTAATATTATTGATGATTTATCTGCTATCTTGGATAAGGAAAATTCGGTTTGGTCCTAGATTTTCTAAAGCATTTGATTGTGTTAATCATATTCATTTGCTTCAGAAGTTACATTTGTATTATAAATTTTCTAATTCGGCTATTAATCTAATATACTCTTGTTTGAGTAATCATAAACAGTTTGTGAAGCATGGTATGGACCAGTGAAATATTTGTGAAATGGTAGTAAATGTACCTCAAGCGACTCTTGAGGTACTTTTACTACCATTTCACAAATATTTCACTGGTCCATACCATGCTTCACAAACTGTTTATGATTACATAAGACCGACTTTATGTCCGTTACTTTTTTCTATGTACATAAATGATCTACCATGGAAAATCTTGAATTGCCGGTTTCATCTTTATGTTGACGATTTACTTTTTATGTTGTTGATCAGTTGTCACAGCTAGATGAGATAGTGACTAAACTCGGATCTTAAAACTGTTTCTTTGTGGGCTAAAAATAATTCGTTATCATTAGATCCGATTAAAAGTAAGGCTTTATTACCAAAAAATGTTCGTCATAATGTAACACCTACACTTTTCTTAGATAATGATGTTATATGCTACGTGGTTAATGATTTAGGGTTGTTTTTGAATTCTCAACAAAATTGGGATGATCATATAAGCTCTCTTTGCCAGAGGGTTAATTATGCTTTATATTCTCTTAAGCTGATTTAAAAACGTTAACCTCGTCCGTAAATATTTAATTAAAAGTTTGGTTTTATCAATGTTCACATATTATCGTGTTATCTACAATCAATGTGACAGATTTTCTAAACATTTACTTGAAGTTACGTTTAATAATTGCACTAGATACGTTCATAACTATAGAAAATTCGACCATATCTCGAACTCTTTACCTATAAACTAAATATGTGGTGGAAATTTTGTGTTGTTAGATTTTCAGAAAAAATTGTTTTGGTTCTCGTGTTGTTACACACTATTACAAAGATAATAGAAACAAAACAAATAGAAAACAATATAAAAATGTACGTTAAAATTAATATTTTTAATTTAAATTTGGTTTTTGCCACATATACATAGAAAAGTAACAACAGTTGACGATTACTAGTGTAACCGCAAGGTGTTGCGGTGTTGTCGATATGTGTCTTGAGTAATTCAAGTGTGGAACGGGCCAATATACAATGAAGCGTGAAGAGGAAAATGCTACTTGAGTTTTGTTACAAAACGCAGTGTGCGGAAAGGCTAATATCTTCACAGAAATAAAAATTATCGCGATAATCACTGACCAGGATTTCAATTTTAATTTTTGCAATCGCGATCTTCACATAGTAGTGACACCCCGCAAACGTAATTTATAAATTTCACAAAACTTTATTCGACATAATATTTGCATTCTGTCTGGTTTCATTTATTAGAAATCTGTCAGAGTATTTAGAAGGTGCAACAGCAAAAGTTACTAGAAATTGTCAAACTTATACATTTGAAATAAAATTCGTGACACATTTACACATTCGTTGTCACTTTTTTGTATTTCATAGTTATTGAGTTTTTACAACAAGGGTATCGATTTTGTATACAATCGATTTGTTTTCTCAAGCAACTCCAGTGGGAATTTGTATGCGTACACAGTGTATACACACTTTTAATATGTGTGTGTCAAATTCTCATGGTATTTCGCCAAAAATGTTAAACCGATTTTATAAATATGCACTATCGGTTGAGAAAAATACATCATGAGGATTGCGAGAAGCAGTGCGATTACAATTTTTTTGTGAATTTTTCATTTATATTTAGATAAAACTTAAATAAAACAAATTTTATTAATGTTTTTTAAAAAGTATTAATATTCTCCAGTTTAATTATACATTTATCTATATTTTGATGTGTTATTTATGGAAATAATATTGAGAAGGAAAATTTTAACAAACTATAAAGTGTATTAACTGAGGAAATATGATTGATAATGAAAATATTTTTAAATGTATTTACTAAGAATTAGATTAACACAACACTTTATTAATTTAAATGGTATTATGAAATTTAATAAATTCACAAATTAAGTACATAGCATATTATTTTGTGTTCTTAAAAAACGACAAAAACACAAAATAAAACACGTACACCACTACTATGACGTTCCAGTAAATTCCCACTGTAATTGTAAAAAGTATACAAAATCCATACCTAGATTGCAATTACCGAGTTATACCTCACTTACATGCGACCAAATTTTTCTTCTGCAAAATGGAAGAGATATAACATTGACTTTTTGCACACGAGAGACAAGAAAAGAAATATATCCATACAAAATTTTACAGAACACTTTTAGAGGCACTAAAGCGTCAAAACCACTATAAAAATGAAAATGTTGCCTTAAAATATATTCGATCCGAGTATTTTTATGGCAACAATTTTAAAATTAACAAAAAAATTTATTATATATTTATAAATGTAAGGATTCATAATAAAAAGAGACGCCACAAATCAAAATGTAAATTGCGCATTTGAATTAATTAAAAATAAATTAATAATTTTCCTATAAAAAACTTATGACATTACTTTATATGTTTATTTCTTTCTCGCATATTGAATATTTTTACATAGCGGATGCTTCTTATTTACTTGCAAAAATTTCTTTCTGCAAATTCAAATGCGAAATTTACATTTTGATTTGTGGCGTCTCTTTTTATTATGAGTCCTTAACATTTATAAATATAAAATAATATCTTTTTGTTAATTTTAAATTTTTTGCCATAAAAATACTCGGATCGAATATATTTTATGGCAACATTTTCATTTTTATAGTGGTTTTTGCAGTGTAGTGGCTCAAAAAATCTTCTACAAAATTTTGTTGGGATATATTTCTTTTCTTGTCTCTCATGTGCAAAAAGTCAATGTTATATCTCTTTCATTTTGTAGAAGAAAAATGTTGGTCGCATGTCAATGCCCCATTATGCAACGCAGTAATTTTGTTTTGTCAAAATCGTTTGCTGGCGGACTGAAAAAAATGACTGTAATCTTGAATTCGCAATTAGCTAGCTTGTGTGTGCCGCGAGGTATAAATGTTTCATTTTGTCAAAAACTAAACGTATAAAACTAATTTTACACAACCATATAGACACGTGCTGCATTTGAATTTGGCGTGGAGAGGCGACTGCTGCTTGAGTTTTATTTGTAAATGCAGTGTGAGGAAAGACTGAATGGGTTTACAAACATGAAACGAATCAAAACAATTTCAGTTCAATGGGCAATGGCACATTTATGTTTGATCAACTGTTGGCAACCAACGAAATGTGTAACAGAAATTTGTGTCAAACTAAATACAACTTTTTTTAATAAATATACGTTTTGCTTTGCAACTTAAATATAAATATATCTATACGTACATCGTGAAAAAATAAGTTTTAAGCTCATTTTATGAATCCCATTTTGTAATGCTATTATTCTAGAACCAATATTTAAAAGTTTCAATTTTTAGGTAAGCTTGCATTGTCCATTCAATTATACAACATTTTTCAACTTATTTGGTTATAAACAAAAGTAAATTGTAATTAATTAAAAAATATTACTATTTTGCGTTATTTTAGGTGAAAATACAAGGTTTATTTAAAAGCCGCTAATCCTAACCTGAAAATGGCGGGCCAAATCGAAAATGACATAAAAAATATCTGTCTGGAGCGGATGATGTATGCCGTGTGCTATTCCGTTGCCATGCAATACCTGCTACTCGTAATATTCCTGCTACTCATAAATTTTAGTTTACTTCATCCAATTCAGTGGTTTGGAACAACATTCACCGCACTATTCTCGATATATACATGGATTTGGACTACGCCGCTGATCAGTTCTGTGCTAATCTACGGATTACTATTGTGTAGGACGTACCTCGCCGAACCAGCATACTATCGAACTCGATACGACCAGCTTAAAAAGACGTTATGGCGTAAAGTTGGATTTTGTTTTATGCACGGAATCGTTGGATTGTTTACGGCATGGCTTTACACAAAGTTTTTAAGCGATCGATATCGATATTTGAGTATGAAATGTGAACCCGATCGGTATTGTCTGAATGAGAAATATTTGTTTTTAATCATAAGCGGATCGTGTTCGGGTGTTTTTCATTTTTTACGGATCAACCGAGATAATGTAATGAGTTTGAGGTTCTCGATTATAAACCTACCAAAGTATGTACAAATTCGATCGTATTTCTATTCGATATTTTGGCAATCGATGGTTGATACGCTAGTGCCTACATTTTGTTATGTGTTTGGATATTTAACCGTGCGTCGAGTGATTGTGAATAAAACATTGTATCTATTTGATTTGATGGAAGACCCGCTCGTGACCAGCTCAATCACTAATTTGCTGTTCGATTTCAAGCTTATATTTCTGGTATGGATTCTAACTTCGCAGATTATCAGTAATATGAATTTGATGCGCGTCCTATTTAATATTTTCCTAACGGAAAAATATCACTTTCCAATTGAAAAAGAAACCATTTCCACATTCAACGTGATCATCCTGCATGAAGCACTATCATTGAAGACACTAAAGATTGCTTTTCAATTATCGAGTCTGGACTTATTTGATTTGGCTCACAGTCATCTAAATTACCGAAGAAAGCAAATATTTTCTCTATCAATTCCAGGTGGACATCCTTACAATTGGAAAAATATTGTATCAAAAGTACTCGAAATTACAAATAATTACAATGCAGAGTTGTCGGCAGCATTAGTGAAAACTACGTCTAATGGAAATTTGCACCCCGGAAGACTATTGGCACAAAATCATATTCAGGCTGGGGGATATCCAGGGAATGTTTTAGGTGAGAAATATTTACTCCGACAGTACAATGATTCGTTCGGGATACGCAACATATCAGTTTACAATAATGCAAGTATGGAAAAAATACAACTTAATCAGTCGCCGATGAGGCTGGATCAAAATAAATTGCAAACACGTCTAACCCAGTTTCATGAAATTATAAACCAAAAGGTTGCAACATTTAAGGAATATATTTCAAATTTACCTGGAATCTACTATTTATTTACCGAAATAAGGATGACCAAAGCTAATTATCTGCTAGCTCAGTCGCAACCGATCATGTGGCTTGTACAGGGTATTTCAAAATTGGCAACGTGTTCACTGACTGAGGATGATTATGGCGTGGTGCAAGGTGACCTTGTAAAAATTATTGTAGCCCTGCTCGATTTAAAAAAGACAATCGATAGTATAACACCACTGGATTTGGGCGGAAAAAAATTTGATCGGAATTATTTGTCGCTCAAAAATGCTACGAAACGAAGTTTATATCAAATTTGCACAGCATTCGGAGAGTATATGAACGATTTGATTCCAGATCCTGAGCTACTGAAATTGTTGTACAATTTTGTCTACTATAAAGAAATTTAGTTACGATAGGTTTATTTG
Source organism: Nephrotoma guestfalica (assembly GCA_963691935.1). Taxonomy (NCBI): domain Eukaryota; kingdom Metazoa; phylum Arthropoda; class Insecta; order Diptera; family Tipulidae; genus Nephrotoma; species Nephrotoma guestfalica. The sequence goes on from OY829913.1 coordinate 255,938,809, forward strand.
TTAAATTTACTAATCTTACTCTTAATTGATAAGTTATTTATTTTTTAAACGTTCAATTAACAATTTATTACAAAGTAATTGAATCTGAAAAGGACTCGATGTGTATAGTTTTGCTACTTTTTGAATTTAATAAAAAATACTAGACATTTTTCCGGATTCGACGAAGGATAGAATGAAACAAACTTTGTATCGAATCAAATTTATTTTCAACTTACATAATTCCTTAACGCATTTATAACACCAATCCCGTACAATAAATTTTGCTCCAATAATTGCCATCCTCGGCTTTGTGCTTCTTCTACTTGTTCCAAATATTTTGATAACCCTTCATTCGAGCAAATTTCGGCCGAATGATTTTTTAAAAAGACAGCCAAATAGGCCTGTGCAAATTCAAAATTAACTTTCGATTCAAACATGTCGATAATCAATTTAAAAAATTGTTCCATAATCTCAATTGAACCACCGCCATGTGGCGAAAGTGATTTAATTTCCACATCAACCCCAGTCGGTCCACATTTCAATAGTTTGTTGATACAATCTCGATAATCATTTGTAGTTTTTGTTTGTTTAAGCATCTTACCGAATGGCGTTGTGTTCTCAATTTGGGTCGATATAATAATCCTTGAATCGTTTTCAAAATCTCGCACTTTGTCCAAATCAAATTTGAGCTCATTCCCTGCTACTGTTGGTAAGAAGAATGGTGCTTGTTTTGGTACTTTTAATGCTTTCAGCGGTTTATTCCGTATTTTGATCAAATCCAAACTTAATATATTTTGCCACTTTGATGTGGCTTCAGACGACATAGTTATCAAATTATCGAGTTGCGCCGGCGAATCATATTTTAAATCCAACTCTTCACCTTCCTCGAGTGTTAATTCGGAAAGTTCGCTGTCGACGTTCTTGTCGGTGGTAAGCTGGGATGAAGGTAACTCAATGAGTGGTGGTTCCGATTCCGGATCAATAGCACGTAGGGAAACATGATTATATAGTGATTTGTTGGTCCATAGACAAACACCTAAATCGTTCGAATGCGTTGTGGCTAAATATTGCCCAGTTGGTGACATTGTTAACGATATACAGGGAGAACTTGTTTTAAAATGTTCGATTAAATACGATGAAGGAATATCCCACACTTTAATGCTGCAATCCATTGCGGCCGATATTAACCAACGACTATCGTTGCTAAACGCAATATCTGTTATTTGGGCTGTGTGTCCTTTAAATTTACGCACAATTACATGCGTATCAAGATCGACAATATTCAATGTGAAATCTTCAAGCGCTACACACAACATGCTACTTTCCCGGTGTAAACTTAAATTAGTTACCCCAAATTTCATTTCAAGCATGTGTGTTGCCACCTCACAATTAGATTTAAAATTCCAAAATTTTACCCAACCGTCAGTACCAGCCGTAACAATTGTTTGATTTAGTAGATCGCTCGCAATCCCTTTTATGGACGATTTCGCATGGGCCGGTTTACCATAACTCATACGATGAATTCCGGATTGTATATTAAATCTTTCAACGTCACCCTTAGAGTATCCGACCAATACAAAATTACCGCAGTGTGTTAAACAAACGCATGTCGCCTCAACGGTAAAATCTTTTTCAGGATTACTGTTTAAGTACTGAGGCGGCACAAGTTTTCGTTCACCCATTTTACATTTATTGAACGACCAAGTTGTTGTCATGACAAGGCCAGAATGAATGGCACCAATATTATCCCATTCCTTTTCGCGTGTTGTTTCCGATGTAAATTTTGTAATCTGTGGCATTAAGTGGCGATCGTATTCGAAACGATTTTTTCGTTTCGAAGCCTTTTTATTGTAGCTTGCTTCTCCAAAACTTTTATTCCACATTTCGGTTACGGTACTGAAAATACGAAGTGTATGATCTTCACTAGCCGATAATATATTTTGCCCATTCGATCCGTGAAAACGAATAAAAGTTGGTGGGGCACCGTGTCCTTGTCGCTCTTTTAGTAAACGGGGACTACCATCCGGCATATCAAATATCCATTGTTTCATAGCGTTTTCAGGTGAAGTTGTAATTAGCAAAGGCTCGCTTGGTAAGCATTGAAGTGTCTTAATGACGGCATTATGAGCTTGTAGTTGATTCACAATCTATTGAAAAATAGTATAAAATTTTTAATATTAAAATAAAATAAACAAATAAGAACCATACCTTCCTTTCCTCCAGATTCCAGAATATAACTTTCCCATTTGTACTAGAGGTTGCCATGATCGGGTGTTTATCGGTTCGAAATGTAATGCCTGTGACTGGTCCCCAGTCTTGACTAAACTCCATCACCACTTCCTCGAATTTTAAATTTAATAAAATAATTTTACCATCTTTTAAACCAATGGCGGTCACATCTATAGCCGGCGCTTGTTCCAAGACCATTATTTCAGAATTGAATGGCGTAAAATTATGAATAATTTTGCACTCCTTAATATTCCACAGCTGCAATTTGCCCTGTTCGCTCCCCAACAAAATTTTATTGATATACGTAGCTGGATGCAAAATAGCACTTATTTTAAACTGATCATTGTTGAATGGGATTTCTAAGTATTCGGCTTCCGCCTCAATATCCCAAATCTTAAGACAACTACTTTCGTCAATCGAAATTAGATGTTTGCCGAATGGCAACATCAAATGGATACGTTTTTCATGGCCCTTCAAGGAAAAACTCAATACTTTACCTAATCGCCAGGCATTTACTACGTTACCGCATGTCGAATATATAAAATAATTATCTGATGCAATACATCCGATATCATCAGGATGCACCTCACTCACAGAAATCAGACGAAATGTATTACACGAGTAAACATGGAAAGCTCGGCCGACACATGTCACAATAATATTTTCTCTACGTTTTTTAATGAATCGAATTGAAGCTGGTACATGATTGCAGACATAACCAAGTGCACGATTTCTTTGAAATATTTTCGTTATAGGCATTTTTTTAAAACTTTTTATTTTTAAACTGAAGGCAAAACAAAATTTTATTATTTTTGTATTTGTCAAAGAACACGTGCTTAGTTTGGTTGCGACTGTAAACAGCTTTGCTCAATAAAATTGAGCTATTCATAACAACTGTACAATTCCTAAAATTGTATTTGGTGTGTTTTTTTATTACATCGGGGCGATCAGAAAAATAATTAAATAGCTTTTTACGTTTATTTTTTCAGATAAAAGATTTTGTCTTTTTTCTGTTACCTCATGCCGATTACATGATCGCATTTACTGTGGCCGAGAGTTTATTACCATTAAGTAAGCAACGAATGTTGTTTTCGTTTTAGTAGAACTTATTTAAACTCGTGCCACTATTTTAACGGATATATTTCTAATTGTAACCCATATTCTGGTAAATCCCTGGGAACTGTGGAAAGAATTTACTTAGTTTTTTAGTTTTGCTAATAAATTGGGAGCAAATTGTTGAGGGAATAAATGTTCATGTGGAAACTGGCATAGAAAAATGTTCCAAAATAATAACCACTAACTTTTTACCAATATACATACCACAGAAAAAATAATTTAAAGAAAAATTTAATGTAAATTCGTTCCTTAATATGGGGAAAAATATTGGGTATAAATAACAAAAACAAAAAGTATTGGGTGCAAATAACAACTAACTGAAATTTAATAAATTTTAACTAAATTTATACATATCTAAACAAAAATTCGAATTCGCAAAATACGCGGTACGTATACGAACTATTAACGAATCATTTTTTAGCTTTCTCCCATTTTAAAGGGATAAAATGAAAATTCCATAAAATAAATCATGTTGTACATTTATGTTATTATTTAAGTTAATTCAGATAAGCATTTAATATTTTTTCGAATTTAATTTATATTTCTATCGTTGAAAATAAAAGCGACCAAATTATAAAATAAATAGAAAACTAATTAAAATTGTGCCGAAACACAACTATAATCCAAGCCTATTAGTAAACAAGGGAATATCGATACATCACCAGATTTGTTATGAAAACGACATAGCACAATGATTAATGGAATTTCATTTTTATTACAAAATGAGTATGAAAAATAGTAATTATAAAAATAAAAGAATATAAGTTATAAATTTAATTTTTCGTTTCTATTTCCAACATTCCTTTAAACTTCGATAAAATTATTGGAAATCATATGTAAAAGTGTTACGTTTGCGTATCGTTAAAAGTGAACATTATGCGAACGAATACTTCACTAAAAAGTCTAATTATTTTGGGATATTAACACCCTAAACTGATCGTTTCTGAGCTGCAAAATTGATTTGTTTGCGAATGGTTCGTAAACGGTTCACTTTGTTTAGCGGGTACATTCTACCCTTTTCGATTCAAATCAAGGATTAAAAAACAGTTGAAGCTTTTCCATATAAAATCGTGTAATGTATTATTTGTTAGTACATTTATACACTAAACTACATGGTACAGAACAGGACCGATTAAAACAGGATATGGCGTACTGTTTTAATCAGTCTTGTTCCCTGCAATTTAATGTTTCATTATGGTCGCCAGTTTTGTTAAATCCTGTTTTGAAATGTGGCATAGTGAGCGGCTTCACGTCTTGACATACATATCGACTTCACCTCGTTAGAAGCCCAATCAGTTTCTCCGAAAGAAAAAAATATCTTTATTTCGGAAGTGATCCTGCTATAAACTATACCGCAGTTCTCGCTTGATATAGCATTCTCAGAATCTTCATCGTAATTTTTGACAACACATGCTCATCTAATTCCTGAAATCTTGATGCTTATATTTTGCACATTGGTGGCGCGAAATCCATTAAAGACATCAATTTAAGAAGAAGATGCAAGATATTCGCAGATGGTAGTACTATTTACCAAGGCGGTCACTAGATAGTAAAGTGGTTTGATTATCATCCGCTGTATCGGTAGCGTCTCTCTCTCTTCTCGCTTTGAGAATAAGGTTCGTGTTACAATTGGCAGTGTTTATTGTGACACTGCATATCTCGGTTTCTCCTTACACACAATTTGTATTTGTTTTGTGTTATGAAGTAGTTGGTGTAGATTCTCGCTCGTTGTTCATTACAATATGGGCATCTAGTATAACCGATTGAGGGTCTTTTATGACCTCCATCTAACATTAAAAATTGGCTCTAGCAGCGGTTTGATATATTATAACATTCTATAATTTTTCCGTAATCTTTTTCAATATGATATGCACCACCAGGGTCTCGAACGACTTCTCCAATGTGTGATTTTGATGCCGCTACTTCAGAGATATCGCTAAACGGTAGTAGTGTGTTCAAATAAAAGACGTGCCACCACTTTTAAACGTGCAAATAAATAGAACTAATATTATAGACAAAACTCACAACATTAGCTATCTAATAGGGGGCATATAACAATTAATACAACAATTAAACAATTAAATTAATATCAAATACAAAACAAACGGGAATGTTTAAAATTTTTAATAGTTTCAAATATACTTTTGTAGGAGTCGCCCTATTTGGGCAAAGAGACAAACCATTAATTAAATTCACTTCCGCTTTTGACAAAATGGCGTCACGGTAGTTTTAATATTAAAAATTTTCCATTGATGACTAGGTAAATACTAGATAAGCTAGCAAGCTACCACTTATTATATGATGAAGAAATTAATTGGTTATGTAAGGTACGAATGAGTCTATCAAGACAGTATTGATGACAGTATTTCATATAGCGGATTTTCATTAAACTTCGTTAAGTAAAAACATCGAGGAATAAATATATAAGAGAATCAAGTTAATTCATATATTTAATCCATATATCCGTATATAATAAACATATCCGCATAGTTATTTTATAGTTCATTGTTCTTGTTAGGCTTATACAGATTGCCAATAGTAAAATAGATTAACTCCGGAATGTACTACATGAGTTCTCTTATGTATATTTTGCTTTATGGTACAAATTATGACATTTATGTCTCATGCAATCATCATATGCATAGAAATAGGCAATCCTGCATGCATAAAGACATTAAACAATCGCGATTATTCGTATAGTTGTTTATAGTTTATTCAAATCTGGCTATAAGGAGTACTTCTTAAGATTAATTTCATTCCATATTAAATGTTATATGTGTGTTACAAATAAGTTTATTTTTTTATTAATTTAGATTTGTTATTCAGATGGAATTACAAATCAAAAAGAAATACAATAATCCACGTTATTGTGGTGTACCTCAGTGCAAGACATACAGATCGGTCATAATGGGCACGTCTCTGTTTAAGATCCCAAAATACGTAATAGACAATCCAAAAACGTTAAAAAAGTGGGCGGCAGTATTAGGAATAGAGAAGTTTCCAAATCATTTTAAGATTTGTAGCAAACATTTCAACACAAAGTTCATTTTAAAACCCGCTTCTAAAGCAGTAAAGATTAATCCCGTGTTATTGAAAGGTGCCTTCCCCTGTCAAAACCTTCCAGTACAACCAGAATTGGAAAAAAGAAAACAACGTGAAAGAAGGCAAAGGCTTACGGAACGCAGTCCACGGTAATTATATTAAAAATTGTATATTTTATTAGGTATTTTGTATCCTAATTATTCTGTTGCGTTGACTAAGGATTCTATTTGGAGAAATAGATAATGATGTTAAACCACTGACTCAACTATGCGAATATCCAGATATTGAGGCAACAGGGCCGAGGTTCAACACAATTGTTAATCAGTGTGATACCGACGCTTTAGATAAAGGGATTCAAGTCAATATTAAACCCAGTATTGTAGAATTATGGGATACTGATTCAAAGCTCAATACTATGACTGGAATACCAACAACAAACATTTTGAATACTTTAATCAAAATTTGCCAAGAAATTGGACGAAGCGAGAAATGTATTATGTCATTAAAGGATCGGATTTTGTTAAGTTTTCATAAATTAAAATCGAACTGTTCTTTCGCTGAACTAGCAATATTTTATGAAATTTCGGACCGAGCAGCAAAGCTATATTTTGCCGAAACCATTCAATTACTAGCAAAAGCCACAAGGTGCTTGATATACTGGCAAACAAAGGATGAAAATCTAAAAAGTCTACCAAAATGTTTCAAGAATTATCCAAATGTGAGAACAATACTAGGTTGGACAGAAATTAAAACGATTACTTTCAATTGTCTATCATGCGGAGAATGCACGGACTCTCACCACAAGGGAACGGATACTTTGAAGTTTTTAATTGGTGTAGCACCCTCCGGTTCTATTAATTATGTGAGTAATGTGACGACAGGAAAATCGTCGGATAAAGCAATTTTCAATTTGGCAGATTTGATTAATAAGCTCGAAAAAGACGACGCAGTGATGGTGAATAAGGGCTTTTTACTTGGTGATGAATTCGCCAATGCCGGTATTGAAATAATTCGCCCTGAATTTTCCTTCCAAAGAGTTTCCAACATAGGCGCTGAAAATAACACGAATATTGATTCATCTCGAGTGTATGTTGAGCGCAGCATTGCTCGTTTAAAACAGTTTAGAATTTTAAGAGACAAAATTTGTTTGGCTGTAGTTCCTTATATTGATGAAATTGTTGGAACTCTATGTGCATTGTCCAATATAACACCCCCGCCATTATTGGATGATATACCTATTTAAATATATTTAGATAAATTTCAATTATAATTCAACAAAAGTAAGATTTAATAAGAACATATAATTCTAAGATAAATAAAAATTTAAAAGAAATGTTTTCCTAAAACATAGCATGTTTATGTTATTAAAAAATATATCTCAAATAAAGTTAGCATCACAGTAGTGAAGATTTGATATGGCTAATCCTACCTGATTTAAGATACTTCCATTCAAGGGAAGAGCACAACTTTTCCGTTCCTATAATTGATGCTTCAACTAGTAAACATATAAGAGGTTAAGTTGCACGCTGGTTGGACCATTTCAGTTAGTGCTACAACTACAACCACCAAAATTTGATAGGCTGTTCGTCAAAACTAAACAACTGACCCCTACAATTTTGTTAAACGTACCACCAGCCTAAATGGGTCAAACAAAGGTACAAGTTGTACAACTATTGTTGGTTATTGTTACTCTTTACTTCTCAAAAATCCATACAAATTTCAAATGTGGAAACAAACTGCTCATCAGAAATAACCGAACAAGATTCCTGCTTAGTTAATTCAGTTGCTTAACTTTCCACTGAAGTGAAGAGTTGTACATCCATCAGTTATGTTACAAATAATTACTTAATTCCAATAATTTAGTTCAATCGAATACGCCTGTAATAGGATTCTTAAAATCATCTAGGCTAAGGTGGCTAGGACATGTTATATAAACACAAAACCCCTAACCCCTAATGAATCAGGCGGTGTAGTGGAGACGATAAATTCCGTTTATAGTCATGGATATTACATGCCAGGGCGAGTCACTGGCGCCGCAAAACTAATATTAATTCAGCGTCTGTTCTCCAGATGAGGAGCGAGCGGACGTCTCTTTTGTATCAGGCGACTCACCTGGCGAGCGAAAGGCGACAATTACCATATCGGATTCATCACAAACTCGACACTGGAAATTGTACACGAACAACGCTTTAAAAATGGGAATATGGAACGTGCTTAGCCTCTTAAGACCTGGAGATCGCTCCAGAACCTTTCGAACCCAGCAAAGATTTACACATTAGACGTACTTGCACCACAAGAGCTAGATGGTCTGGGAGTAGGATCCATGGCGCCACTAATGGTTACACGATTTATTACAGCGGCCATCAGAATGGAGGAGAATCATCATATCGTCGACTTCCGCCCTATCAACTTGCGGATTGCACGGTCAGATTTCGCACTAAGAAATTTAACATCACGATCGTTGATGTACACCCACCCACCGAAGATAAATCAGATGACATCAAAGATCTCTTCTTTGTCGACCTGAAGGAAGTCATCAATAACATACGGCACCACGATATTAAAATGATCGTGGGCGACTTTAATGCAAAAATCGATAGGAGTGCAGAAAATAAAGCGCACATCGGTCCTAACAGCCTGCAGCTAACTAGTTACAACAATAGCCAATGGATAGATAGATAATCCATAAAGTAACGTGGTGATCGAATGATGGAAGAACGAAAAACCAAATCGATCACGCCAGAGGTGCAACATGGACAGCGATCATGTGCTTGTTATATTCAAATAGAAGTGCAACTTGTCATCTACATTCAATAGACAAGTACAAAAGAACGTTCGATGGAATGTCGATGCTTTAAAAGACCAAGCGTCACTGCATAAATACCAATCAGCTGTCACAAACTAGTTAGACCGGCCCAGTAACAATGAAGAAGCTTTTCCTAATATCCAGGAGCAGTGCCACGCTTTACAGCCAGCCATAACCACCGCGGCGCAAAATACTATCGCAAGAAGACCTCCGAGGTCCCACAATCATTGGTTCAATGCCGCCTGGTCGTCGAAAATAAATGAAACCTTCGTGAAATATGGTTGGCTCGCAACACCAGAAGCACTCTATAGCAGAATATTTCCGCGCTAGGAAAGCCACGACTAAATATACCTTCAAGGAACTGTTTTGTTAACGCCAGGAATCTCCGTAAAGACTTCCATCCAAGAAGTACAGCCATCAAAGACGAGAATGGAGAGCTGAGAACAAACGTGGCTGATGTTCTCTCAGTATGGCTAATCTACTGCTCATATGCCGTTCGACTACTGACCAGTGTTTTACGATGAAGATGATCTTGGAAAAATGTTCAGAGTACAACATAAATATACATTCTGACAGGCATATGATAGTATAAACCATAATACGAGAACCTATGGGCATGCCTAGGAATTCCAGAGAAACTCGTTTCTCTGTGTAAATTAACAACGTCTGGGTCTGTATGTAGAATCGTAATTGAAGGAACTGTATCAAACTTCTTTGAAATAACATCTGGCATTCGACAGGGAGATGTACTCGCACCTGTGCTGTCCAATTTGGCGCTTGAGTACGTAGTGAGTTAAACTATGCTGACTTAAGAAGACATTTTATGGATTCAAGCAGTCCAGTCGTGTTTGAATTAACAACTTGATAAAGTATTAAAGCAACTCGGACTAGGTATTTTTAATCTACAGTTGATCCTAGCACAAACCAGTAAAATAGAAGGAGACAAAATGCTGGTTTTGTCGGTAAATATCGACGATTTTTTATTACTTTCAAATGGCCAACAACACAAGTCATCACTGAAAAACCAATTATTGGAAATTTTAAGATGAAAGATATTAGAGAAGCAACGTATTACCTTGGAATACAGAATACACAGGACCGTGCAGAAGGAAAAATATGAATCGATCAGGGGGCAGTATATAAATGAAATATTGCAGCGATTCAGTATGAGTGAATGAAATCGTTGCATGAGCAACGCCCGCAGATCCAAATGTGAAACTCTCCAGATCAATGTTTCCTAAAACAAATTCTGAACGTGACCAAAACAGGAATTCGAGAATTCTGCGGTATTTAAAGGGAACTGCACTAGCGTAAATTTAGAGTTATCTAAATTAACAACTTCAAGAATCACTGGTCACTGCGAAGCTGATCGAGGTGTGTTGGGTTCTGCATGGTTTCATGCAGAATACATGGCCACGTCATATGAAATTCAGGAAGCTCTCTAACTTAAATCACTCGAAAAAGAGCTTTTGACAAGTCTAGATCTCTTAACTGTCATGCCAGGGCAAAGCATAAATATATCTGGCACCATGTTGTGTGCAAATGTTTAGTCTGGTAGGATAAAGAAGCATATCTCAACGAATGAAATGAGGGCATACGTGCAGACGAAGGCGCTCAATGGATCACAACATTTCACTTTTACTACAGGGATGGGCATGATTTTTCAAGGCTTAAGTAAAATATTGGTTTTTAATGGAAATGTTGAAACAGTAAAACCGAATATGTGCGAGGGCGAGCCACACGAAAAAACTTTCTTACAAAATATTAGTTAGAAAATGTTTGAGGCATACAGCATGTTTGTTCAACTATACTGCTGTCATCTTTTGGAGAATAGAGTAAAAAGAACTTATCAATTATGAGTGACATGATCTAGACTACTTATTCAACTGTACATACATATACTTATTAACTAATAATTGTAAATTACAATTACAAATCGATAAACTCCGCGTAAATAATTTATGTTTATAAAATAATTAATTTGTTATCAGTAGTGTTTATTTATTTTAATAATGCATTATTATGATGTCATTCGACGTACCATAGAAATAAAAAAGATGCGAGAAAAAGACAACATGCAAATTTAACTATTTTGCTTGAGGATAGATGAATATGAATAGATATACGATTTCAATTGACAGAAGTGTGAACCAATTACAACTTATTTTAGTGTCAAAAAATATAACTATGTGTTTCTTATGTTAATTTCTGCAAAATAATAAACCAAATTCAGTGATTGTCAAAAAACGCAAGGTTCTTAACAAACAAAATATATACCTACATACATATGTTTTTTTTTTATAAAAATGTATAATTAAATGAAACGTAATCTAATCACAAGGTACATTATATGTACCTAATGTAGTTTTAATCGTACAATAGATACAAACAAATTGACAAACTTAAAATTTAATTAATAGGTTGTGCTGCATTGAATTCTAGTGTATTCCGGGATCGGTTGGCACACTGATAACTTTAGGCCGATCTGCGGAAGGTGATAATGGATATATTTTTGAATGAATATAGCGAAAGTGAAAACGAGAAAATTCAATCAGAGTTTTCACGGATGAAAGGTAAATACATTTACATATGTTTTAATTAATTTCTCATTAATCCGGTTAAATTCTTTTAGAAACATACCTGGATCATGCCGGAACTACGCTCTATGCAAATGAACAAATTAAATCTTTCCACGAAAATCTACAATCAAATTTATATTGTAATCCGCATACAAGTAAAACAACTGAGGATTTAATTGATCAAGTACGATTTAGGTATTGTATTTCATTTACAACATACCTAAATAATATGTATACATAATTATGTATCTTTCAACGATTCAGGGTCTTGGAACATTTTAATACAAATTCTTCAAAATATAGTTTAATATTTACATCGGGTGCAACTGGCTCTTTAAAACTGGTTGGGGAAACATTCTTATTTGATTCTTTAAATGAGCAGTTAAACAATTCAAATGGAAATTTTACTTATGTTCAAGACAATCATACATCTGTGCTTGGAATGCGAGAAGTGGTTAATACAAAAAGTATTAAACCTATCGCTAAAGATGATTTATTAAATGAATTACAAGATAATAAAGATGCTTCTCTAAATAGTAGGAACAATGATGTAGGAAATTCATTGCTGGTTTTATCGGCACAGTGCAATTTTAGTGGATTCAAATTTCCTCTAGAAATTATAAGCCACGTTCAAAATAAAGGCATACAATCAATAAGTCCCTCCGAAAAATCAAATTGGTTTGTTTGTTTAGATGCCGCTAGTTTTGTTTCAACAAGCTTTTTGGACTTAAGTAAATGGTCCCCTGATTTTGTATGCATTTCTTTCTATAAGATGTTTGGCTATCCTACAGGATTGGGCGCTCTATTAGTTTTGAACACATCGGGATATACCATTAATAAAAAATTCTATGGTGGTGGTACGGTAAAAATAGCCATGAGTGAAACTAACTGGCATCGAAAACGCGATGCACTTCACGAGAGACTCGAGGATGGTACAATACCATTTTTAGCAATAATATCGCTACTAAGTGGATTTAATACTTTCGACCGGTTAATCCCTTGGAAAAATAATAAAAATACTATGGAACGGATTTCGAGACATACATTTAATTTAGCACAGTACTGCTACACCAAATTGAGAAGCCTTAAATATTCCAACGGAAATTCTTTGGTTAAAACTTATCATGACACTGATTATACATCTTCCGATAGTCAAGGGGCAATTATAAACTTTAATTTATTACACAACGATGGTACCTATATAGGTTTTGCAGAGGTAAGCGGTCATTGTGTAACGATTTAGTAGTTTATCTACATATTTAATTTCAGGTTGGTTACATGGCTTCAATCTTCAATATAATATTAAGAACTGGATGTTTCTGTAATCCGGGAGCTTGTCAAAGACACTTAAAACTTTCAGTTGACGATTTGAAAAAACAATACAATGTAAGTCTACATTCACAAAAATTTTGATACCTAAATAATTTTTGTATAAACATTTCAATTATTACAGGCAGGCCATATCTGCGGTGATTCAAAAGATCTAGTAGAAGGAATGCCAACAGGATCCGTTAGAATTTCATTTGGATACATGTCGACAAAACAAAATGTTGATGAAGTTCTAAACATGATCACCTCATGTTATCTGAATGAAAATAAAATTGAGCGAAATTTGGGTTTAATTAAAAAGAACTATAAAGTAAGGCCAGAAAATCTTGTCAATGAATTTGCTTCAGATAATAATTTGAAATTAAAAACCATTTGTGTGTATCCTATAAAATCATGCGGTGCCTTTAAAGTGTATGACAAATGGCCTTTGTCATCGAAAGGTTTATTATATGATCGTGAATGGATGATCGTAAATGACAATGGTATGGCATTGACCCAAAAAACAACAATTGAAATGTGTTTAATTCGACCACTAATTAATTTAAAAACTAATTCGATAACTCTAACATATCTCAACCAAGATTCAATTGAAGTGCCTTTAGACAAATCATTTTCCCATACGGAACTATCTTCTGGCACATTATGTCATTCTAAGGTATGTGGTGATCACATAGATGGTATTGATTATGGCGATGAAGTTGCTAATTGGTTGAGTAACACTTTAAATATATCAGGTTTACGATTAATCAAACAGTCCGACAAAATTGGTAGGAAATCGAAAAATTCTAAATCAGAACTTTCGTTGTCTAATCAATCACAATTTCTGTTAATTAATTCTGCTTCTGTCATGTGGTTGGCAGAGAAAGTTGACGATTGGGTGAAAGATGGAATATTTCCAAAAATACATTTAGAAGGTGTTACAGATCGTTTCCGAGGAAATTTTATAATCGAATCATCTGAACCACTGGAAGAACTTAATTGGAAATATGTCCAAATCGGTGATTTATTATTTCAAGTAAGTAAATAACTATACAGGTCAAGCTGCAACATATAATTTTTAAATTGTTGTTAGGCTGAAGGGCCATGCACGAGATGTCAAATGATTTGTATTGATCAGAATACAGGTTTAAAAACTACAGAACCGCTGAAGACAATTGCCCGTGAATTTCAAGGGAAAATGAGGTTTGGGTTGTACTTAAAACAAATAACAGGTGGTGTTGTAATTTCTGTAGACGATATAATTTCTGTACAATAAATATTTATTTTAAACGAATCCTGAATTATTTTTTATAAGTAGATTAATTGTATCGTAAATGCCATCCGAATAATACGCAAAAGACCTACAAAAGACTTACAAAAGATCTACACATCCTACAACACCGCAGAGATGTTGCAGGACTCTCCGTGTTCTACAGATTAATGCATGGTAAATGTCTTGCAGAAGTAAAGGAGATAATACCACCATTCGTTACGTCAGGAAGAGTAATAAGAGGAACGGTCAATGCACATAGTTTAAGGCAACTACCAACCTTTATTTGAAGAATCGCGCGTTGGGTGCAGGAGCAGGACAGTCTGAAAGTCTGCCCTGCACCCAATTAAAAATTAACGTAAAAACAATTTAAATCATATATGCAAATTAAAATAGAGTTATCCATTTAATAAATAATCGTAGTCGAAGGAACAGTATCGGTCTCTTTGACATAACATATAGTAGTCAGGTAGGTAATAAGGAAAACCAATATTGGAAGTTCGCTATAGACATCATTAATAAGTAAAGATGTAGATGATTCGTGTTCCTTGATCGAAACGTAACGATATATCAAGGACCATAACTTTGATAGCGTCGACGAGTTTAAATATCTCGGGTCAGTTTTAACTCCATCAAATTATATCCATAACCAGACATCAAAGCCCAAATTGCTGCCGGAAAACCCAGTTTTCTGCGTCCAATCCAAACATGTATTTATCCGAAATGAGACCGTGACCATATGGCTGCAGTAGAATGATATATAAAATTGAGCGGAAGCTAATTCGTTCAATTAAAATTGACCAAAACGAATATCGTATTTGTACGAGCCTGGAGATTACGCAACTCCTCTGAGATATATATAATAGCCTAATCAGTGCGGATAATCGTTTTAGACATACCATGCATGTTTGGGAGACGATAATTGATAATTCATCGATCTGCCGTTAATGACTTTCCAACTCGGAAAATACATGTAGTTGCCTTGCATGGGTCCTCTGCTTGTCGCCGGACATGTTGGAAGGATGTCTTGCATGAGTCATGCGCAACACACGTTGCATTCATTTTAATATTTGTACATTACAACAAGGCTGCCAGGTAAAATCTAATCTGTTACGTAAAATGGTAATTTCGTT
Organism: Nephrotoma guestfalica; assembly: GCA_963691935.1. Lineage (NCBI taxonomy): Eukaryota > Metazoa > Arthropoda > Insecta > Diptera > Tipulidae > Nephrotoma > Nephrotoma guestfalica. The sequence continues at coordinate 255,954,271 of OY829913.1, forward strand.
CCTTGATAATTACCAAATTGCAGGCAAAATAATAGGTTAGGTGTACATTCTATAGTAAATAGGCTCCAAATCTGAATAGTTTAATAATAACATAACGACATCACTCGTCACATGTGAACAACATTTATCCGGCAGTTTGACGGTGGAGTACTCCGTCTAGATGTACGACGTTGTAACAGAGGAGCGTTTTACTTTGTCTCATCCCAGGAATAAGCAGTACTGGGATCGAGGAAAGTGAAGGTGGTATCTGCACCTTCCCTCCCTAGAATGCCAAAATGACCGAGGAACCTTATTAAGGTATTTTTGGCTTCTTTCTTCATTTCTTTCCATTTCATGCCAGCTTAGGCTGGAAGAACCGACTGCCTAGGGCTTACAACGCTCCTTGGCTGTCCAAAATTCTCAAGATCTTCGATTTTCAGTATTTTTCATACATATCTGTGTCCAGACCTCTACTGCGAAAATTTTAACTTTAAAGACGGTTAGGTTTTCCCGAAGGTTTTACAGAGTGTGAGCCTAAGCCTGATAAATTATGTTCCAGTCCCCGTATTTGTTTTTGATTCATCGTTGTACCTTCTAGATGATTGACGGAGAAGGGATATATAATATTCGCAATTTGGTCCAGTTCGGCGGTCCTGATCTTCTTTTGAAACTCATTGTTTTTATCATCAAGTCTGCTTTGTCCGATTTAATTAGGCCTTAAAGATATTGCTATGTCCTGGTCTGTGGGTTATATATGAGATGTGGGTATTTCAAGTCAGTTTTTGTCCAAACGTATCACCTAGAAACTTAGTTTCCGACAAGGATTAGTCAGATTTGTGGTTTGTAAACAAATTACAGATGAAATGGTTGACAACTAAGCTGATGCGCGGAATGAGAGTATTTTTAAGCTGGCGACTAAATGGTCTATGACTAGCAGCCACAAAAGCGGTGTGGGAGGACTACCGCTTGGAGACTGCTTATAGTCGCTGCGATAGGGATGCTTTTGTCAACGAATGAGGTCTGAATCCTCTTGCTTTTCAACATGTTAATAACCCATCATTTAATGGAGGAGTTAAGACCCCTTGCTCTTGTTGTTAAAAGCGCCTTGTATACCAATAAAGGCGCACGAAAACATTTCTTTATTCTGACGTATATCTCTTCGGTTTACACTTTTGGGGCCTGGGGTCCAATGGATATCATTTTAAGTTTTAAGAATAATGCACGTGAGGCTAGGTGAAGATAGGTCATATGGCCTGATGTCCTTGAGGTTTTTTCGCCTATCTTTATGAAAATTACAAGTACGTTTCTCCAACATCTTGGAATAGTAGAATTTCTATTAATTCTACTCCTCGTCGAGGAAGTATAGAGTGCACCTCATTTCAACCTGGGTCTTTGTAAGGGACGAATGCATTTATAACCCAGAAGATTCCTATAGGGGTAACGATGAAAATAGAGTGCCGGCAGGATTTTGTTTGAATAAAAATGGGTGGATGTTAAAGTCCTCGTTCACTTCTTGATGTCTCAGAATTATATAGTCGAGAAGTATAACCTTTCACTATTGAGCTAAGAGTCTATTCCTTTGAATTTGTAAGTCCGCCATTTGGCTCCTTGAATGATCCCAATGAATTTTTTTGTTCTAAGGAGAAGGCTTTGTTTGACTAGTAGACAAGCCGACGAAACCTGCTCGATTTTAGCGCTATGTTATATTTAGTGAGAGGGCGCAGTTAATCATAATATTATTAGATTTACAATTTTCAAAAAGTTGTTGATTTCTTAAGTTGGTACTTCAGACTTTGTGGTGTAAATTCGCGTCGCACCCGATGATACATTTTTTATGATAAGCTAAAAATGGGGATATCCAAACCCCATCGTTAAGTGGCTTTTTTACTCCTTTCAATATTTAGGTTTCCAGCTTAGTTTGTTGTCTATGATAAGGTACTTGAAGATGAAACTCATACCTTTAAAGAGGGCATATGTGCAAGTTTGAACCGTCTAGAAAATCACAAATTTTTTAATAAAACCAAGGTGATCGAGCTACACGAGGGAGTAGTAAGGGGAGATACACCTACAACCACTTTATTATAAGCTTCAGACAGCTTGTCCACTCATCAAGCTCCTGTATTGTTACAGAGGGTTTGGAATCGGTGTAGTGAATTCCCCAGGTTACTGTTTTTGTAGCAGAAAATCATGGCACATTTTAGTAAGAATTTCAAAATCGAATTTTCGAATCAATTCACCAGATTTTTGAACATTTTTCTTTTTTGAATAATGTTCTAACAGGCGAACATAAAAATAAATCGACCCTCATTTTGAATTTATTAAATATTTTCGCTCATGAACGTCATAATAACCAAAACGTTTTTTTTATCTTATATAATGGTATCAAACATATGGTACTTCGTGGTGCGATGGTTATGATGGGTGTTGGTTGCTGTTCAGGTTGCGGTCGCGGGTTCGAGACCCGACTTATACTTATTTTCATAAAAATTTATTTAATTATTAAATAAAACAACCAATTTTTTTATTAGATAGAAATGCAGAGTACAATAAAATTTAAATAGAATATCTTGGTTTTGCAATATTACATTTTATATTGTGCAATGGTGCATTGGTAAAGCGCGTGTTTATCAAATAAACCGTTTCGGGTTCGATACTCGTTGTTGCCACAATATTTTTTACTTAGATACAAGATCTTAATTTAATTTTTAAATAAAACAAGCAAATAAATTAATAATTTAATAAATACAAATTCAGAGTAGGTACAATAATATTTAAAATAATGTTTTAATTATCTAATTTTAAATGTCTTGCTATCACGCTGCGGCCTGGTGTTCGATTCATGAACTTGTTGTTTATTTTTTTCAAATTCAAAAATTTATAAATTCAAAGAAAACGTCGATAAAGTACCAAGAGCACATAAAAATAAATGTGTTACTATCACGAGTGGGTGGTTCGAATATCGTGAACGCGATAATTTTTTTTTATAAATATAGCAATTTATCACAATTTATATTTCATCTCATTTATTAATTCATACATCACAATTTATATTTCAATGTTACTGATTTGTTCGTACGTTCTTTGGTCAAATTTATAAATCTAATTTACCATGTTATAATCCATATGCTCATTAGTTAGTTTCAATTTTTCAAAATATATTTTTAATGTTCAATAAATGCCTTTTATTAATTAACTTTTATAAGTTATAAAATATTTATACGAGTAATTGAAAATTAATTATCTGTTAATTAATGTTCTGTAAGTTTGAAAATATAACTAAATCAGGCTTCATCTGAAAATGATAAGATAACACCCGATGTATTCCCTCTTGGTACCAAAGCTCCCGATATGTTCATCGTTTTTGAGAACACCTCAATAAAGGGCTTAGTGGAAGTTACCTGCAACCTGGTCCTATTGATGGACTGACATGAAAACGACTGCATCTCCATCAATGTTCCAAACTATCAGCGATACCAAAGTTCTTTGAAGTGTTGATATGCCGCTCGTGTAAAAATTTAGTCGTCCGACACATCTCGCCAAGCCAATATCGCTTCATACTAATCAGATCAACATCTATCAGCCTAATTGATTTCAATAGTAGTGTCATCAAAAAGATTGAACTTCTTAAGCAGTTTGACGTAATGTGCAAATATTTGTAAGATACTAGAAAGTTTATATACATAATTATGAATTCTCCCATGTTTTTGTTGCTTGGTTCAAATCTTATTTGAGCAAATGGGTCCCATATCTTGAAATTGAGAAGAAAAGGTCAAACTATCTTACAAGAGCTGGTGCGAAATTAACTTACCTTACTTAAAGCTTCATCTGCTTCATCAATTAAGATTCTGTATTATACTTTTGTGAGCTCCCAACGTGAAAATGCAGTAACAGAAAAACGCAGAAAAACGGCTAGGAGGTAGGATATCATTTTGCATGTCATGTAAATGTAAAGTTGCTATACAACCTTATGATGTTGAATGTGAGTTTGAAAAATAAAACAGACCTGTTCGATTTAAATTGGAATACAAAGATTTGAAGCTTTGGTTAATGAAGTATTTTGCCCCCATCATGATTGTCTCCATTCTGCATCTTACATTTTTTATTAAATTTTTATAGTTGTTAATGTTAAATTTTTCAAGTCATAGTTACTGATAGAGCTACCAAACGAACGGCAATGCACTGGTTTAGCAATCTGTTTAGGCTATTCAAGCGTTTCATTTTCCTTAACGCTTCGTTCTGTCGCCTCGCCGGAATCTTGTCTCGATAGACTGAATCTTGTCTTTGATAGTTGGACGCACTAGGATCAGCTTTAAAGATACTGTAGTCCGAAGTATATTTTATCTTTAAAGAACCAGTATTATTCCCGTCTCTGTGCCCCGTTTCCTCTTGCTCTTGTTTTGACCTAAAGAAAAAAATTCCACCAGATTAGTTCCCGGGTTTGTTAGAAAGTCAGACTCTTCATTTTTGTTTGTTTCAGTTCCATATGTCGCACACAACGAATAAATGGCTTTCCATCTGCCGGGATTCGCGAATGGTTGCTTGATGCGCAGGGCGACTGCGGGTCGATTCTATTAAAATTACAAATTTGCATAACTTGTTTTATTAGAACAAACTATTGTCACAGAAAATTTCCGATTCTATAGTGTTGTTCAGTTTCTATAGTTTTTGTGGAATGACCAAACATGGTCCAGAAACATATCATTATACTCTTTAAAGGGATCTTCCGATTTCTACGGAATGAGATCATCGGTCTCAATATGTTTTTATGTTAGATCTATCAAATGCATATATCATCACGATTTTCAGAATTTTATCATAGTTGTGGAAAAGCCAAACAAGGCCCACAGCATATCATTAATTTTTAAAGAGTTTTTGAGATTTCAACGGAAAAGTAGGAGAACCATTTTCAGAATTTTGTCATAGTAGAATGGCTTACTGTTTAAAGTGTTGCCCTCGATATCCCAGGCAACAAACAAAAAAAATTCAAATAAAAATAACCCAGGAAAACTGAATCTCAAAAAAATTATTAACTTTGGTAATTAAATGAGTCAAAATAAAATTCCAAAAATAATATTCTCAGAAATTTCCAAAATGAGCCCAAATTAATTCAAATCTGTCCGCACAACTCGTCATGGATATGGGTATTTGATAAATCTAACGCATTGGTAAGGATCTTCCAATTAATGGAAAAAGGTAGAGATGCCCAATTTTGGTGGGCAAATGTTTGGTGTGGTAATGTTTTTTGTTTATCAAAACTCGTAATTTCCGATAAAATTTAAAATATGATCTAAACTAATTTTGTTTGATATTCAATTTACAATGTACAAAATATTTGCGAAGGTCGATAAAGCTCCTATCGTATGGGATCTCCCAATTTATGGAAAAATCCAATTTTCAATTTATGAAATAAAAAATAAATCAATTAATCCGCTCTAGATCATAATTTTCGAAAGTTGGCTATTGTATCATTTTATGAATAATTTTGGTATTCGAACGTTACATGGTATTGCTACTTAAATAATTCTTAGTAAACTTGTGAGAAAGTTATTTGCTAAAATTAATTTGGTGAGGTGACGTTAAAGCAGAGAAGCTTTAATTCGAAATTATTGGAACCATAGATTATTGAGGCAAGCAGCTCAACCGAGCACAATAAAGAGTTTTCCATTCACCTGATACAAGGTAGTTTAAAAATCTTGTAGATTAATATTTTAACCATAAATTATATAAAAAAATTATTTTCATATATTTATTAATTGTAATTTATTTTATTTCTATTTTTTATAATTAGTTTTTTTTATTATTTGTATTTTAAATTTATATCTTTATTACTATAGTATAGCAAAAAAAAAGATTAATCCTTTTTCATGTTTGATAATTATAATTAAATAAATTACTAAGATTATTTATACTATATATATTTTTATATCATTTATTTATTTTATAATTTTTTATAATAAAATAGTATTTTTAATTGTTTTATTCATATAATAATACAACTTGTTTTATATATTTATGTATATTATAATATTTATTAATCATGGAAAAAACGTTAAACAAAAAATGTTGAATGTATTAATTTTTGTTATATTATGTGTCCTTTCATTTTTTTAAATATATAAATTTATAGTATAAATAGAGTAATTAAAAACAATAATATATAATATGTATATATTATAATATATTTTTTATATAGAAATATATATATAATTTTTTTGTGTGAAAATTTTAACAAGTTTTTAAATTATTTATTTATATTTTTTATAACATTGTTGGATGCTTTAATGTTATAAAATATAATAATATATACTCTCGTAAAAAAGATAGACTTTAAAATTGAAATTAATTGCCAGGTAAACTATTAAATCTAGATTTATAATATTATTTTGAATGTGACTATCAATGACCATACCAGTGGTACTATTTTGTTTTTTCCAGAAATTTACACATAGTGCCCGATTTAACTTATAATCTTATGCAAAGATAAGAATACTCAGATATGTTTAAAACTTAAAAAAACAATACATTTAAATGTAATATGTATAAACTATCTGCGTATTCTTTTCTGTGCCTGACAGAAAAATAATGTAACCAAAAAGTTACGTCACATAATGTTGTTTAAAATTGGTGTCACCGCAGAATTCGTGAATATTATTTTATTACACTTTTATAATTTTCTAACATCAAATTTCTACTTTGATTTTGTTTAATATTAACGCAAAATATAAAAATAAAAACAAATCTAACAAATTTCGATAATAAAATACATTTTATATAATTTGTGTCAGATTTTTGCATAACATACAAATAATAATAATAAATTTAAGTATTTTATAAAGACTATATATATATATATATCAATATTTATAATTATTATTTTAAATTATATTTGATTATTCAAGGTATAAAAATAAAATTAATTTCACATCTTATGCTTGTTATCTCTTTTTCTCTCATTCATATATTTTTTTAATATTTTTTAACAACAAAAATAAATTGATGTTTTATTATTAAAATTATTTTAAACGAATTTAAGCAAATTTATATTTAATAAAATAAATACGTGTGTGTGAGGGTGTGATTACCAAATTAAAATTATATAATAAATATTTACAATTATGCATTTTATTCGTTTATTTGATTCTATTTTTTAAGCATTTATAAAACATTAATTATTATTTTAAGCAAGTATATATATAAAAATGTTTCTAAAGCTTTTTTTAATTATTTATGATATTATTAAATTTATAACAATATCTTTATTTCAAATCGTTGATTGAATATACCGGATATATTCTCAATGCCAAAACAACAAACAGATTTTGTTCCATATGGCGCATAACTACAGGACTGTAACACCGATTTATTCTATTTACAAATAGAACAACAGAGAAACAGCAAAAGGCTTGATTATGTAAATGAGTAAAATACTTTGGATTGTGTAACAGCTTTATAGCTGTATTATTTTAATAGATCTCTTCTCTGTTCTTCATTAGCCAAAATAAATTGGTTTTAATCTCCTTTAGAAATGGTTAAGGACAAAAATTAAATTTTTTTCCTATCTTTACGAGTGAACATCTATAATATTCCCAATCAACGATTCATTTTTTTAGTGATAAAAACTAAAACAAAAACAGAACTTTTGTGCAATAATATAAAAACATTTTAATAATTAAATTTTAATTTTAAATAAAACTAAGAATACTTTGAAAATGAGTATTAAATGTTTGTATTTTTATTGTTAACTCTAAATAAACGAGTGCGAGCGCCGTCCCTTTTGTCTAATACTCTGCCTAACTAAATTGAATCTTAGTTCGTCTTGGTCAATTATAGATGGCACAGAATAAACTATGTCTGTGTTTAATTAAAACTGATTATAATTTTTTTATTTGGTAAATCTCAACCCAGTTTGCAATTGATAACTAAACATAAAACATATTTTTGGTTTATGCATATCAGTGGCATGTATCAGTGACTGATGAACTAACCATACATTAAATTATGTAATGTGAATTTAGACAAAAAGTCGATGTGAGACGCACAGCATAAATGACGAAAATGGTGAAACTGAATTATAAAAGTTATGTACCGGATTTTCGTGCCTTGGGGAAACAAAAACTTGAATTTTGTAATGTGATTTAATTTTTTTCCCAATTGTTCTTGTGGCAATAAATGTATATCAGACTGTTGGACTGGATTAATACCGGGTATCCATTTGAAGAGCATCTCTACCTCACAATTCATATCGAAGACTAATCACTTCTGAAAATATGATAAAAACAAAAATTGTTCGGTTTTAACACACAGTTTTATTAACATTAGATAGAAATCGCTAAACGACATTACATTCAAAACTAACCAAATTTAATGCCTTTGCGATCTGATCGTGATCCTAGTCTGAACTACGGGAAATAATAAATAAGAACAATTAGACAACGGCTCCACTCTATTGGGTATTGGTACCAATGTGGACCAACAATTGTATAATTCACCAATCGTTTTCACATGACAAAGTCGGCCAACATTCGCCAAATAGACGATAAATAAACACATATCAAAGGAAACAGCCAACGTTGATTGATACATACATACAATTTGACAAATGATTTATACATTTTGTTAAAAATGTTAGTGCAACACCAGTTCAACTATTTAATCAATACAGAAAATACTGACGACTGATAAAGTGATACACATTTAGATTTCTTATATTGCAGATTAAATATATATCCGTTTCGTAATTAATGTTGTCAATAAAACATTGGTGATTATTTCTAGAACCAATATTTGCCAAATTGTATCGATGCAACATAAGTCGATGTTTGCACATCACCAATATCGATCGATAAATAGACGAATGTGGACCAATATTGGTACCCAATCGTGTAGATCGGACTTAATGCTAAACTAAAATATCCAACAAATAATACTTGACCAAAAACACTTTAATAAATTCAACAGAAGACGACCGTAGTATGTCCCACGTCCAGATCTCGCGCACGTTGTCTTTGGGGATATGGAAATTTAAGGGAATCGTTAGATTTTTCAAAACAAATTTTTAGGTATGATCGAAAATTCAAGGTATCGAGGTTTCGATGTGAAAGTACAAAATATTCATATTAAATATTTGACTAGAGAATTTTATTTAATGATTTTAATCATATAAATTGCACATAATAAAATTTTGAGATTAGGAGATAATTGCGACGTTATCGTATTAGTTGATTTTGGTATCGAACATTTCATAGTAGGCCTCCGGGCTTGTGAAGATTGATTAAACGATTGTTATTATTCAAGAAAAGTAATTCGATTTTTGGGCTCACATCGAAATCTCAAAGTACTCTGTAGTTAATTACTTTACAATTCAACAAAACATTGGGTGTATCCAGCCCATGTAGGCCCCAATAAACAATAGTAGGCCTTTTTTGCGGATGCAAAAAATCTCACTATAAAATGTAGATATCACAATGTTTAGTGGGGGAAAATTTTCTGTCTACTTTTGTGTAGATATTTTTTGGTTTGAGCCTGTACTTTAATTGACAATTTAATTTGTTTTATTTTCATTTGTGTTTATCTTCAAGGAATGAAGTTTAGTAAATTAAGGAATGGGATATTTACTTAATTATTAAAATCAGTTATGGTTTATATAATACCCAAAATGACATAAAGGTGTTGCATCCAGTCCAAATAGAATCGTACATGGGCTGGATATACCCATTGCAACTCCGAAAACAAAAAGATTGATAGAATTATTCTAGAAATGACATCGTAACTAGGGAAGGAGTGTTGAATTGGCCTAAAATACATCAAAATTATCACTCTCATTGAACCTATATTGTTCCCCAGAAAATTTATTTATGGGCAAGCGAAATTGGGATCTAAAGTCGCTCCTAAAAATGGAAAATATAAAACTTATTACTTCTGAGTTTGCTTACTATGCTATTTAAACTAATAATCCACTTAAATCTAACAACCTGCAACTTTTGGTATAAATGCGTAGCTCCTTCATTTACAAACTGTAATCAATTCTTTAAACAATCTGATCAAATGTTGTCTCTCATGTTTAAAATTGTTTCTATCACTCGATATAATAGTGGATAAACAATTTATTGTTCTGTTATAATGCGGTTTTGTTTTGATCCTTATTGCTGATAAAAACTTAATTGGATGTTTTAAACATAAAGTATTATTATCTGTTAGCATGATTTGGTGTATCCTTCTTTAGTGAAATAGTGCGTAATGTACGTAAATCTCTATTGGGAAAGTTGCACACATAAGTGCTTCACAGGCATGCCTAAATAGCCGTTGTTATACGATATGTAGATAGTTTAAAAAGTGCTAAATATATCAACGGATTTTAATTATCACTCTGGAAAGCAACAATTTTTAAGTTTCTGTTTTATCATATACGTAATTGAAATTCCAACCTGTTCAGCCATAATTCACAATATACCTAGTCAACAAAGCTGCTGTAAGATCAAATGTCATTCTTGGTTTATTAGACAGTGTCTATACTGTAGTGCGTTCTGGCATGTAACCGATATTATTATTTATTGTGTCTATTGTCTATTTATCGGCATTATTGGAGCAAATTAATGTAGTTTGGAATGTTTTAATAAAAAAAAATCTATTATAGTAAATTTGTAAAAATACTGAAATTTACAAGCGAAAATGCTTTTCTGTTTTCCTAGTTATGTAGATAAATTTATTTTTAATAGTACGTTTAATATATCTAGACTTAATTTTCATTTGATTTAAATACAGATAATTGGACCAATTAGATTTTACAGTTATTAGATAGCAAGTTTGTTTTGGTTACACATTTCATAAATTTCTACAACTTGCCGCACAAAATTGTAACAGTGAATTTTCCTTTTTTCAATATTATATTTCAATCTCGTATTCTATTTACAAATTAATTAAACTCGATTAAATAATCAACAAAAAAAAAAACTTTAATCAGTATTTATCCTTGCATAGAATAAAAGATACGGCGTAATTGCAGCTTTATTATTTGGAGACAAGAGTTCCTCGAATTCGGTTTGTGACATTGACTTAATTTTATCATCATCACACATATACCATGTTGGTTCACCGTGACGTGTATTCGTTGCACTAGTCGGCTGCTGATGATAATTGTAATGATGTTCCGTATTATAATTATTTACCGCATTGTCTTTATCGCTAATGTCATTGTTTAGTAAACCACCACCGTTTACTAAATTATGTCCATTGTTTCGAAGTAAAATACTTTCAGCGTGTATACCACAACAGCTAAGTCCACTGCACATTGTTGGATTTTGGGTCGTCGTTGCGACAGGTAAAGATGAATTTGTTGCTATTTTATCTGCAGTACTATTAATACCGCCATTTGTTAGTTTACTCATCACACCGTTTAAATTCAAATTTTTTAAATTTTTCGTTACATCCCCACTGCTCGACGCTTTACTTCGCAAAAAATAAATTTTCTTTATAAGTCCGGAATTTTTTTCACTAGCATTACTGTTCGCACTGTCCCCGTGTTTACCGGAACTTGATTGGCTGCGATTTAAATGATTCTTCTTATCTTTAGGACAATTCAAGTATTCTGTATAAAAATCTAACGAACATGTATACGCAATATAATGACCTACGGACATTGTAGCACCAACATGTGTAATTATACTATATAAACGATAAACGTGCCGTTTTTTATTCTCAACCGAATTTAAACATTTCACACAAAAACAATCGATTTGTAGCGGTGTTGGAATGTAACTATTAATTTTCTCCATACCACCGGAAAATCGTTTGAGCTGAATGACTAATAAACGTGGTAGGGTTTCGAACGATATAGACCTTATGGCTTCCGTATAACCGAAACATTCCTCACATCGGTATTTATTTTCACCGCGAAATGATTCTTTCGTAATACAAGAATTTTGAAAAAATAAATGTGGATTATCCATTTTCTCAATATTTTCGTATATTGGTACTGCTATATCGATCATGGTTTCCTTTTGTTCGGTTACTGTTTCGCATGTTAAACATTTGGTGGTGGACACAGTTACGCCTACAAAATCTTCCGTAAAAAAATCTAATCCTAGTTTCTTTATTTTTTCTATAATTTTCTCATTATCGCTTGTTGTTGGCGCGACTGTTGTTGTGGTTAGAGAGCCATTTTCATCACCATCTAATTCCATCGTATCGTTAGTGTGTTGGTTATTCTCCTTAAGAGGAGAGTCTGGTAGTTTGAGAAATTTGGATTTTTCTTCTTTTTTCTTTGATTTTCGGGAAAAGAAAGATGTTTTTAGCGGCGCTGGAGATGTTGACGTTACTTCAGATTGTTCAGGAACACTGACATATCTAAATATAAAAAATAAAAGAAATTTATTTATGTTATTATAGTTTTAATTATTTTACGTTTAATAATAATTATTGTTTTGTTTTAATATGTAAATTAGAGCAACCAGTTAATTACTAGCCAGGTAGCTACATGCGTCAGATGTTCACTAGTAGTCATTAACTGCTGGAAGATGTTTGCATTTGGGTAATTTTTAATATTTAATATTTTTTTACATCGGTCAATGTTTTGAATTTAAAAAGAAATGTTTCAATTTCAATATAACAGCAAAAGCTAGGAATGCAACGTTCGAGTAAAAGCTGAACCAATCAGTCAAGAGCTTAATTTGAACTCTATTTACACCTTTCCCGTTATGATTTCTTACCAAACAACCCTTCAGATCTTCTTGCAAACACTCAAACAACAAATTCTGAAGTGTCACCGATCACTAACTGTAACGCAAATGGTAACAATTAAGTGCAACTTAAGCTGTTATGGAGTGACTGATCTAGCCTTAAACGAGATCCGAGTATTGCCGTTTATTCATAGAATAAATGAAAGATTTCATTTCCCATGATAAACTGATTCTGAAATGTTTTAAGCCTCCTGAAAATGATATTATTCGTTAAAACTATTCTGCCACTACAATCATACATGCCTTAAGGCATCAATTGAAAACAGTCTGAAGAAATTTCAGTCATTTTAGATGAAAATAATCGAATACGGTAACGTGATTAAATCCTTGAAAAGGACGGAATAAAATTTAAAAATGGCTATCATCGACTACGTAGAAAAATGAAAAAACCACAACGAATAAAATAAAAACGGGCCTATTTTGGAAATAAGAAAATGTTCATTGACTAAAATCAACGCACTCCGAACCACAATTTGTAGTTTAATATGATTGTGTATTTTCCAAGCGAATTTGCCATATCTGGTCCGGCCAGTATTCCTCGTTTCTTAAGCCTAGAGAAAGAAGATTTTATCAAACAAGGAAGTTATGGTAATCGAAGACGCCTAAACGCCAACTACTATTTTGACCAATTACAACTGTCATTTACTGTTCACGTGTCCGTTTTTTACCGCGCTATAACTACTTTTCCAACCGACGAAAACTATTCTGTGCATGTTTAGTAAGAAAAATTTCTGCTAAAATAAACTATGTAGGCTTTTAAAACCCTCGGCTCGACAGTCGACAAATTTTATTTAAGTAGTAAGAATATTTTTAAATTGTTCAGAGAAGAGAAAAAACAATAGACACAAAACTAGTGTGGTTTATTTCTACGACTTCATTGAATCACAATACGAATTTCATAAAAATTTCATATAAAAACCAGCAAGATTTAGGCCCCATCGATCACATGTCGATTATACTCTAAATACCCTGAAAATCATCACTGAGGTGTTTATCGAATGGAGATTAGCGCTTTTATTTACTATTTGTCGATTTAGAAAAATCTTCCGATACCATTACAAGATCAGCGATTCGGAAGGCACAAGAAAATTGTGGAATGCCGAAAACAATTTTAGCTCTGATTTCGGAGATGCCACACGCGGCGTTACGTACAAAAGCAAATAAAACAAAAAATTTATTATCAACAGAGAAGTACCACAAGAGTGCATCTTATCACAAATTGTTCTTCTGATTGTCTTATATAGTGTTATGAAGCAAACCATTATCGATACACCAAATGGCCCATTCCCAAAACAGCCCATTCCAGAAGCTAACCGAAATTAAATCGATACAAGAAGTCGGACTGAATAAACACAAAACCAAACTGTGCGAATAAGAATCCAGCACAGTAATCCACTACTACATTAACCTTAGTTAAAGATGATTCGAGTGTCAAATCTATTCTCCTTTATGAGTGCGAAATTTGGAGAATAACACAGACATCTTCGAAGAAACTTATGTGTAATCTATTGGCCCAACTCGATTTCCAACGTTGATGTATTGGAGCTGACATCCCAAAGCACGGCGAATATAGAAATACGTCGCAAAAATGTGGATTGCTAAAACATGGCGAAAATCAGCAAATGGCATTTGAATGGAATCCACAAAGATGGATGACACCCGTATGGATGATACCTGTAAATGTTATCTCCAAAAAAGTTGTGGCTACAAATCAAACGGATTGCGTTGAAGATAATGGAGAGTTATAAACGAAATATCTCTTTATAACTAAAGCGTTCTTCCACTGAAAATTAAGAAATGCTTTTTATGTCCTGCGTGATATTCTCAAACTTAAGGAGCATTTCAGTTCGGATTAGCTGAGAGTGGAACCTTTCTAAATTTAAAGAAAAATTCTTCTGCTTAATTTTATGGCTGTAAGCAGAATTTCTTAATTTTATTTGTTTTCTAATTGGCTAAGAACATCTGCAAAATATTATTATCAGAATTGTACTGTGTACCGTGGGTTCGTGACTATGCTATGACTATGAAAATTTCAAGTTTGGCTTCTGCTGAAAATATGATAACGATAGTCTTTTGGAGCTCGAATTATCAAAGAAACACACTAACTGACATTTTCAAGCGTGATCAAACGCAAACGAGAGGAAAATTAGTCAAAGGCCATACTGTACTTTAAAGACAAGTTACTGGTTCATATGGCGAACATGAACAAACACCACATTTGTATTCAAGGAAAAACAAATCCATCTGAATGTATATTGAAATTTGGTAGCCAACTGAACACAAGGCTCAAGTACAGTTGTATCGCCATATTGACTATTTGTCTGCCAGAACTATATTGTATAGACCATTTCATTGCTTTCTATGAATTCCTACAATTTCTTGGAGATTATTTTGGTTTAGAATTCTAACATTATAAAACGTTCGCTGATTTATTTTTGTAATTTATTCCATCAGTAGAATTTTTTTTACTTCATATAGTGATTGCAATTCTGTAGGTCGATTCTGGCTTTCCTATAGGCCAATTTCTCCGAGGTTAGTCTTAATTTATAGTTTTGATATATTTATATACACAAATTTAATTTTTTGCTATATTTAATCCATATATACGTATCTTATAAACATATCGGCATAGTTATTTTATAGTTCATTGTTCTTGTTAGGCTTATACAGATTTCCAATAGTAAAATAGATTAACCTCGGAATGTCTATATTTGCTTTATGCTTTAGACGTACTTATTACAATAAGTCTTCTCGCGAGGTGACTTATTTGAAGAAGTCGATGTCCACAAATAAGTCGGTGTTTGGAAAACACCCTTAGAATAGAAACAATTTTTAATTTTGATTTAATTTTACAATCTTTGACAGTGCAGTTGAGTTGGTTTTCACTAGTTCACCATATTTTATAGCATTTTGATAAATGTGACCGGTTTGTACATAAACAGAAAAATCCTCCTTATAATAACATCAATATTTCTGGCGCTAACTCATTTCAACTCTTCGCGCATGTGTCAGTATCGTTGGTACAGGCAAACGTGCAAGTTATATTGTTTGTGGTGTTTCAAATGTTTGTAGCTTTTCTCGTGGAAGCAACTGTCACCTAACTATCATCATGGAAACGTGGGTGTGAAAATATTAAACTTAAGAGGAAACCAAAAAAGCAAAAAAAAAAACACCGTGAAGTTCTTAAAATCTAGCGACCTTAGCAATAATAGGATTCAACTTCACGCGGAAATTATCTTTACGAGGAAATATCTACGCAGTGCGCGATATATCACATAACGAGCTTAAAGCGCGGCAAAACAACTAGTCTGCTATCCGGGAAATTTATACTTTATTTGTCAAGAGAACAAAAGGTTATAATATCACTAAATCCTCTAGATTAATGTTTATTGGTTTAATCTCGGTTCTCACTACAGAAATTTAAGCTGACTTTGATGAGTGGTGATTGACTGATTGTACCAGGTGCATCACTACAAAGATTTCGATCATTCCCAATCGAACAATAACGTTATAAGTCTATCATCTACAGATGTGTTTTGGATGTGGATCGCTTGTAACAATCGATGCAAGGAATGATGCTGTTCTTAGATTTTATTGTTTCAACGATCAAAAATATATTATGTAAAAATGTAAGAATAAGCCGATAAAAAACGAAGAATTATTACATAACAAAATGCATCCTGCCGCGGTCTTGGAATGCTCATTGAGGTCTAATTAATGATAAAACAGGTGTCCAATTCTTTCGCTTTATATTATATGGTAAACGTACGCGTGAATTTATTACCATATTAATAATTCTTTATTACACTGACGCAAGTCATTTTATAAATTCCGGGTCAGTCGGTACAAACCTTGTGTCAACAGTGAGGAATTCCTTGTACGAAGCACCTAATTAACAATGCCTTCTTTTCTGTTAGACGGTGCTGGTTAGCGATAGTGAGCTCAAGATAAAGAATAATTAATCTTCAGATCTTATAAAAAATAAGGCAATACCAGCTTAGTTTCGCGCAATAACACAAAATAAATTGTTAATTGAAGTTTCTATAAATTGTCGTCCAGTTATAATATTAATTATTAACCCAAATCTTTAATATGTACTTACCCGTTAACTATAATGTCCGGCGAATCACTTATAATTTTGGTCAAGGATTGGCACGTTTCTCTGATACTATCTAATACACACATTAAAAATTCATGAGCATCCTGCTGATGATTCCCTTCAAATATTGCACTAACCGCTTGAATTGCATGTAAAAATGTATCGGCATGAAACGGTTCGGTATTCTCGGAAATTTCATTTCGATGCAAATTTTGAAATAGTTCATGTAATTTCTCTGTAGCAATTTGGCGATTTGATTTTGGTGTGTCACAGCCTATATTATTACCAAGTGATGCTAAATCCTTACTACTAAAGCTTCGCGCATTCTGACCAGCCAAACCGGCCACGTTTCGCCCGAGCGATGAACTTTTAATTCGATTTTGTCCTAGTTTTTGATTTATTTGATTTAAATCCTCGATTAAATGATGTAAATTGTGTAAAAATAGAGGCGCAAATCGTAACGTGTATATCACCGAATTTAAGTAACATGTATTACCAATATTGCATAGCGTTGACATTGCTAATTGTGAACTATGGTAATATTGAAGGTTGCTACCCTGATGATTTAGTTCATCCTCCTCGGCTGTTAAATGAATGTACGGTTTCGTCGTATTTATATTAAACCCACCGGACAGGCCCCCATTGCCTGTAATTCCAACCATATTACTCCCTGTATCTATTTGCTGTTGCGGCCGATGGTAATCGTAGACTGACATGTTTTCTGTATTTTCTTTCAATTTTAATTTCTTTTCAGTATATAATTCGGTTTGCTGATTCTCTTTATTATTTTTTGTGGTCAGTATACTATCTTCGTCGAATTTACGTTTAGTTTCGTAATTATTGCCGCTGTCTATTTTTTCGGGTTTAGTCAATTTTGATGATAATTGATTATCAGCACCATTTATCTTTTTATCACCACATGGATAATTCGATAGCGATAACTTTTTTAACTTATTTTCTTTTTTATCTTTACTATTGTTATGAATGTTATTTACAAATTTAGAATTTTTGTTTATTTTACTCTGTTTGGTGAGATCGCTCGTACTGGACGATTTTAGCGATAACTTCACCTTTTTTATTGTATTGGCCTTCTGTTTGAAATTTGCAAAGTTACGATTACCTAATATATTTAGTCTTGGTTGTATAACATTTAGTAAACTATTTCTTCTATCGGCCTTTTTTAATAATCGTATATTACGAACTTTATCACCGATCGTAATTTTAGATATCGGAGTTGGTGTTATCTTCTCCTTTAACCAATTACTGTATAAACTACTCCGTGGGCTATTCGGACCAAGTGAAAGTTTAGCAAAATCGGACCTTGGTTTATTGTAATAATCAGGGTTGCGCGGAAATCCGAAATTATGACTTAGCGTCTCATCATCAGATTCTGTATTTAATTGCATTTTTCGTTAACCTGTAAAGAGATAAAAATAAATTAAGTAACTCATTTGGTTTTAAAGATAATTATTTTAAATGTTTTAAAGATGTTAACACTAAACTTAAATAAAACAAATAACTATATTTATAGAATCAGCTGGCTATAAAGAAGCCAAATAGATCGAGCAAACACTCGTAAATTTGGAGTTTGAGGGGCGGCAAATTTTGCTAACATTTTGTATAGCAAACAATTCTAAACAACAAACTAAAATTTAATCGTTAAATTAGATTATAATCTTACGTATTTTAATTCGACATACGCAAAATCGGAAAGTATTATTTTTCTAGTCAACGGAAATCAAAAAATCATTTTAAGGCCAATTTTGAAAACTTGTTTAGGAGTAATTTCTTTAATTTTAAACGCAAACTTTCAATTCGATTTTTAATATTTAAATTCTCAATGTTTATTAAGTTGGTAAACCTTCTGTCCAACTGTAATAAAAATTAATCACTTTACAATGGAATGTCGAATACTTTATGTGCGACTGTGCTCAATATTTTCAGTGATTAACCCAATAAAAATTAAGACAACACAAATAAATTATAAAATTATGTTCCTTTTTTAATGTGGATCAGTTTCTGCAACAAAATCAATATTATTGGCACAGTAGTTGAAAGTAAATTGAATTCTAAAATGTTTACCAAATTAAAATTGATAATTCTTTACCTATTTGGAACAGACACTAATTCTTTAGTCGTGTCGATCTCGTCCTATATGATCAACTTAAGAAAATGAGATATTTTATCAAAAGGCATTGTCAATAAAATAAACCTAGGCAAGATAAGGGATAAGGGGAAAACAGGATTGAACCTAAGACCAAAGTTTTACTCAAAATCTCACGATTACTTCTGATGAATGTGATCTGCCAATTTGAGTACAAGACTTCAGCAATGCGACAGATGGCTTCTGGCGAATTACACGAAATACCAGTTATAGACAATTTATCCAACAGGAGTTTATGGTAAATTTAAACAAAAGATTAGAGATGTTCACAAACGGTGTTCTTATGTGGTTATTAATATTAAATTAATGTCTGTTAATATATATATATTACTTTTTGGATGTGGAAAATATTGAAAGACTATTGATTACAGAAATAAGAAGGCAATATATCTGGCGGTTGCCATGCATAACAAACTATCTTAATGATGGTGAAAAACCTGCTTCTAAAGGGTGTCTATCAAACTAAATTTGAGATTGGTTGTTGTGGTCTTCAAGCGGGTTTCTTATTGATAATATCTTTAAAATGCAGATAGTGCAGATAGGACTACAAGAGGCACGAGAGTTATCAATATTTTAACCTGGAACATTTTCTAGGCGATGTCAACTAATTATTTATCTTCCAAGCGTAAAAAACAATTTGAATACCTAGATTGCTGCTCAAAATGGGTTGATACTGAAATTTATAAGCCATGTTTCATCAAGCTTCAGTTACTTGAGCTGTGAAAACTGAAATGGGAATATATGAGATACAAACATAATTCGCAGTCTAAAAAGCTCAACGGGTCGGCTCATAGTAGCCATAGTAAACTTTCGTTCACATTTGGTGCAGATAATACCTACACTGTTAGAAATCGGAAATGAAAGAACTTATATGTGCTAATAAGCCTTTATATTTAGCTGAGTGTTGACTGTGTCATGAGCCGAGTACATATATGAATTAATGGATGAATTCACATATGTACGCGGCCCAATTATTTTGTGATAATAAAAATGTTAGAATAACACCTGAAACCAATAAAAAAAAACTACTCGTGTTTGCTTCCAACGGATTTAGACAAGTAGCCTATCAAAATTCGATACTCTCCTTGGGTTGCGAGGGACTACTCTTATCACTGCGCGGGAATTAAACAAGCTCTCCACTCCTTCGAGATAGACGCCGGCCATTCCAATATACTTACGGTTTTTATTGAAAACTATCGATTTTAATTATTAAAAAAAAACACTAACATAACTTTTTCATCTAAATTTAATAATGCGTAACAAACGTGGATCGGAAAACAAGAGCGATCTGTCTGTGATTTTAGATTTAAGATGTCATAACTCAAAAATAAAATTTACGAATTTTGGTTGCGTACAAATTCAAATATTTAAAAGGTGTGTGCGAATTACACGAACATTTTGATCAGTGGTAAATATAAAATTTGGTAGTATTACTTTAATTTCAACACGAATTCGTCATTTACAACAATGACATTAAGTGGTTTCAACTGGTTTAAATACCGCATAAAAAGTTAAAAAATTAAAAATTTATTCGTGGTAAATATTTTTTAACTTTTTAACTTTTTATCTGTTTCAATTGGGTAAAATTTTGACAATAACTATGGTTGTTTATTTTATGTGTGTGTATGTATTGTGAACGTTATAGCAAATTTAAATATGAAAATATGTAAAATAAATACTACTTAAATATATATTGGTCAATTATGGTCAGTTTACATCTATATCATTGCGAGTTTTCTCCAAATTTACACATGGCAAAGTTCTGTTTATAAACAAATATCTTTGCCAGCCAAATGTTTTCCATATAAAATTTTTATCAGCTCTTGAAGCAGATAAAAAGTTTGACATTTTTATTCACCGCAATTTTTAACTTTTTA
Organism: Nephrotoma guestfalica; assembly: GCA_963691935.1. NCBI lineage: Eukaryota > Metazoa > Arthropoda > Insecta > Diptera > Tipulidae > Nephrotoma > Nephrotoma guestfalica. The sequence goes on from OY829913.1 coordinate 255,975,124, forward strand.
ACTTTTTATGCAGTATTTAAACCAATTGAAACACGCACTAAAAGTTAACTCAAATGGATTCACCTAAAGCCAGAATGATTTTGGATTTACGTAAATCCAATCCAATTTTTAGTCTAAAGGTTTGTACTCAAATATTAAAAGTGATATTTCAAACTATAAAATCAACATATAAATTATTATTATGTCTATAAAATAAAATTAAAATAATAATAAAATCATGAAATATGCAAATATACATAGGAAAAATCATTTTTACTTCAAACTTTGAAGCCAAAAACTAAATCCGAAAATGGCTGTTGATTTGGAAAATTATAAATCCAAAAGTCCAATTTAGATAAAGTTATACCAATCGCCATTATAGTGTATTTAATTTATTGGTTTTCACAATTTTTTACAAACATAAGCATCACTCATGACGTCATGATATAATTACATGGGAAATTTTGTTTTCAGATAGGTAAGATGACTGCCGGCCATCGTAACAAAAAATATGAACATTTGTTATTTTGAGTCCGGTCATTCTGGTAGACAAAATGAAACTGCATTTGTTCTTTTAGTGAACAATTTTAGGATATTTAATGTGTTTTTTTTGCAATCCCGTTTTTGCTACAACTATTCTTTATATAAATTGTTAGCTTAATTTTTATTTCAGTAATCACACACAATAATTAAGTATGTGTTTCAATTGGTTTAAATTGCCGCATAAAAAATTAAAAAACTAAAAATTTATTCGTGGTATTTTTTAAATTTTACAACTTTTTATCTGTTAAAATTTTTTGATAATTGTATGGTTGCTTATTTAATGTAATTGTGAACGCGAATACTATTTCAAAATATATATATCAAATACGGTCAGTTTATAACTAAACATTACGATTTTTATCAAGTTTTGTACATGGCAAACTTCTGTTTACAAATAACTATTTTGTGTCAGTCAAATTTCTCGTATAAAAATTTTATCAGCTATTGAAGCAGATAAAAACTTTGATATTTTCTTCACCTCAATTTTAACTTTTTATGCGGTATTTTAACCAATGAAACACATCTAAGGTATCAGTTAAACTTTTTGGGGTGAATAAAAAGTTAAATGTCTAAGTGCGTGTTTCACCTGGTGTAAATACCGCATAAAAAGTTAAAAATTTATTCGTGGTAAATATTTTATAATTTTTTAACTTTTTATCTGTTTCAACTGTTTTAACTATGGTTGCTTACTCGTATTTTATGTATAATTGTGAACATATATAGCAAATTTAAATATGAAAATATGTAAAATAAATACTACTTAAATATATATTAGTCAATTATGGTCAGTTTACATCTATATTATTGCGATTTTTCACAAAATCTGTACATGGCAAATTTCTGTTACAAATATTTTTGTTAGCCAAATGCTTTCTTTATAAAATGTTTATAAAGACATTTTTATTCACCTCAATTTTTAACTTTTTATGCGGTATTTAAACCAACACACTCTAAAGCCGAAGTAGCACAACCAACTCGGATTCCGCACTTCTTTAATACTCGGAGCATCTGGATAAAACCGCTTGTAAAATATCGATGTAAAACAGCGACGGTTATTTCACCACGTAGTTGTATAATGGCTGATAGTTATTGCATCAAAGAAACTTTTGTTATTTATAAAATGAAATTTTCATCCAATACTTCTAACTTAATTTTGTCGACCAACTTGACTACACACCATCCAATTTTGCATCCCATTCAACCAAATTGGACCAACCGTCCGAATTGCTGTGGCCCTCCTTGCACTAATTCAAATTGAAAACGACTAATCAGTTTTTTTGAGTCAAAAAACAAAGGATGATAATCGGAAAATTGGTGGACAAAACATGAAGTTACTGTTTATAGTCCACATAACATTTAAAAATTAAATGTATGTTTACTGTGACAATTTAAAAATGTTTTTTATTCACTTTAGCCGCATCAGTGAAACGCTTAAGTAGAAGTCTGTCATAAAAGAGTATCAAATTACTTTTAACAAAATGACATTCACATTTTGATTTATTTGATTAAAATGCGTCAGGAAAATTGAATTTTGAGACTCTTATCAGTTATCTTTTTACTGTTTGATGCAACCGAAAATTGATAAATTAATGATTTTCGATAATCAAAATGCATTTGAGTGGTTTATTACTTATTCGTTATATTAAACCAGGGGCTGATTTTATTTATTTTGATTATATAATAGATTGCAGTCAACAAAATTGAAATGACAAGATTGGAAAAAAATGATCCAAAGTAGTTCTGTTTTTAAATAAACATCTAGCCAAGACGAAAAAGAAACACAACTTTTTAAGTAAATCTGCTATTCTCATGAAATCGAAGTATAAGTTAAATAATTCTTAATCATGTAGTAATCATAGTATGGTAAGTTCAATTTTTAATTCAATTCTAGGTGCCACTTTCGAATCAAGAGCATTACAGGGTAAAAAGTTCTGCTTTTCTCTAGGCTTACTTTATAGAGTGATTTTTTAAAAAAAGTTATAGGTCCCCAATGCGGGAAAAAATGGGTTATCTCTAAAGCCAGTATGAAGTTTGGGTTTCACAACCTTCTGAAGTATTTAGCTCCTCTTATACAGATTCATGGTCCTTTTGTAGTAGTAACCTTTAAACTACAATTTGCTGATATTATAAAGGTAGAAGGCATTCTTGTATAACAAAACGATAATAATTGAATATAGAAGAAGTGAATACTTAACATTCATCTCGTTAGATAACCGTGCAACGAAATGGAAAAACACCAAAATTCAAATAGAAAGGTCAAGCTTACAGAACTCGTTGTGGTTAAAACATGTAACCTGAGAAGCAAAATAAAGTAAAAGTTCATTCAGAACTCGTAAAAGAGCTAGAGATCATACCAAATCTCATGAAGGAAAAATGCAAGAAGTCGGACAGAAGATTCAAGAATGTATATCTGGAAAATAGTTCATCATACAACGATGGAGAAGGTTAGTAAATAGGAGTAAATAAGAAAAATGTAAAGAAAGAGCTCGAAAAGAATTTTAAAATCCTTTCATCTTTAATAACAAGCAACACTGCGTCAAGCAAACAAAGAGCAATAGTTTCAAGCGGCGAGCAAAATTTTTTTTCTAAATAAATTTAGTATTCACTTTAACATGGTTGGAAACTTTTTAAGCCAATTCCTACAATATCTAGTTTGTCGCAAAAAAATTCAATGTACAAAGACGCCCTCTGATTACACCCGTATTAATTTCACTTCACTCTTAAATAATTTAATTAATCAGTTTGCCCGTTTATGTTATTGGCTCTTTGCATAAATCGCAACCTCGCATCTCGTTGAATATCGCAATTAACTGTGAAAGTTATCAGTAGCATGATGAATCTACTCCATTGCGTGATTATAATTTTACCTAATGTCAGGAATTTTCAGGTATTCAAAGGTATTACCTGGCAGGTCTTTCGATTAATACTGAACAGTCATTGATTCACATCCACCTTATGAATACTAGATATGCCCCTCGCTAAAGAGCTGACAATCTTAAACTATGGGTCTATTGGTAAAGTTATTATAAAATAAAGTTCAATGTAGGCTGGTAAATGATGAAAAAATATCTATAGAAATGGGCTTAAAATTATACTCGTAGTAACAGTGATAAATGTAAAATGATTTCTAGAAAAAAAAGGACGATTTTTCTTGAGATTTTGACAATGAGAACACACACAACACTTAGCATATTCTAAAATCATTAAGTTGTGGCTTTTGCCCTGGCGTTCAACGTCACAGGTATTGAAAATGTTAATCTCACGGCTTGCACTTCATTCAATCGGACAATGCATGTTTTTGAAGGTTGGATAGTAATTATTGTTGTAGTGACATTTGTTCACAGCATTAACAATAACAATTGCTTTCATGTCATGAAAATGTCGAATTTTTATCGGATCCTATTTTAATGGATCCAAGGCGCTTACCAAGACAAGCTAGGTGAACTAGGGCCATCGACACTAGAACCAAATATCCATCGTTCAAAGATGCATCTGGTGCATATGTCCTCTATTATGAGCAGCTAAAACAGGGTGCTGCCATTACTAGACATATTTATCGACAACAACTGATGACTTTAAAGTAAAACTCTTTATTTTGCAGCATGACAACGCAGAACTACTTGGACGGACAGAACTCGGAAATTCTAACCAATCAGCCGAGTTGATCAGGCTTTCAGATGATCACATGTTCTAATCTATGCAAGCCCTTGCTGAGCGGGACTTCGGGGTTTATGAAGACATTAAAAATGAATCGATAAATTCACTTATTACATGAACGACGAACTTATTATTTTCTGGCATACGAAGGTAAAAAGTTAGTGATAGTTCTTGTGAAAACAAAATAATATAATTGGAAAAATTGGCCCCCACTTTCACTACGGACAAATTATTCCCACTTTAGAAATATTTACATCAAACATTTATTTTCAGTAGGCCAGAAAAAAACTGATTTATAGATAAAAGCTATGTAAAATCTTTCTCCTGTTCCTATTTCCACGAAATTACCAAAATTGGGTGGCTCTTCTAGTGGTTATCCTCAACCCAAGTTACTACTGCAGAGCCATATCTTTTTAATACGAAGGGTCTCAGAAAGCAGTTCAGAACCTCAGGCAATTTATTACCGAATTTTTATCACTTCTTCATATTTTTGTTGTTCTAATGTTCGTCTAATCGAAAATAGAAGATTTTTCAACTAATGATGAAGTTTAGCAAGACGATCTTATGGTTTTATGAGGATTTCTAAGCAAATCCTTTTCGGTATTTTCTTAATTATCAGATGATCTGCTATTTCTCGTATAATGTTCAACGTTGAAATAAATGTTTTACGAATATGTAATTCAATTTTAATATTTTTCCGCAAATTTAATACTGAACCGTGTTGAAAAAGACCGTTTAAAAACAGGATTGGGTGTATAATTTATGATGACATCTGTAAATAATTTCGTTGCTCTCCTTATAGCCTTCAATGCCAGTCAATTCCTTTTTTAGAAGACGACATAAATATCACCGGGAATATTAGTATTGACGAAGTTCCTCCTGATACAGGTACTTCTCATTCAACAATCACAAAAACACCATCACCAAACCCGTGTAAAAAGAATAAAAATCAAAAAATGAAGATGAAACATTGACAACGACAACTAATTCACTTTCTGTTTCAACCTGCAGACTCCATCACCCTTCTACTCACAGTTAAAACATCAGACTCGTATTCGCAACTACTAAGCATACGAAACTTCATCGTAATAAAACCTCTGTATGAAGAACCAACTTTGAAAGGCCCTGTTCAGTATGTGTAATTAATCCAGCCCTTCAACGAAAAGAGTATAATTTGAGCAATTTCACAAGGTTTATCTTTCCAAACTGAATTCTTTCGTATTCTATGTAATTTCTTAAATTTGCTCCGGAATCTTGGATTATATCTACACAATCCTTTCAATAATTCCGGAGTCAGTGTGAATCTATTTGCGACTTTTTTCATCTAACCCAATAAAACTTTTGAAATAAGTAGTATTGTACTTGCTTCGCAAATGATCGCAAATTATATTTCATGTTTAAAGGATCTATACCTCTGGCCCCGATGGTATTCCACCAAGAGTTATCAGGAAGTGTTATGAGACTCTTTCCTTTCCCATTATAGGCTTTTTTAACATTATAACGATATGTTAAACATTATAACGATATGTCCGGTACTTTTAAATCTTTAGAAAAGGTCCTGATATTTCAAATCACAAACTTATTACTAAAATGTTTTGTCTGCCGAAACTACTTGTCGCGCCCCATACAATCGGATTTATGAATTCGTTAGGCATTTTAGAAGATATAATGTAATTCTTTGTCAACACAGATCTATGGCTCTTCGGCTCATAGTTTATTATGGCTTAGCTGCTAAGTTGGCCGTGCTTTATCTGTGAGGTATATAGCAACTTGCAGGATTCTCACATTGGTCCCCTTAACTTCATTGTCTGCACTAACGATATTCTATTAATCATTAGATTTTGGATTCTGTTGCTGGTGATAACAAATTCTCAAGAGTAATAACCTCATTTCAAATTGCACACTGTTTCAAAATTATCAAGACAAATTTGTCTTGTGGTGCAGTAATAATAATCTGGAACTGAATGTAGCCTCTATTTGAGAATTCGAATTCGAATAAACGAAAGACGTTTCCGAACGATCGGTATTTGTAAATTCGAAAACCTATTTATGTAAACGAATGTTAGAAAATACAAAAACGAATAAAATCAAGAAACGAACGAAAATTACCCTTATCGAGCAATCTGTTTTCGACCAAGGTAAGAGTACATCATCAAAAGCCAGCCCGAAATAATGATATAACTGGAACATCAAAATTAACCACAGCGGTCCCTAAAGTTAATACAACTGCTACTGACGTCGAATTAACGGATGAGTACTCCATTCGAGTGGCGCAACCTAAAAAGTAGCTTATCGTCTCGTGATGATCTATTTGCCCAACGCCCGGTGCCGAAACCAAGTTTTGGATTGAGATATGATTACGTATCGTATAAAATCAATATCTTTTAGGTGAAGTTTTTCAAAGCACCCATACGCGCGACCTAACAGATTAGATTTACTGAGATGGACCATTCGGATAACCTCCTTTCAATTCTTAGAGTTGTTTCCAAATAAAACCGTATTTTTCTTTGAGACTGAAATAATATCCTGGATTAAAGCTACAAAATTGCTGATGTATCGTTAATAATTGGTGTTGCTATATAAGACAAGCTGGATAAATGTTTACTAAAATCATTTATAAAAAAATCTAATATTTAACTGGAAGAATAATATTTGAGAACCGTTAGTTCGATGACAAAGTTGTATATGGTGGACAATAAATACATAGACATAATCAGTAACCAAAGAGATTCGATGTGCCGAGAACTCATCGCCGAAGTGCACATGGTCACATCTTCACTTTATTTAAGTAAATCGCAAATGATGTAGTTAAATTCAACCAAGCTTTATCATCAAGTTGCATTGTTGTTTTACCTGTATCAAATGTGAGATTTTGCAAACCGATACACGCAATTCCCACCTACTATTCCGAAGAAGCCAACGATTATTTTCGGAATTAAATAGAGATTTTACACTTTATGAAATTTTACAATTCACATACAGATCGTCTTTCGAGGCTTGACACCAAACCTATTGGCAGTCTACCATACTCTATCATTAGCTGAAGTTATTGTATTTCACAATGGTAAAAGAGCTCATATAGAAGATCAAGTATGTGATTACCAGTTTGGTACTGAGAACAACTGTTTCACTAATTTTTGAAAGTATACATAGCCTTTCGTTACAGTTGGATAAACCGAAGCCAGAGATAATATCAATATACGAGGCCGCGGTAAATCAACGTTAACCAAACAGGGCATTCATGACATTAAAATAAAGGGAGTATCTCGATTAAAAGACACTAACACTTCAAATGAAACTGTATATTGACGAGTACATGATGGTACAAGCCTCGTTGCTTTGATACCATACATTAATAGACTTAACTACATCAACATGCAGTATTTTGATGCTAATAAATACACGACAAGTTCTTAACAACCAAATGTAAGTTGCAAATGTCCTGCTGATGTAGTAGATGCGTTACAGTCATCATATCAACTATTCCGCTCTACAAACACTATAATAGAAGGACCATTAGTTCCAAGCAATGTTATTGTGTTAATGGCATCAAAAGACAATTAAGTAAATTAAACTTACCTGTCTCGATTAGGTAAGATACTGACTGTACACGGGCGCAAGGCTTAACGTCAGCAAGGGTGATTTGTGTCCGACTGTCAAACCAAGCAATTAAATTGTTTGGGAGTATTCCACACGCTACGGTGACTGTTACCAGGCATGTACATGAGTTTCTCTACTATTCACCGACTAAAGGAGACCAACTGCATTCTTTGATTAGAACAGCATTAACCGCTTGTGAAAAAAATATCCGCTATGTTATTGTGTCGCAAATCCGAAATGTAACCATCAACGATAAAATTTTAAGTTCGGATTTGTTCCGTAATCAATATGTAGTTTATAGATGTTATCGCTCGAATAAAAAATTCTGGTGGCGGGGTACTCATAGCTGTCGATACATTACTGCCAAATGAATTGATTGATTTAACGAATCCAAACGTGTTAAAATAACCATCAATAAGTCAATACGAATTTACGTGGTATTCCACCTGATTCGCCTACACCATCGTATACCACATGCTGTGATACAATTATGGAAATTACCAATGCGGCCGTTCAATCAGACATATATAATTTTAATAACTGAGGATTTGAATTTCTCAAACGTTAGTGGGGCTTATGATGATGAAATGGGCGAGATTATGCCTGTAAAGTGAATTTGGTGAACGAATACCTGTTCATCGACACCAAATTTCGACCCAAATTTGAGCCAAATCTTTTGAGATAAAAAATGGACTAGACCGTACCTTGGACCAATTTTTTTAAAAACTGGCGAATCATCAACACCTTTCGTTAATAATCATATTCTCCATCATTTTAGATCATACTTGGTCGGGTATGTAAACCGTTTCGTGGCCATTGAAGGGTCCAATATTTTTAGATCATTGCTTGGTAAAGTTTGAAAAAATTATCTTGTCATTAAATAAAAGTTAAATAGAACAAAAACTCATCCAAGGTCATACGTTTAATGGCCAAATTTCAATATTTCCATTCCAGAAACCACTATAGTTTCAGGAAATTCTCTTGACATTAACAGACCTTCATTTAGTGTTGATTTTTACATTATTTACCCCTTTCTTCAAACTGTGTGCTCATCTTGAATGGATCACGCATGATCTAAAATATTGGTCTCAATGGCCAATAGTGGCTTCTGGAACGGAAATATTGAAATTCGAACAACGTTTGACCTGGGTGGTTTTTGCCTGATTTAACCCTATTTAGTTAAGTTAAGCGATATTGATGATCACGTATTAAAGTTAAATTCAATGCAAATTAAATTCTGTTGCAATAGAAATTAATTCGGTAAAAAGTAGCTGTGAATCGGTGTACGTGAAACAATAGTTCGGTGACAAGAATATTCTTTTTTAATCGTATTGATGTTCACGATGTTCACGTGTTAAATTTAAATTAAGTGCGAATTAATTATTTTGCTTTTAGCCGGTAACTTAACTTTTGTATTTTTTAATTAGCAATTTAACAGGGTCATAATAAATGTTTATTTTAATTTAATTAGTAGGTAAGAAAATTAAATTAATTATTACATTGGTTTTCAGCATTGTCCTTGAATACAAATCTGTTACTCGTACATAATAAAATAAGTTATTTCAAGAATTCAGTTTTAAATTCTAAAAACATAAATGCTTTTGAGTTTACTTAACAGTGTAGTAATTAATACAATCTATTTGATCTTTGATATTGATTCACTAGAGTGGAGGAATTAATGCCATAAACATGTTGAATTTAAGGCTTAATTTTAAGATGTTGGGGATATAGTAATTTTATTATAAATTATAAATATAAATATTAAAATCTTTGTTTGGCTTGGTGTATTTAAATATTTATAATTGTTTTCATATTTTACGACATGTTATGGCATTTAATGTTATATTTGGAAATTACGTAATGTGAGGGTGTCAAATTAATAATTTTTATCGTAAATATAGAATATTATTATATTTCTACTAACAATTTTACTAATTCATGTGTCACGTGAGGCAACCGGGTCATTTTCAATGCTACTAATAATCAACATTTTATCGGCTTTAAAGGGGTTTGGAGACGGTTGTGTGGTCTTGACAATATACCCTCTTCTATTCTTAAGGAGTACGCTGGCATTTTAACAATTCCATTATGTTACCTATTCAATCACTCCTTAAGCACCGGCGTGTTTCCCGAAAAATGGAAAATTTCAAAAATTCCACCAATTTTTAAATCGGGCAAACGAGACGACATTACATGCTACAGAGGAATATCAACTACAGCATCAATTTCAAAATTGTTTGAATTAGTCAACAACTTTAAATCCACAATTGCACGTCATATATCAACAAACCAGCAAGAATTTATACCTGGTCGATCCACATCAACTAATCTGGCGGAATTCATCAGTCAAATAATTAACGAGATAGAAAAACACCATCAAGTTGATGTAGCGAACACGTGAATGTCAATAAAGCATTTACTTCTACCTGTCATCATAAATCACTCCAAGAGTTTATTCGCTTTTGGGTTTTCACTCAATTACATAAATTGGTTTAAGTCATATCTATCAAACCGGCGACAATTTGTAACTAATGGGAAATGAGAAATCAAACGTTATTAAAGTTACGGGGCCCTTGATTTTTTTATTTTCAAAACCGAATAACCAAAATAGAGATAATCAAAATCTCAAAGGAGCTCATATTTGCTGATGACAGTAAATCAACAGTGAAGTATTGTAAAGAGTAAAACAGATTATTGATTTAGGTGTTACATTTGTCAAAAATGCCAGTTTCAATAGGTTTATTGAAAATTGTATTGCGAAGACGAATGCCGTGTTTGGATTTGTTAAACGATGGACAGATGAATTTAAAGATATTCAAACCTTATGTTCACTCAATCTCTCAACTGGAATACGCTGTAACGGTCTGGAATCTATACTATGCTGTGCACATAAAAAGAATTGAAAGGAGTTTTTGATTTTTTTTAAAGTGACTGGGATTAAGATCAAAATTTACCATTCCGTGAAAATGTAGCTCCGGTTACCTCAATACACAGCAAGATGCACGAATTATAAAATATACACGCTTGAAAATAGGCGAATTTTTAGTACTAGAATACAATTCCACAAACTATGGAGAAAACAACCCCATTAATAGGTGACCTATTTGACTTTAATTTGTCAAAGGAAAACTTCAAAAATTCTGAAGAACTATTTTTCAAATTTTTAAATGTTAAATCAAAATTTGATTTCTATTTCGCGTTTTTTGTTTTAATTATATTTATTTATTACAACTAATTTATCTTTCATAATTTATATTTTTGTTTGGTGGGTTGTAGCCCTTTGGCTAGTCTCCTTAACAGTTTTAATATTTTTAGTCGATCCAGATTGGATCTAGTAGATCAAGTGGTTTCTTCTGCATAGACTAATACGTTCCATGTGTTTCCCTCGCGTGTTTGCTTATTTCTTCACTGACGAAATCCATCTTCAGATCTCTATAGAGGCTGTCATTTCTTATGTTATCCACGGTGCATTAACCATTCCACGTAGGACTTTGCTTTTGAATGACTGGATGATATTAACATTGGTTTTCTTTGTACAGCGCCAGAGCTGAATACCGAAGGTCCACACAAGTTTATTTGTCGGTATAGTAGCAATTTATTATGAAGAGTTTGCGCAGAATTTCTTCTTAAGAGCCAATCCAGCTTTTTGTATTTAATGTTAATTTTTCTTTTTCTTTTTCACGTGATTTTTCCATTTTTTCCTGTCTAGAATCATGCCTAGATATTTTGCCGTGTTTGCAAGGAATTTGCAGAGTTCAGTTCTACTAAAATTTACGTGAACAGATTTGATTTCATTAAGTTCTATTCGCCATCTTTTCGCCCAGGTACTGACAATATTAGTAGCTCTTTGCAATTCGTTTGTGGATACTTCTATGCTATCAGCGACTGCTAATAAGCCCGTATCATCCGCAAACGTTGCTATGTTAGTCTCCTCTATATCGTTGGCAGTCCGAGGTATATAGAACATAGGAAGTTCCCAGCACACTACCTTGTGGTACTCATCCAATTTTACACGAAAGTTTTTTCTAGATATGTAAGATTTTAGTATTTCATAAAACTGCTATAGTAAGTTTCTTTGTAATTTATATTACAAGCCTTCATGCCATACTCTGTCAAAGGCTTGTGCTAAATCCAATAATATACTTGAACATATTTTCTTATTTTCAAGTACATCTCCAATTATGTTTGTAATTCGATGTACTTGTTCTATTGTTTTCTGTGAAGCCAAATTGACGTGGAGGAATAAGATTTCTTTCTTATGGTTTGAGTCTCTTTAGGAGTAAGTTTCTCGAATATTTTAGAAATTATTGGAAGTCAGGAAATCGGCCTATAAGAATTTTTGTCATTAAATGGATTGTTGGGTTTAGATATCATGATTACATCTGCGATTTTCCATTGATTTGGAACGTGTTTAAGTCTGAATACTGCGTTAATTATTTGGAGTAGTTTACGTAGTCCTTTTTTCAGGAAGAGCTTTTACTATTTGTCTTGTAATTAAGGTTAAGATTGATTTTCTTTTTTAATTCTTGTAATCTGACAGGATACATATTGCAGTTATTCATTTTATTTACGAGTAGAATGCTTTCCTCTGCTGTTTGTCTAGGTAGAGGCTGGAACGTGTTCTCGAGGTGGGTTGCAAACAACGAACTTTTTTGCTTTGCACTTATAGCCCATGTCCCATCTTCATTTTGAACTTTCTTTCTCTTGGTTCTTGATTTCTTTAATTAGCAACTTTAGTTTATTGTACAACAAATTTAGTTGTTTTATATTCTGGCGCTGGACTTCTTTGCCAGAACTTTCTTGCTTTTCGTTTTGCTGCAACCAGTTCCCTGATTGTCATTATAAGTGATGCAAATAATGTATATTTTTTGTTGTTATCTATTGGATGTACAAATGTATTTCCGACCTTTGTATAGAGGTGTCGTTAGTATCACTGCTTGCATATTATACAATCAGGCAATACATGTTTTTGGAGGTTAGATGTCAAGCTTGAATAATTACTAGTGACATTTGTTCAAAGCGTAAACAACAATTATTTTCATGTAATTAAAAATACTTCGTTATTTTTACTTCATTATTTTTTGTTGAAGAAAAGTGCAGCGGAAACAAATCGTTTGCTTGTGGAAGTTTACGGTGAACATGCTCCATCGAATAGAACATGCAAAGAGTGGTGTCAACGATTCAAAGTTGGTGATTTTGACGTAAGAGACAAAGAACGTGAACGCGGACCAAGAAAATGTGAAGATACAGAATTGGAAGAATAGTTGATGTGGACTCTTGGCAGACCGAAAAACAATTGGCGACAGATTTGAATATTACTCAACAATGTGTTTCGCAACGTATATATGCAATGGGATTGGTTCAGAAGCTGAGAAATTGGGTGTCACACAAATTGAAAGAACGGGACATGGAACGTCGGAAAACCATGTGCGAATTGTTACTTCAACGGCAACAAAGGAAAAGGTTTTTGCATCGGATCATCACTGGGGATGGAAAGTGGATCCATTATGACAATCCAAAGCGCAAACCAGCGTGAGTCAAGCCAGGTGAACCAGGGCCGTCGACGCCAAAAGCAAATATCCATGGTTCGAAGGTGATGGTTTGTATTTGGTGGGATATGAAGGGTGTCTTTTATTATGAGCTGCTGAATGAGCGTGAAACCATTACGGGACAAGTTTATCGACGACAAGTGATGGCTTTAAAGCAAGCTCTAGCTGCAAAACGGCCAGAATTGGACAAAATACATGATAAGATTATTTTGCAACATGACAACGCTAGGCCACATGTTGCTATACCTGTCAAAAACTACTTGAGACAGGCATACCTGGGAAATTCTACCCCACCCGCCGTATTCACCAGACATTGCTCCCTCTGATTACCACTTGTTCCGTTCGATGCAATCAGCCCTGGCACAGCAGCACTTCACTTCATATGGAAACGTCAAAAATGGGTCGATGACTGGATCGCCTCTAAACAACCAGACTTCTTCCTTCGGGGAATCTGTTTATTGCCTGAACAATGGGCGAAGGTTATAGCTTCCGAAGGAGCATACTTTGAATAAAACATTCTTTCATTTTCTACACAAACTAATGTCTTTTATTTCACTAAAAAAGATCGGAAATACATTTGTACACCAAATTTAAATACTTTTAAGGTGACTTTTTGCATAAATTCCTTTTTAATTTTAAGATCTAGCTGATACTATACATATATATCTATTTTTTAGTTTTAAGGAAAATTCTGGAATATGTTGCATTAATCCATTTCATTCCAGGTTATTATTCTTAATGTTTTATTTGTGGTTATTTGCATCATTTTAATAGAGCAGGGATAACATTTCATTTAGAGTCTTGCTTATCTACCCTGTTGCTTAACACTTGTGAGTATATAGTTTAGGTTCTCTCGTTTTACTAGCATGAGGTTTTGGTTCCTCTTTGGTGAAAGTTTGATTATTTTGTTCCGGTATTCCTCGATTTTGTTTTTCCGTTTTATTTCTTATTCTTTGTAGCTCCTTAGCTATTTCACATCTTCGGTAGTTTGCGAGATGTGGCTTTTTGCAATTAACATATTTTGCAGCAATATCTTTACCAACCGGGCATACTTGAGCGAGATGCTTTCCGGCAAATTTCACGCGTCTAGTCTCTCTTTGGCAATATTTCTGCGTATGATTAAAAACTTGACATTTTTTGCACTGCAGTATTAGACCGCCATTCTTTCAATGGCTCTATTTTAACTCTCATGTTAAGTATTGCCTTGATATTATACACCTCCTCCACTTTTTGCTTGTTATTAAAAGTGAGCATAAATAGTGGACGCCCTCTTTTGTTAATTTGAACTCCTTCTTCAGTTTCAATTTTTTATTTTTTAATGATGTTTACAGAATTTTCTATTTGATAACCTTTTTGCTTGGGATTCCCAATAATTTCCTCTTTTGCGCAGGTTGAATGAAGATTGGACGATCATTTTTATCCTCATAGATAAACCGTTCATGTCCCTCGGAATTAAGCTTTGTAGCCAAAGCTCTATAGGTTTCAGAGTCTGCAACATTAATTTTCCAGGCGCCATTATTTAGAGATACTAGTTTGTACTCGGCTATCGTAAGCGATTTCATAATCGACTGTGTAGTGGAGAAATTTGATATCCCAACGACATTTATTGGTGGTGATTTCTCTTTTGATTTAGCTGGTTGTTGTTGCTGGTTTCTAGAAACCTCTTTTGAAGGTGATGGTAAAGTTACTGCCATTTCTGATAAGTGTTGAGCTTTCCATCGCTTACTTGGTATTTTATTCCGATTGAACACCCAATTTGTTTCTCTGTCTAATTCTTCTTCATCCATATGGAATGGATTAATGTTATCATCGATTGCAGGATTTGGTGTCGCCCCAAGTGCTGCACATGTTTCAACTGCTTTTTGGAGTTCTTCATTCTCTTTCTTTAAAATTGTAAATTCTACTTTCAATTTAGTTGTAAATTCCTTTATTTCTCTTAATTTTTCACGGATTTCGACATTTTCTTTCCGTACTGAAAGATATTTCCAATTGAAGATCTTGATAATTTGGAGCTTCGACCAAATGGATTAAACAATCATTGGCCCACTTCAGAATACGTTGTGCCTGCCTCCAGAAACTGTGGTTTTGGATGCATCTCTGCTGCTGTAATTTTTGAGTTTACATTTAAAACATATTTTCAATATTAATGAAATCGATTTAACTTAAATTATTTACAATAAATTTAATTGATCATTGTTGGTTTCAATTATTTATTTTAGTTTTTCGTGATACAACACAAAAGCGCTTACTATAGGTTTCAAATGAAAATTTGTGATCCAAAACAAAATTTGGATCAAGTTTTCCATATAAAATTTGAACCGATCTGGATCAATGTGTGTCGTGAAATGCAGCAATCGCATGCATTAGCTCACAGATTTACTATTACACTTGTTTAAATTTAGGAGTTTCGCAGCCGTATAACGGCGCAAGTCGGATTCATAAAACTCCAGGAGTAAAAGGAAAGACATCTTCTATTAACAGGTTACCACCATAGGGAAATAAGTAATCTTAAGAGACAACGACTGTCCTCAAACAAACAGGTAATAATTCAGAGTCCCGTTATTTTTGAGAGAGATAGAGTATTTGAGAAACAAGCATACAATGGAATATTCCAAATGCAATTTTATTTAAAATGTCAGTTTCCATCATGGTGTTGACAAAAGAACAGCAGCTCCACGTTTTAAAGTTTTTAGAGAAAAACGTTAGTTTTTCAGTAATTATCAAAAAGTGTGAGTTCAACATTTCAAAAGGTACACTAACCAACCAACTATAAAAAAAAATTACGCTAATGAGAATAACATAAACCAATGGGGCATGCTTATAGTAAATATGCTTGCCGCAAATTTTATGGCAGCGCATCTTCGTTTCAATGATAGAGTGAAAATGACATTTATGTTTATTGTGTTCTAATAAAAATTTTAGTTTTTTAAAATTAAAATCTATATAAGTTTAATTTAACCGTAAAGTCAAATATCTTTTATATCTTTAGTGCTTTGTTTTACTGTATAAAAATTGATTGCACAACATAATCAGAATTTAAAATTTTTCCATATTGCGACTGGGAGCAATTCGGATAATAATCATAAATCAAAATATAAACAAAACCTCTTTAATGTTAGGTTTATGGTAATGTTTTGACCTTTATAAAAATAAATGTTCGGTCAAACTTGTATCCATGCGGCTTAACAGTAAGCATTTACAGATATTAATGAGCAGTACCAAAAACTCGAAATAAATGACAAAAAAGTGAGGCGAAATTTTCAGAAAAGTTTATGGTTATCATTTTCCCAAAAAGAGAAACGATAGATAGTTCACCGATATTTCTTAGTTTAGTCTTGTAAAAACCAGTCAGGTGATCTTTGATTAACGCACAAACCTTTCTCAAGGCATCACATCTTTACAATTTGTAGAGCGCGTAGCATTAAATCTACAGGATATTTAAATGTTTACCTTAAACTGAAACGACCAGGCCTTCAGCGTAGTTGAAATAACCAATAGTCAGATTGTTGTGAATTACCAAGTATGCAATTTTAAATTAATCCACTAATTTATTCTTTAATTCAAAGTTAGCAAACCCCTCCACAATAATAGTTCAAAACTATTTCGAAAATTAAATGCTAATTATAGGCTTATTAAATATATTTTTAAATATTGAGGTTCCATGCTTACTCTGGATTTTGGTAGCTTTACAAAAAGTTAGAAGAACCCACTTCAAGAAAATAATAAATGGATATTTAAAAAATAACTTTAGGCTAAATAAATTGCTTATTAAAAATGTTTAGCCTCCATTCTTTAGGTAAAACACTGGGGGTTTCTATGTTTTAAAGCTAGCAGAATCCAAATCGACATACGGGTTGAAAATCTAATCAAAAAATGTAGTTTCCATTGGATTTTGAGGACACATTGTTGCGAAACCTAATTCAAAAATCGAACCTATACCTAATTTAGAACTCAAAACAAGATCTTATGTTCTGTAAATAATTAAAGACTCTCTGCAGGCTAACTAAATGCTTTACTAAAAAGGTTTAGGCTCTACTTGTTTTTGATCAAATATTGATTTTCTGCAATTTCAATCTAATTTAGAATGAAGCTTAAGATCTAACAAACAGGAAATTAAATGCTTTATGGCGTAATTAAATTCACTATTAAAAAATTTTGGCTTCACTCGTTCTTAACATATTATTGACCGGACAAGTGGTGCAGTGGTTAAAGCTTCGGCACTTGGACCGGGAGGTACTGGGTTCGAATCCCATCAGTGGCTAGATGCAAATCGAATTTTCATCATCGATTACGATCGGTGATGCTAATAAATACAACTAAGACCCTCTGATGGAGTGCAGAATTCCGTGTCACGCGCCGACCCACCTTCCATGTCAATGTACAGGTTGACATGGAGCTTGCAATGTGCAGGTGGTATACTGTAGTTGTGTGAGTAGGTGAAGTAGGTGGATTAATGATGTGGAGTGAATGAGTGGTATCACAATGGGCTTAAAAATTAGCCTAAGTTTGCAGTAAGCAACCACTGAAACCTAATCTAACATATTATTGATGCAGAACCCAAACCGAAAATTAAATCAAAACCAAATTTAGTCACAAACATAATCGTATTACAACTAAGTTCGAAGTCATCAAAACTAAATCAAAAGAATACAACTTTTCGGTTAACCAACTTGCGATTCGACGTTTTAGTATCTATCCAACTGGTATATAGCTTCAGTTTTTAGAGAAACATCTTCAAAAAAATTATTTAAAGTAAATTGCGTCTTATTTGTCCCTTGATTTGACAATTGATTATTTGGTGTCTTGGTAGAAATATAAATTTTGGCAAATAGAAGTTAGCATACATTTTATACATGTAAGTGAGTTCGAATAAATTAAATTTTTAAACATAATAATATTTTACTAATTTATCATTCGAATAAAATTTACCATACGGTTTGGTGCAAAATCCTAGGCTCAAATTTGATTCTATTGGTGGTTGAAAAAAGTATTATTTTTATTTTGCATGCCCCATTAAAATTACTTGACGAAAATCAACCTTGTCAAAACGACAAATTTCAAATTTGAGAAAAATGGTAACCAATCCCATTCCATCGACGCAGAACCACCTGGCAACACATTTTAAAACATAGGTTGGAGTCATACAATATACTATAAAAAAGAAATTGGAACTAAGACTTGCGAAGAAGCCGAAGCGTCACAATATGTCTGCGCAATCAATCACTAAAATACGCCAGCGCTCCCTGGGCCTTTAACGACTACTGAAAGGCTATACATGGAAGAAATATATTACAGTCGACGAAGCTTGCTTTTATTTAACGAATGCCGATGGTCAAAGAAGTGTGTAATATTTAAGTCGCGGCCAAACTAAAGCGGAATTAGTTCCCTTCAGAAAAACGTCTCATCCGAAACCGAAAGTAATACCCAATTTTGGCATGAGTACCCATTTCGTTGAACCAGGCGTTAAGATAAATGCAAATTACTACATAAGCAACTGTTAAAAACCACTTCTTAAAGATTCGAAACGCTTATACTCAGATGGAATATCCAGTTATTCCACTAAGACTCAGCTCCGTTACACACGGCAAAGAAAACTCTTGTATTTGGCCAGGCAGATTAATAAAGCGAGAGATCAAGAACATTCCTCTTGCAGTGATTCAACACGTATCGTGTCAGACAAAAAAAACATTCGTTAGATATATTTTCTATAGGAGTATTTATATTATTCGTTCCAATTCGTTCGTATACCGACACAGACAAATATTGTTGAAAATATTGTTTTGTCTGATGTCTGAAGGCGAAAAAATACGAAAGAATAGCGAAGAAATTGGAATTCATATATTTTCTTTTCTAAGACACGAATATATACGATAACCATACGAATAAAATGTCTGAATTGAAACTTACGGATAGTATACTAACTGTTGAAAATTGGTAATTATTAAATCTAGAGAAAATAGTGATTTTGCCTAAGCAAGTCCGTGACACGAACATCTTATTATTATAATTTATTTATAAATAAGTATTATGTACATTATACATATTTAACCGTGCACAAGCAAACAAATGATTTACAAGTTACAATTTAGAAATACATATTATATGAACTATTTAAGTACTCATACATATTATTATATCAATTATAATTGGTATTTTGATAACAATGAAAAACCTCAACCTTTCAATGTTGCGCACAGAGAATAGAAAAAACTACATTGAATCTGATTATCTAAAAATAAAATTACCTTGATTAATTTTATTTGATAATTATGATTAGAAATATCTAATGTTTTTATATAATAATGACTCATCCAATTTTCTAATATTATTCATTTCTCTTATACTCGTACACTTTCTGATTACTTCACATAGACGAAATGAAGAGGACATGCAAGAAAATATGAAACATAAATTTTCCGATGTGTATCATATTATTCATCCTTAGTCGCGCCGCCGTTCTAGTTATTTTGTTGTTGGATTTTTTCCAGATACATGTTAGTTATATATGTGCATAAAAGAAAATTCGAGTTAAACAAATTTCACTATCATTTTGTGTCGCGTATTTTTCTTCGTATAGCTTTACCGATTTCTAGTCTATAGTTTTTGTGTACTCTACTATTTTAAGATTAATCGTCTTAAAATAGTCAACCAAAAAAATTATTGCATTTATGACCTATTCACCTTTTTTTCTGTTAACGCTGTACGGTGAATGACTGGGGTTGTCATTTATTTATTTTGTTTGTGCATGTTTATTTTCAAAATCGTGCTTTATGATGAACTATTTTTGTCGAAATCCAAATTTTTGATTAATATGCAGACAACATAATCGCTTCCATATATTATATTTTTTTAAACACATAATATGTTGTCTCTGGCTGGGTCTACTACATACTTCTAAGTAATTTGCTAAATTTTACGACGTATATTTTTTGCACCTGAAGAGATGTATTTGGTGAAATTGAGAAATGTTTTCTTATATGGATTATGTTTGTTTTTAATTCAAAATAAATTGTCATGGGAGAACCCTGATAAGAAAATAATTTACAATTAAACGTTATTACGTTGTTCGCGGTTGAATAGCCAATTTTAAATTTCATAATTATTTTATGTTGTTAGAATTTTCCAAGCAGTGACATTTAATAACTAGGTTTCTATAATAGCTGCACGATAAAAAATATTGATTGATCGATGTATTATGGTCAAGGTAAACTGCAAAAACTCGGATTAAAAATTTCTTACATAATTCATATTACAATAAATATTAATGACGTAAGCTGAATTGGTTACCTCTATTTCGTGAACGAGAGATTCTCAATTTAATTGACGACATCAATATGTGGTTTATGGTACTCAATGAGATGTCTGGTCAGAAAGACCTGGTGTGCTTGAAGGTGCAATGCAATATTCATAAATTGTGCAATACAATCGATATTTCTAAACTGAAATTCAATTTGTGAAATTATGGTTATTCTGGATGATAGCCAGACGTTCAAGAAGCTGTCCCTTCATCATGCGAAATTTTAAAAAATATAAATGTTGAATTTAACTAATCAGTTGATTCCAGAAATTGATCAGCGACAGGTATTTTTTTAAACCGTTTAAAAAAAATGTCAAGGTCATTAACAAATTTTAGCAAGCCTATGTATTAGGTTAAACTGATTAATTTTCTGCTAAGCTAATCAACTGGAGCTTAACCGGCGACATTCATTCTTTTTTCCTTTCTTAGGATGCTAAAAAGATTAGATGACCTTGAAATCATCACTGATCATCACCTTGTCGATTTTGGTAGTTCTTGGCCACATGTTCATCGTCGAAATAATTTTGTTTCAACGCGTACCAGGCTTCAAACTTCATCAGATACATAGGCTAGTGCTCCGAAAACAACTCCTCCTGTCGTCGAATTACATTCTTATTCGACATCTGACGGGTCAGCATCGATGTAATCAAGATTTAAATTTCGCTTTCAGGCCGACTAAACCAACGTCAGGGCGCGTTTCACTCATGGGCAATGTGAGAAGCTCTCAGGCCGCAACTTGTGCGAACATCTACACTACGTTCAATGGCTGCACACCGAGTGCCTTTAGTTAGCCGTCTACACTAATGGCGTGCAGGCGATACAGAGGCGAGTTTCGCAGTCCCGTCGGGCACAAATACGGGCCCACAATTCTGCCTGCAAAATCATAGCTCAACTAACGCACTTGTATGAACGGCAAAAGTGAAGAGATCCTGCGCAGTGAGTATCCAACTTTGGCAGATCATCTAATCTGGTCGGGTTATGCATATATGTCATTTAATGGCATTATGTTGCTGGACAGTTGTTGCAAATTTAAATAATTTAATTTTTCGAGGGTATCGGCAACGAGAACAGGGTTAGAGCGCTTGCTCTATTAATCGAGGGTTGCTTTAGTTGACAAATATTTATGTGTAATTCGCCTTAATGTATGCTCTGCTCAATAAGGTTGTATATGGCAGCTATTTATGACAATTAGAAAGACATTCAGGTGAATTTTTTTTTGTATAATATTACGTTTGTTCTTAATTATAATGAATGATCGATAGATAAACGCCAGTGTTTCTTTAGCAAAATGTAACACCAAACTTGATTCAAAGAGTTAAGGCATTGACCTCAATTTGATAATATTACAAGTGATGCTACGGGGAAAACAGACCGACCTTCGCAATCATATTGTTACGAATTCTGCTCTACACAGGCATATCATTTGATGGTCGGATGGTTAAGGTGTATACCACCAAGTTTTATCAACTCGAAGGTCGCGAGTTCGAACCCAGTTGGAGACTACAAATTTATTAAGCAATTATTATCTTAACACGGATCGATGTTATCGGAACAAGTGTTTCTCCTCCAATACTGTTTTGCAATTGGATTTTAGAATGGCCTTCCAAGTGGAGGGGAATATGGATATAAAGAATACAATTGTACACGACGGCGACAGTCATACTGGACTGGAGTCACTGTCCTCAGAACCATCAGGAATGACGCTTGTTGAACCAAACGATAAAATGTCCAACCTATCGAAAAGCAGTTAAAAAGTGAGGAAATCGTATCGAAGCGTGAAACAAAAGGAATATTTTTCTGCAATCGCTGATTGCCGAGAAACAAAAACCAGCACTCGATTTAGGAAACATGATGAATACGCTCTGCTTCAGGTGGAGAGAATAAACGATAAACTAGACAAGCTAAATTCCAAATTTGAGCAGCAAGATGATCAGTTTTCCGAGCTGGATAAACAACAAAACACACAGATCGAGAAAATGGATCAACTTATACGGGCCGAAGAGACTGAAATAAATGAACTGAAAGCGGTGATTAAGTCTTTTACTACGAAAGTACTATGTCTTATAAACAAAGGAAAGAGGTTCACAGATTGCACTGAACGTTGTTGCCGGGAACTCGAATGAAGTTTTGATGAATGATTTGTTGCAAACGACACCCAAGGTAGAGAGATGTTACGATCGAGTCGCGACAGAGTTGCTTCTGAGAAACAACACAGAATCGGAAAGTTTATCCACTGATCCAACATCGGAACAAAAATTCAATTCGGACGTTGTTCCAGTGATCGAGGTACTGGTGGAGCGAGCAAGAAGAATTGTGTCAGTTAAGTGTGAAATCAAGTGACAACAAAAGTCAAAGTAGATGCTTTAGATGTGGGAAGCTAGGTCACTACATCCGAGACTGTTGGCAACGATGGAATGATCGTTTTGCGCGGCAGCCTGATTCCCGAGATAAGCAACATGAAAACTGGCGAGTGGAACAGACACCGTGAAGAGAGAAAACCAAAGAGAGTTCAAGTAACAACCACGATCCTTGGGAGAGGCCCAGCGGAAGTTTCCAGTATAATTGTTGAGGATGAGTGCGGCACTGGAGTTGATTGCTAAAGAGCGAGCGATCCAGAAGGCCGCAATGAAGAGTCATGCAAAGGTGGCATGCAGTGGATGTTGAGAAGGAGTGCTGGAATACGACGAGGCAGAGAAAGGATCAGGGACATAATGAGTCAATAGCAGAAAGCACCCAGAAAGTTGAGAGACGACCGATTGGTCAAGTAGTAGGACCAGAGAGGGAGATTAGTCGATTTTCGACGAGGTGACTTCGGACCGAAAAGACGTGAGTTCAAACCTAGTTGGAGACTATAATTTTATGCGATTATTATTCTTAACACGGATCGATGTTGTCGGTTCAAGTATTTCTCCAATACTGTTTGGCAATTTGATTTTAGAATGTTATTCCAAGTGGAGGGGAGAATATGGAGATAACAAAAGCAATTATAAACGGCGTCGACAGTCATAATGGAAAGCACCGGAAGTAACAACCGCGTTAATCATCAAGACAGTAGAGTTGGTGACGTGAAATGTTCGCAAATACGACTATATGCAAGTGATTTACAATTGCAAAATGCACACATCGCCAGTTGCAATAAGTGGAATAATCACGAAGAGAGATAGGCAAGTATATAAGCGCGAGCAATTTGGGACGCAGGGACAATTGTAATTAAACCATAGTTGAATAGCGCAAGTTAAAAGTGATAAGTAGTGAATACTAGAAGTAAACAGTTAAAATAACAGTAAAAGTGAAGCAGTGAACGAGTGAAATTTGTGAATTGGTGCAGAAATTAAAGGTGTTGGAAAATAAAGTTAATAACTTAAATCGCCTAGTCTTTTAGGAATAGAAAAAAACACAATAACCGAACTATTCGAATTTAGATGACTTCTGCTTGAATTGGAAAGCCAGTGAATTACAATTAAAACGCAGTTTCTTGTATAATTTACTAAATTATAACAAACAATATTATAAAGCATAGGTAGATGTCCTATTTTGATTCCCAAATATTCTAATAGTATTAAAATACGAATAGATCAATTTGCAAGTGAATTTTGGTTTGGTCTGTTTCGAATCAATTCGGTTCAATAGAGAACCATCTTGAGATTTGGAAGATTGCTTCTCTACTCTTGGGTTATATATTGATTCTAACTATCTATTGATTGTGATTGCGTGATCTAATGATTGCATTACTGTCATTTTCCTTAAGTGAGAAATTTTTTTAGGAATTTATTCACAAAATCATCTTGGTTAGAGGCCGAACGGAACTTCCAATGAACTGATAATATCTACATAAATGTGTGTGCAAATGAGGGCTATACTCCACTGGACATAACGTACCCATCTATAATTCACTATGCGTAACTGCATTTCGCCACACTAATCCAATAAATCCCTCTAATATCAAGAAGTCTGAATTCTAACAGTTCATTATAAGTTAGAGGTTTTTAAGCCTCTCATGGCTTTCGGGAAATTCCGTTTAGAATGAATGGTCTTAGTAGCAGAGTAACATAAAGAGACAAGACAATAGAGTACTACATATATTTTAACACAGAGAGGTCTACTCTTGACCTGGAAGCCGGTTCATGACTTGCAAGTGTGGTGCAATTTATTAATTTCTTTAAAAAAAATCACATGGCATGTGCATTAGTACTCATCAAGTTGTTCCAAAATTCACGCTTTTATGCATAGAAACATTCCTTTGCTTGGGCTATATTTGGCCGCTCAGAGCAAGACCAGATTCCCAACCATAACTTTCAATGTTTCCAAAAAACAGAGTTGGCAGATTGGGACTCGTAGGCGTATTGTCTAATGTTCATAATGTTTTTTATCACAACAGAGACACGTTTTATTTGGTTTCTCGCGCTGGACAACTTGTACTAGCGTGTTCATAATTTGCATAATTTAGAGCAACTCAAAGGTCTTTCTTTTCTTTAAAGGTTTTAAAGGCTCTACTCTTGTTGTGCCTTATTAAACATTTGTATATTGATTTATCTGCAAAAACTAAGTTTTGAGAAATTTTATAACAGACAATCCTAATTAATCTTTCTTAATTACACGTTTGTAGAATTTATATTGTTTTATTAATTATACCAAAAAACGATTATTAGCTATTGATTAGAATCAATAACTCAATTTGACCAAACATGTATACACAGTGGAGTTCAATAAAATAGGACACAAGGCGCTTTTGAAAGTGTTACTAGAATTGTTTTATTAGGATAATATATTTAAAAACTTATCAATAATTGTAAAAAATTATTTAAAGCCTTTTTAAAAAATAAAATAAAAATCATCAATCTTTTATTAAAAAAAGCCTGTTGACAGTTGGTTTATATTTTCTCCACTATACCTCATGTTTTCGATCGGATTTAGATCGGATGATTGGGCTGGCCACTCCACAATCTCTGCATTATTTTGTCTAAACCACACTTTACGAGAGATGTGCTTAGGTTATTCTCTTGCTGGAAACACCATCTTGGGCGCATTTTATTTCGACATACCCTCGCCTAGTATTATTTAGTATATGAACGTAAACAATTGCATTCATCTTGACCAAGTTCCCTTCCACTAAAACAACTCATGATAACTCTTACTGCCATAATTCATACGCCGCCTTCATTGAAGGTTTTCTTCGTGTATTT
This sequence comes from Nephrotoma guestfalica, assembly GCA_963691935.1. Lineage (NCBI taxonomy): Eukaryota > Metazoa > Arthropoda > Insecta > Diptera > Tipulidae > Nephrotoma > Nephrotoma guestfalica. The sequence goes on from OY829913.1 coordinate 256,000,932, forward strand.
TGGTAGCAAACTTGCGTTCGGTGGGAACCGTACATAATATCGACAATCAAAAGCAAAAGAGATTTACTTTTGTTTTCATCATGGCATAACTCCTTTTTCCAGTTTTTCGAATCTGTTTTTACCACGTGTTCGTTAATTTGGTCATAGAAAAACAAGAAGAAAATGATAATTTTTTCAATCAAATTATCTTGACCGATGAAACTCATTTTGAAATTGGCGGCTATGTCAACAAACAAAATTGCCGGTGGCGTGATTGGTCAATATTTTTTCGAAAATCAAAATGGCAATGCAATTTGAAACTTTTTGTGGAGGCAATTGAAAGATATTGTTGTGCAGAATATGTGGTTTCAACAGGACAATGCAACATACAACAACGGAATCAAGAAGAGAAGTTTAATAATCGAATAATTTATCGGAGAACAGACGTGAAATGACCACCAAAATCAAGCGATTTAACTCCATTAGACTTCTTCTTACGGGATTACTTGAAGTTATTCAACATTTTGATAAAAGATTCACAGCCTTAGAAAAGTTAGAAAGTACTTCTCAAGGGTGATTTTATTTCTTTTTCGTGTAATGGGTGACTTTTTAAGCGTTTGATTTATAATTTAAAAAAAAACACAGTAACATTGCTAAAATACATGAAATTTTATTTGAATCGATAAATCAATGTTTTTAAAGATTATTTCATGTAAATGTTGGCCCCAGCTAAGTTTTAAGTGATCCATGCGGGATGTACAATTTTTCACCTTTTTCAAGCATTTCGACGGTATCTCACTAATGACACGTTTAATGTTGTCTTCCAATTCTGCAATTGTTATTGGTTTATTGGCATAGATGAGAGACATCGCGTAGCTCTATAAAAAATAGTCAAGAGGTGTCAAATCGCACGATCTGGGCGACCAATACACCGGACCGAAACGTGAGCTAAATTGCTCACCGAACTCATTTCTCAATAAGTCCATGGTTTTGTGTGCTGTGTGGCATGTGGTGCCGTCTTGCTGAAAACACATATCGGCCAGATTCAGTTTATGCAGAAAAAATACAGACCGATAATTCCACCGGCCCATAAACCGCATCAAACAGTGTTTTTTCTGGGCGGAAATATTGCTTATTAACGTAACCATATAACCAAAAATGAGCTTCGTCGCCGAACACAATTTTTCGGTAAAAAAATAATTTTTCCTCAAGATGTTCAAAGGCCCACTAGCTTCAGTTGTTGCACGAGCTGTATTTTATACGCCCTCTGACCAAGATTCTTGCGTAAAACATTCCACGTAGTCGAATAACATAATACCAATTGCTGTGCCCTGTGGCCGATCGACATTTTGTCGATTTAAATTTTCTTCTGTACACACTCTACGCATACGATTTGGTGGATTTATATCCAATATCGTGAAATTGGTGCGACATTTTGTCATAATTGTCACAATGGTTAGTATTGCTTGATCAGAAGGTCGATTATGATGACCATAAAATGAACGAAATGCGCGAAACACATTTTTCACTGAAAACGAATTTTAATAATAAAATTCAATAATTTGTAAACGTTGTTCGGGTGCAAGTCTTTCCATGATGAAATGAAAATGTTAACTGAGAACAATTGACATCGACAGAAGTCGCTAATCATGCGTGATGTGTCAAAAACATATAATTAGCTATTCACAACTACTCAATCAAAAATTTAATTTTCTCATTTTTTACTTCTAACTTACAAATTGATGTTTCATTCCATTGGATATTTGATCTCAAGTACTTGTTTGATAACGTCAATAGAACTCGGCCATTATTAATTGAATTACTTAAATATATGTTCAATATATTATTGTTGTTTATCGTATAATAAATTTTTTAGCACAATCAACGGAAATTAGTGAAGGTTTGATGCTGACGAATTGTTGCCTGTTTTCAATGGTCATTTTAGTTAGTGGTAAATAATTTCTAAAAATATTTAAATGCAAATTGTAGCAATTAAACCAGTATGTTGCCCGGCAACAGTATATACAGTTTGATCGCACGTTTCTTTATTTTCATTAAAAATTGCTCAAATTTAGCATAAATAAACCTGTAAGTAAATTAAATATATGTATACATTTATCTTTGGTTAAATTTCCACACTTAATTATTCATTTAACTTGAAATTCAATTTGATTTGTGTAGTTTACGTTTATATACTCGTATGAGTAATACAGTAAACAATCTTAATTTAGACTTATTATCAACTAAAATAATTCAGATAAAGTAATACTCATTAAGCAGAGCGGCCATAAAATGTATCCGAATTAGGAAATCTATAAGTAGTGTACATGTCGTTCATTAAATTTGATATCGATACACATTCATATAGCCATTTTCGGCTAAAAGCGGGATTTTTGGGGTTCCTAATCTCGTCGAAAATTTATAAAAAATGACCATATGCGTCATTAGACCGGTTTTATCAGTAAATACCTGCGTTGTCCCACAAAATTTGCAATGGACACACACTGTATAGATAGATAGTGCTTACGATAATTAAGGTGCTGATAACTTAAAAATTAAGTAATTTTTGGTTCGTTTTTATTTATTTTTAGAAAATCGATTTAGACAAAAAAAACATTTTTTTGTTTTGTTTAATTGAAATTTTCTTTTTTATTTAATATTTTTTGCGAAATACATAGTTCGTGTTCTCAACAGTTTAGGGATATCTGCATGTACTCAAGTTGTCGTTATTTTGTTATTATACGGGGATTAATTTATTAATGTTTAATTGGAATGTAACAGTTTAGAAACCCTTAGCAACCGTATTTTAAAATCGACCAAATTATTTCTAATTTTTCATACGGTTTATACTTAATAAAATTAAACATTCCCTAGGATCAGTGCCCGATATTATATATTCTGTTAAATGAATCTCAAGTATTCGCGTCGTTAGTTAGTACATCTGGAGTCACAAACTTGTATGCCCATTTACAGAATTGTTCTAATAAAAACCACTGAGTGCTGTTATCCTCATTATTGGTTGCCTGAATTGTTTCATGTGGATTCTTATTTCCATAAGTACATAACATTGATATTTAACTGACACTCGGAGAATGGCAGAACAATATAACCATAGCTTTAATTAGTACAAATTTTGTGTGACCGCATGGTAACCTTATCCAGCAGCCTTGGGAACTGGCTAGGATTCAACGGTCCGATCATTCATTAATCAGAAACTAAAATGATTACAGAAATGAATACTAGAAGAATAAATATTGGCCTCAGTGAAGTCAGATCGAAAAATAGGGAGATTTAAGAAGCACATAGGCACTTATCTAATACACCCTGATAGACCAGGCACTAATATACATAGGAAAAATTATATAACATGACAACTGCTAAAGGAAAGAAAGCACTACTCGAATTGAAACTAATAAGTGGCAGAATAATAACGACATGATTCCACTCGAAAATAAAAGACTACAACAAGCAGATGGCTTCATTCAGTGCTATGAAGCAGATGGCATAACGAAAGATCAATTCTATGAACAAGCTCCAAGCCACAATATCTTCTAGCACACACCGAAATTACATCAAAATTGTACAAGAGGATTTCAACTCTAAAATTGGAACCGATAACACCGGCATAACGTCAATTGTGGGAAAAGGAGCACTAGACCCTGCTAGAAATAACTATGATGTTTTATTCATAGGTGGTAGTTAGTTGCCCAAAAATATACACAAATAAATATACTTGAATGTCACTAGATAGAAGACCCAAGAACTAAATCGGTCATGTATTGGTTAACTAACAATAAATGTCTCTCCTACTAACAAGAAAGACGTCAGAGCAAATAAAGGAACAGACATATAGAGCGTTCACCAGCTATAGCAACACTCAAGGTTAAACGAGTAGCGGTGAAACATACAAAAATTAATTGGAGGAAATTCAACATGAGGAGATTGAAAAACACTGAAATAAGAAAATCTTTAACGAAAATTTCCTTCAATCTCCGAAAAGACGGAACCAGTAAATGAACCATTACTGATAACGCCAGATTTCAACCAGATCAGAAATCGGACCAAATAGAAGCAGCATTGTCGTACTCGGTAGTGGAGTAAGTATAGCGATCTCCGATAATTGTCGGCTGTTCTTCATAAATATTTTTTTGTTTCATATGTCAAGACCAACGTGCTCTCAGCTACCAAGATTACACTAGGAAATCATCGATTAGTGATGAAATTTGGACGAAAATTGAGGAACGCTGTCAGCAGAAGTTACAACCCTGTCATGAGAATAGGGTAAATCGAAAGGAATATGAAGATACAGATAAATACCTACTCTTCGTGGACTTCGACGTATTCGATCCCATCTATCAAGAAAATAATCGAACTCATCAAATAAATGTACAAGGATGTTGCAATAGAGTTCAATACAAAGGGAAGCAGAATGACAAATATTATAATACACGAGGAGTTAGACAACGATGTGTACTATCTCACTACTGTTCCTAGTAGTACTAATGAAGCACGTCTAAAATCAGTATTGCAGTTTTTAAAAGTGAAAACGCACGCAGAAGATTGCAAGAACACTAGTTATACATGTAAACAAATGGTTTAGTGTAGAATGGAGATAAGGGCGTAATCACTTAACAAGAATGTCTTTAGAGTGGAACCCTCAGGGGAAGAGTAAACCAGCAATGCCCTGCGCCAAAAAGATGGCGCTAAAGATACACCTCTAAAAGAGTGAGATGGTGGCTGTGGTATTCACCCTATGCCCCTAAATCGGAGATAAAAGCAAAAAAAGATCATAATATGCAAAATAAAATAAAAACGAAGCACCTCCGAAGAAGATGGGTTTTTGATGGTGAAATGTTAAAATACCAGGATTATCCGGAGTTGTTTTATTTAATTTCGGTATTCGGTAATTGATCAAAATGATTGGCGCCATATGGCAATAAGATGCTCAATTTTTATTTAACCTATATCTTCGTTTAAGCATCCAGGATCGGGAATAACTGAGTAAAATATAATGGCAGCCGAATATCAAGCATTCTAAGCCAATATTAAAATGTTACCCCGGATCTTCCAGTCCCCGGCCAAACTATTAGACGCACTGTAGTTTTTTTATAATTACATGTATGTGTACATTACATACGCACTATTTTTGATTTTTAACCTTGAACATAGAAAGTAACTGTTATTTAGGAAATATTGCATCGTGCCTTTTTATATTCTCTTTTGATATGTTGTTTTGTTTCAGTCGTATTCTCGCGTGATATAGTTTTTGTGATTTATAATTTCGAAGTATTGAACTACATAATGGTGTTTACTTTGTGTGCAACACTTTTCACAACCAAAAATTATCGATCATGGGTAAAAAAGGAAACATTTCACCACGCATGAAAGCTGAAGTGAAGGTTCTCATTAACGCCAAAATATTTTCTATCAGGGCACGAATTTAATCCAAAAATAAAGGAAAGATGCTTTGGAGTAAAGCTCATTTTTATTCCAAAGGCATAAAGATGTCTAACGAAAATTTGTCTAGGAGACAGATTTGCTACCACAAAACTTATAGAATCGCAACTGGCAGATGCCAACAAAATTGATCCTGAGCGAAAATTGATCCTGCAATGAAAGTAAATCGCCTAACGTAGGCCAAACAGTGGCGTGATAAAGATGTGGATTTCTGGAGATCGGTAATTTGAAATTAAATTCAGCATTGATTTGTAGAATGTTTATCTCATTTTTATGTTTTTGACAGGTCTGGTTCAGCGATGAAAACACGTTTGAGATTTCAGAGAAAATATCTCAGTTTGTACGAAATCGCCATAATGAAAAATTTCATTCCGACTGCGTACTCTCGTTAAGCACCCTACGAAGGTGATGATCTAGTCAATCATCAGTGGCAAAGGCACAGGTCGTCTGTACGTGGTAACTGGCCTAATGAGACAAGACCAGTGTAAAGAAGTCTTGCAACATCGGTTCCTGCCGCAGGTCAGAGAATGCTTCCCAAATGGAGAACCTTTTATTTTTATGCAAGATGTAGCTCCCTGACACACAGCCTGCTCTGTAAAAACTTATTTGCGAGAACAAAACATCCCTCTTTTGCGTACTAGTAAACCCGATATGAACCCTATCGAGAATATGTGGGAGCTGATGAAGAGAGAAGTGGCTAAAAATGTGATCGTAACCAAAAGGTAGCTCATAGAAAATATTATTTATGTGTGGAATCATCATCCACAAATGCAGCAGACAGTAAACTCTTGCATTGATAGCATGGCGCGGAGAATTAAATCTCTCATAGCGGTAAAAGATGGCACTACAAAACATTAAAATTTTATGGCATAATTTTATGACATATGGCATAATTTTCAATATTGTTAAAATATTAATAAATAGCTAATACTTTTCAATAAATCTGGTGTTTTTTGTGATAACAATTAGGTAATAAAGTATATTGTATAGCCAGATTAAATTAATTGTAAATTTAAATAGCTTTAAATAGCCCAAATTAAAATAGCTGTTAACTAAGATTCTTCATAGCAACTATAATGTGTCTAATAATTTGGCCAGGGACTGTATACCGGAAAAACTCATCCCACTTTTTGTATCCGCATTGTTAGTAAGCTCAACCGATCTTGCAACCTCGGAAAATGTACATTTATTTTTCGTAATGCTTTGAATAATACTTTTATTTCCTCTAAATTTTAATATATAAGAGCATCAGTAATTAGTAATTAGCCATTGAAAGTTGTATGAATTTAAAATACAATTTCCAATAAACGCAGGGTATTTAAAAAACCTTGAGTAGTAAACTTTTCAATGTGAAATAGAAATCCTATTGGTTAGGAGACACATGTCGAAACTACTATGAACTATTAAGTACCTCGACTGTTATTAAGTTCTGACAAACGCATAATTAGTTCCTGGGAACAAATTTCTACAAACTGAAGTTTTAGACCATCATAACTGTTGTTTAGTTTTTTTAACTTCTTCGAGTCGAAATAAACTATTGCCTAATTGCAATAATTGCAATTTGTGATAAAAGTGTCTATATCTTTACCGAAGCTTCCACAAGTACTTTAACAGCAAAACTCTCAGTATATTTACTGAGTTGTAGGAGTCGGCAGATCGGCCGTGTGTCTCGAAAATTGGGAAAACACTACTCGCAGACGACCCCAACCATCGATGTGAGCCGCGCCGATTTGATGTTTCCGTCAAGGAAAACCAAAGGCGTTTATTCGGTGGCGCATATGCCCGTCCAGGCTATTACGGATGCCGAAAAGTGATCCTCTATGCGAAGTCGGGTGCTGAGCTTGCTTATCCCAAACTCTTTCACCATATTTCGCAGTATCGATTGTTTTCAGGTGTAGTCGTAGGCGAAAGCCGTCCGCTATGAAGTTGGTCCGAAGGTTTTTTTAAGATGAGGGTGGTTGGATTTATGGTTATCATCATTTAAATTGTCTCAACTAACCTAGTTTTGAGCTAACAACTCAAAATCGAAAGCCGGTTGCTACATTTTTTAGTATTTTTCTAACATTATACTGTAATTTAATTAAAAATTGGAAAAATCTGGTTTTGTTTTCGTTATCATGTAGCCTGGCCTTGTATATGGCATTCCATTAATACCCTGCACCTGACCTTTCAATTTTTCTACATTGCTTAATGTTTACTGTTGCCAGTACTTACTTTCGATAAATAAATAAATAAATAATTTTGACACATGTGGCCCTGAAATAATCTAAGTCCTCCTAAAATTCTAGAATCTCCCCTACAACATTTTATAATTCTAGTGTAATGTCTAAATAGATAACATGTGTAGATACACTTAAACATCTAAAATAGTAAAACCAAAATTAATTCAATTAATTGATTTTGGACTGCAGCTAGTACAATTAGCATAAATATCACATTTTAATTTATAAACAATTCTATAGATCAATAATACTTTGTTGTGTGTATATATGAATAATTTATTACATCATGTTTATTAGTAACAATATAAAGATGATAACTTAAAACCTCATTAAAAATGTTGAACGTTATTTTAGTTAATTAATTATCGAAATAATTGAGTGGAATATAATTATATAATTAAACACTATTTCGGTGGTGGTTAATTAATTAGTACTTAGTAGAGCAATTATACAAGATGTAAACACGGGTTAGTTATCTTTCTTCAGTATAGTTTATCATAACTTGACAGCAACGCTAGCAATATTTAAAAGGGGAGTTTATTGCTAGTTTGCAGATTGATAGTTTGATAGACGTTATAGACTATTATTTATAGTGCGCTGGAATAACGAAAGTGTCAATACAGGGGGTTTACTGATTTTTTTAAAAACGTTAGTTAACGTTATTACTTGAGAGGCTTAATACAAAGTCGACCCACGCCTCGCTTTCTAAATTACGATCGGGATTTAAGTGCTTTTTGAAATATAACTTCAGTAGCCATGGCCTAGCGAGATCATTATTGTATAATCTCTTCAGATCGAAACTTAAATTTCAACTCATCATAGCTAAATATTACAAGATATTTAAAAAAAAACAAATTCGTAATTATTAAAAAACCACCGCCAAAATAACCTTTTGTGGTTGTGAAATAATAAAATCCAACTTAAGCAAGATAGGTCTTAAATAAAAGATTTTGCCCTAAACTACAAGGAAAGAGGTCAGTCAGGTTAGGCCTTATTTTCCGCTTTCACTCAGGAAAAAGTTTGTTTTCCACACACACACAACTTGTAAAGGCATTTGTAGTAAAACAATTTTTCAATCAACCACCCTATTTTATAATCTTTCAATAATTTTTCTTCGTACACTAACCAATCTCAATTATGTAGGCCTTGATTTGAAAGTGTCACTTAAAAATATGACTCGTCTTACTGTCAGTTATCTGATTGCGAACACCGAGTTCCGCAATTACAGCATCGTTTTTGCAATCAACCACTCCGAAAACTACCTAGGATGACATTCACCAGACAAGTGGTGCAGTGGTTAAAGCTTCAGCACTTGGACCGGAAGCTACCGGGTTCGAATCCCACCAGAGGACTGGATGCAAAGCGAATTGTCAACTAGACTTTTGTACCTGTCAATCTGACGGTTTCAATCGTCAACAAGGGTTTCTGTCAATAAGAGATGTAACTGTTTCATACGTAAAATCTCAACGAAACAATTGTATAGTATCCACATATTTTCTATAGATTGGGGAAAATTTCAAAAACTTCCAATTCAATTCCAATTCCACTAAACGGGCTGTTAATGATCTGAAATATCTAAATTGAAATTTAACTTGACTTGACGTTTGCTGAACAATTCAGCTTGCGACGTTTTCAATTTGTAAAATAAGAAAAAATTTCCTTTTTGAAATTTTCCAGCAAGTAGAAACGAGCGCCCGATAGCGGCTCCGTATAAGTATGTGAAGCTAAATAAAATTCTAACTTTGCTTTTCTTTGTTTTGGATACACAGTTGAATTACAAAATGCAGTTTAGTCTTAAAAACACTGGTTGCACCAGTAAGTAGCAACTTACATTCAAGTTTTGTTAAAAACTGCTCCGGATACATTGGGCGCTAATAAAAAAACACGGCAATGGCGAATACATTAATAAAAATGAATATCAACCTTGTTTCGCAGTAGGCTAGAAAACTAGAAATTTAAATAAAAAAATTATGGAAATTCTTTCACCGAAACCGGATTCCCCGGCAATCACCAGTTTAATGCCACTGTACGTTACTCGCACACGAAAACTTAGGTTGAACAGTAGGCTGTCGGCTTCTCGTGCAAAAACCAACAAGTTATGAACCCTACACAACGGCCTCGGATTATTTACTCAGGCCACAACAACGATCATGAAAATTGTAAACGGACTACGATTTAAAACAGGAAACCCGGAACGTGTTTAGGCTATTAAGATCTGGAAATCTTCAAAACCTCGAATTAGTTAGGGAATGACATGGGCATCAACGATACCACCAACGGGTACACTCTATTACAGCGACGACGTTAATATATTCGCAGGAAATTTTAATGCTGAAATTCGGAGTGCAGAAACGGCAATATTTATCGGACCAAGCAGTCTACATCAAACCAGTAATGCAATTGGCCATTATTTGTATTTAGTTGTCGCATGTACGTTTCTACATCACAAATAATTTTACAAACGTGGGTCAAATGACGGAAGAACAACAAATCAAATTGATCACGTTATAATCTCAAAGCAACACTTTTCCAGCATATCAAACGATAGAGCTATAGAGTGGACGATAATAATAGAGATCAAATTATGTCGTTCTTAAATATAAATGCAAATTGACTACAAACAAGAACTGCAACCAGTCCCTTAACATCCGGAAACAATGACATCTAAAGTCAGTCGTAACTAACGTAACACAAACTACTGTTGGAAAAATATCACCGAGATCTAGTAATGAGTGGCTCGACGACTATTGGTGATAATGTGTCGAGAACAAGCAGGAGCTGCTTGCTAAACGGAGGTAGCTCGGAACTCAATAAGTACTTCCATGCCAGAAGAGAAACGATTAAATTAATCCAACAAAACAAACACAGATTTGGTGGCTTGCGTTACAAACATACACGTAACTCATTAGACTGCTTTGCTAACGACAGAACTTTAACTATAAATTTCAACCGTTAATTCACAACCATTAGAGATGGTTTAGTTGAGAACAAATGTTATATCAGTATGGCAATCCTAAATCCAAAGTGTAGTAAATCGAACTGTCACAGTGTTAGTCTGATTTAGAAATTATCGTGACTCAGGTCTTTAAACAACGCCTACAAGTTTTTAGCAACTGTTGTATTCACCAGATTCATTTCTTCCGCCGAAGATATCGGCTATTAGTGGCGCTAAAAATAGAATTGCATTCTCATGTAAGCAACCATAATTATCGGCATCAAAATGAAAATGTGTCTATTTTTTAAGGCGATGATTGGCATTTACTGGCGAAGGGAAGCACAACTGAAAATAATTGTAGTGCTAGGAATAGATTAACTCTACATAGTTTTAGAACAAGCACATGACAGAGTAAATCGCGAGAACTGTTCGTCCAAGATGATTTGTCTTGTATCTTTGTGTAAACTACCAACATCAGGATCTCTCTATAGAATTGTAATTGAAGGAACCGTCTCTGATCCTTTTAGGGTAATATCAGATGGTCGACAAGGAGATGCACTTATCACTGTTTTCTTAAATCTGGTGCTAGAGTACGTAATAAGGTAACGCCGTATAACAACATTGAACTGCATATTCAATAAGTCAAGCCAAATTCATTGATATGCAGATGACTATCATCTTTGTCGAAGATCAAATAGCATTACGGATTAGTTTTGTAGCCGGACCAAACCGCAGGACCACTTTGCTTAAGAATAAACAAAAACAAAACGAAAGTTATTACAATAAGAAATATCTTTGAAACCAACCTTACGGCTGTACTTGATCCGACCGGTACTTGCTTTCGGAAGCAAATAACATTGGAATGGCAAGAGGAATATAAAATGGAAACAAGAACAAAAGGCAGATTCAACAGATTAATAAATAATTCGACACCACCTAAAACAAACTGGTTCAATAATGTTAACATGAATACAAAATACATAAAATTGGTAAGTAAACAGATTAAGAACAGGGCATACCTACAATAAAATTTTCAAATATAGAATGAGATTAGAGGCAAGTGATGAATGTATCAGGTGTAATGTAAGAGAAACAGACCTCCATGCCTTTGACAATTGCCCCAGATTTAAACAAATAAAATGAAAATATAAAAATATAAAAAACAAACAGCTAATAGAAGTACTTAAAGAAGGTAGCAAAGAGGATCTTATAGAACTGGCTCAATTCTTCAGCGCAGCAAACACAGAATTTCAAAATTAAAATACATGACATATTAAAACATTAAAAATTAGAAAGAATAATTAGATATACAGACATAATATAGAATGCAAAAATTATAAAAATTAAAGTTTACGAAAAGAGCAAATTAGATTTTTACCAGGCTCATAAATAAAAAAAAAACTAGATTAATCTATATATTTTAGAGGTAGCCGGTCAATATAGAATTCACATGCATTTTGAAATAAAACAACTCGGAGATTGTGAAATTATCGATTACAAAAAGTCCAACCGTATAAGGTGGCTCGGCGAACATCCAAAGAATCCACTCGAACTAATGATTAAAATTGGCCCAACAATCGATCGGATTACGTTTCAGGGAAAGGCCGAGACTATGCTTATGCGAAAACATCAAACAAGATCTCCATATTATAAAACGTCAAAACTGGAGGCAACAAGCCGAAAAAGATGAAGACCAACAATGTAGGCAGCAAAATACTTTCATGGGATAGGAGTGCCAGGGAGAAAAGGAGAAGGAATCAATAACAGAACCCTGAAGAATACTATATCATAAGGTACAACTAATGAATCAAACCAGTGATTTCCCATTACTCTGGTCCTTATGAAAGCAAGATTACTGAGAATCTGACAGTAATCATTCTCAAGCAAATGAATGTTGTTCTAATGGGGCAAAGTCGAAAGGCCTTTGGTTTTTACGTTTACACATTATATTGGTTTTTAGAAATTATTATTTATATGGCAATTATTAACAATTTTGCAAAAAGAAGGACTCACAATTAACCTATAACATGTGGGACGAAAAGCTCTAAATTTCAGAGCTATGGCGACCTATTATAATAAAAAATTTAAGAGGTAGTAGGGTAAATAAAAAAATTATCCTTGATAAGGTGAGAGACTATTGAAGGTGGGTTAGGGGTTAGCTCTTAGGATAGACCATTTGAATGCTCAAAGTAGCAAGAGAAATTGGGTATGAAAGAGTAAACGAATTACCGCAAGGATTTATTTATTTTTCTACAATTTACTATTTTGTGAACCGCACAGCCCATTTCAGCACCACACACCGTAAGGGTGCAGTTCATAGTTTTCTCCAAAAGTTTTAGACTCAGTCTTTCAGTTGATTTCGGTGTAGATCACATTTTTCACAGTCGCTTGGGTATATAAAGAGCATTGAAATTGTTAGATGTTTCTAGATTTTTGAACTAAATCTATCATCTATCATCTACCAACTCCTCATTGATGGGTCCCGAAGTAAATCTGGCCTTGAAATAAATCTCACACCTCATCTAATTGTGTAAGTATCAAATAAATGTTATTACTTTTGAAGTATCCTATTAATATTTGACTTGTTTTGCAACACTCCAGTTGCTCTTGCAATCATTACCACAACTACAACGAAACTCGTACGTTTATCATGTGAGAATGTCTCACAATAAATTTAAGAGTCAAATTTTAAGAATGCGCTTCTTTAGATGTTTTTGTTTGAGTTGAATTAAACTTACATGATCAGGGATCCGAAGTTCAAGTTTAACCAAATTGAAAGTCCTACCGATTTTATAGAAGCGCGCTACCGAATCATTGCGGACGGTTAGTGCATGGTCCACAGAGGACATCATTAGCAAATAGTCATCACAGATTAAGGGGGAATCAGGATATCTACATAGTACATAAGTATTTTAAAATCACCCAGAAGTATATTATTCCTACAATAAGAAAAATACCGTCAAATTCACAATCTCAAAGTAAAGAAATGGTTTGTAAATTGTAAAAAAGTAAGTAGGTAATTATGAATCACCCGAGTTTATAAGGTTGTAACAGCTGTGTTGTTGTTATTGTTTAGGTTCTCTTACCCTTAATATTAAAATATTATTTTCTAAATTGTTTGCATATTAGCCACATCACCGGTGGCAAAAAATGAAAATATGTACGTATTTCAATAAGTCTGTTGTTATTCGAATTTTTCCCGTATTTAATAAGCAGATTACGGTGTTGAAACAAACAGTTTCATCTCAACATCAATAAGACGATAAAACCAATCTTAGAAGAAAAACAAATGTTACACATATAACTAATTGATTTTTATCCAAATTGTTCCATGGTTTGATGGTTTGTGTACATTTGTAGAATTGAGAAAGGTCAATGGTACATTTCTTATAAAAAACATTTGCAATGAAATTATAACAAGTGAAATAAAAACTTACCAAATAAATTTTACCAACAATAATAAATTACATCGATTTGTTTCCATTTTACAGACGAAACTAAGCGAAAAAAATTATGATGATCTTTCAAGTTTGTCTGGTTAAAATATTTTAGTGTGCTGTTGCAAATTTGTATCTCTTCGAACGCAACGAAAAAAAAACTTTTGAATGCAATAAAATACTACACAAAACTTTTTATGCTTATTTACTGTGGGACAGTAGTTGTATTATATTTTATTATTAGAACACTAGGTAGGGTATATTAATACGAATAACAAGAATTATTTTGTTATCAATTTCACTAACTAAAGCCCAACTTCCGATAAATTTTTATGTTTTTTTTTAATTAACTGACATTTCAAGGTTTCTCTTTACATTAATTAGTACACTTTTCTTGATTCATCTAATTGTTGTTGTAATTATTTAAATAATTTGATTTTTTATTTACTCATGTACATATTACACATAATGTGTAAAACCTATTTTTATTTTAATCAATTTAAATTTTTTATTTCTTCGCACTTGCATGCAAGTAAAAAAATCCTGTTATTACTGTAAATACGAAAGTAAAAAAAATCTTCTGTCAACAATATACATAAATTTGCACTCAAAACTCAATAACAAAATTATTACAATTTTGCACTTAAATATAAATTAATCACAGCACTTTATAATTAACCAAACAATTAATAGTGTACAATAAATTTAAACAAAATTATCAATTAAAAATTATGAAAAAATGAAAATTTTTTGTGTATCTATTTTTGACACATGTAAAGTGTTCTTTTTTCTTATGATTCTCTAGTTATGTAATTAATAAATATTAGAATATTTATTAAATACACGAGATAAAAACATAAAACAATAATTATGCTGTTTTTAGATTAGGTTTTTGATAATTGGAAATATAATTAAGTTTTTATTTTAAGTTTAATTACAGAAAATTTTATAAATATCACCACCGGTACGATATAGAAAATAAATTTTTCTCTTTACGATACCTACACACACGTAAAACATGTTTGTATGGATGAACACAGGGTACCACTTTTCTGAGCAGTAGTCAAGTTTTGCTTTAAATTTAACCGTGTGATTAGTGGGATTCTCGATTGTTGCTCAACCTTATGTTGATGAGTGTTTTGTTCATAGGGTGTTATTTGGTGTAGTGCATTTTTTCAAGAGCGGCGCACTTATAAAAGGAATACTCTACATAGGTGACGAGTGTCAGTATAAAATTAGAAATATTTTAAAATGAACTAATAAACCTTAATTTAAATTTGCTATTTTTATTTTATTAAAGTATTAAATTTTTTAATGTATTGTGAAATATTCTTAACTCAAATGAACTTAAGTGGGAACTATAGATAGAATAAAAAGAATAAAAAGAATAACATAAGAAACGAAGACAAAAAATTATTATTCCAATTTGACATTACGGCCATAGATGACTTGAAATATTAAGTTCATGCATATATTTTTGTGATATATTTCCTACAATTATGAATGAAACTACAATATTTTTGAGTATAAACGTATTTATATCAACAAATATATGTTTTTAAAATTATAAAAATTGTTTATATGCGATTTAAATCACCACAATTCGATGAAGTATTTTTTTAGGTTAGGTTTAGAAAAATACAATTCTACAGTGTATTGCAAATTATTTCTGATATTATATTCATATTAGCATATGCATACATGAATATTTTATAAATAGAAAAGATAAAACACACGAATAATTTAAAATTCCCTTATATAAAAAAATAAATATGCATATTATATTCAACGCACTAAAATTTATTTGAGTTTTGTTGTTGTAGTTATTAAGTTTTTTATTCTTGGGCGAAAATTATCGCTCGGTTATTCTTTTTAAGTGACAGCAAAAATGAAAAAAAATTAAACGCAATTTCTGTTATTCTTTTTATATTTATTATTCTCAATATAGTCGATTGCATGTAAATCCTCTCTTTCGCTCTCTTACGTTATTCTTTTTATTCTATCTATAGTCCAGCCTTTAGGCCAGATTCATACTTCGCTTTCTTCGTTCATTCATTCATTCAAACAATTTTCTCGACCAATTATATTGCTCAAAAATAACGAATTTTTCTTCTGAATTTGTTCACAAGAGAAAGAGATGGTTTAACTTTAACTTTTTGTCTGAACGAAGAACGTGTGAAAGGGATAACAATACATAAAACGCTGTTCGTTGTTTGGGATGCGGAATTAATTTCAAATTATTAAAGTTTAACAGAAAATAGATTTTATTTGTATATATTACGTATATAAAATATTGTTTGAATGCGTTTTTAGTAACGCCTATTGATGTTGTTTATTATCCTTTTAAAACTTGCACCGTTTTAATTTTGAATTCAGGTAGTTCGTGTTAGATAATAAACATCTCTTTTTTTAGTATGTATCATACATATCACATTCTTAACTGGGTTAGATTATTCGAATATTTAAATATTTTGATACCGACCAAATGGCACAGTGGTTAAAGCTTTGGCGTTTGGATCGGGAGGTACCGGGTTCAAATCCCGATAGAGGCAGAATGCAAAAGGAAATTTTCATCAACAGATTACGATCTGTGATTAAAAGGAACACAACTACGACCCCCTATCGGCGTGCAAAACCCATGGGCCGACCCATCTTCCATGTCCAGTACTATAGGCTGGCATGGAGCTATGCATTGTGCAGATGGTAACTTAAATCGGTCCTATAGCCGTACGTCTTCGATTTGGCAGAGATATGCGTAAAGTATGACGGGAAAATCAACCGCGAAAGAGCAGGGGCTTCGGCTCCAGATAAAATTGCATGGATTAAAACAAAAAAAAAAAAATATTTTGACTTTTGTTTCTAAATTAACAAATAATTCTATATTCATTGTTACATGTTAATTTTTCTGTGAAATTTTATAAAACAAAATATGTCAAAAATAAAATTTTGTTGGAAGGATGACTATATTATTTACATAATAGAAAAAGTCAAGGAGGTGGAATAAATCTGGAATCATCACCGTATTAGTTACAAAAATAAATCTAAAAAGCAATTATTTTGGTAGAAGAACTAAACTCTACATTCCCATTTGATGAAGGATAGATAGATAGATTAGATAAAAAGTAGAATAGATAGATTTTAAAATTTGCTCCTCTATATATCAGCATAAATTTAATTATTTCTCATAGATGATGTACTTAGAAAATGGAATAATACGAAAACTTATTTCGTTTCTGAATCCCAAAAGCATTTCAAAACTGTTAAAAGTGGGGCATCTACAGATGATGTAGACAACTGTGAGGATTCCATTTGGCGGTTCTATGAAAAATTATTGTTTCTTAAATAAACTTGTGAAATTATGCCGTCTATAAATAATTATAACAAAAGATCACTAAATGTTAGTAATTTTTTATTTTTAATATTTTTAAGTTATGTATTTACATTAATATTTCATTTGGTTTTAGGAATTATTGTGGTGTCCAGTGTTAGAACCAAGTCACCATATGGATGAAACCAATTCTGCATGGTCTGAAATATAATTTTTGGAAAGTGAAGATAATGTTTAGTCTCATTATCTTATATAAGGTCGATTACTTCAAATTCACCATCCAACGATATACCCGACCTTCCAGGAACAAGTCAGTCTAGAAATACTTATTTTTCCTCACCATCCGCAGATCTAATACACACTGCAAGCCACTCAAGTACAAGCAACAGTTTCCACGCCACTTCACGTATACCTAATTCTACCCAAGCGGAAACAGGATTAACGCGACCAGTTCCATTACACCCAACCAAAAAAGTGAGATTATCTGCCAAGTCTCAGGATGAACAATCGTCAGAAGCATGTTTGCAGTCCGCACAAGAAATTACAAAATTGATGAAATCTCGACTAACGCAACAAGCGTACGGTGGCTGTATTGCACAAGATTTGGAGGAACTAGATAAAGACCTTCAAAATTCTGCTAAACATCAGATAAATAATGTAATATTTGAAATAAAAAAACTAGATTGAGATCTCGGGGTAAAATTTTGATGTTGCAAAGTAATCGTCGAACTGTTTCCTTATAGTAGCTGCTTTTTTCTTTGGTGCACCAACTATTCTATTATTGAGGTAGTGTCGGTTATTTATGCCATCAGGTGTCATAACTTCCGAATTTGCCGACTGTTTTAAGTTATCTTCACGTAAATAATTATGAAGGCAAATACATGACAATGCAACTTTAATAGCCTCATTCGGTTCTCTAGAAATGGGAGAGAATAACACTTGAAAACGGTTGGCGAGAATTCCAAATGCATTCTCTATCACTCGTCGATTTCTAGGTAGGATAAATAATTATCGCTGATTTATAATTTATTTATAATTTAATAGATTAATTTCGAGTGTTTTATTTTAATATTTCTTGATTCATGTATTTTATAATTACAGTATACAATTATAGGAACAATATGAAAACATTAATAACTTAAATTTTTCAATGATAGGCTGTGATAATATCGTTTTGAGATTTGTTCTGGAATTTTATGTAGTGTATACATCATCAAGACAAGATTAACCAACGAATGAATGAATGAATGAAGGAAGAAATAATGAATCAGTTATTAACTTAATGGCAATAATGTCGCTATTCCATGGAAATAAAAGTGTCTATAGTTATGTTCAGTAAAACTAGAACGAAATAAAAATATAAATTAACTATTTGGGAGAATGGTGTATCAGATAATATTTTTTTGTAAAAAATATCAAGTTTTAGTATTTTTTATGGCAACCAAAAGGAAAAAATCATCCCCACTTCTTTGTAATTTTATTTCAAAAATAATTTTATGGCGTAAACATCACGTATTTTATGGTTTTGTATAGACGTGTAAAAATTGCTTAAACTAAAAAAAATATTTTAGATAAAGAAATTTGTTAAATTCGTGTATATGAGAAGGAGTTTTTTTTATTAAAATTAATTTAATGCGCAATTGCACATGTTATTTTTAGGTTACGTACTTCGAAAATTAAATAAGGAAATGAAATAGTAGGTTTCCCAAAATTAATATTAAATTTATTAGTATTTTTTATGTTATTTATTAGAAAATAGTTTTTGAGCCAATAATAATAATATATTGTTTTTATTGGTTTGTGGATCTTTTTAAAATTTACTGAGCTTTCGATGTCAATTCGACATCATTTTCAAAGCTAATGAAAATCGACAGCTCAGTAAATAATTATTTTAATTTTAAAAAGAGCCACAAACCAATAAAAACATTATATGTTATTTTATTTATTTATTTATTTTTTATATGAAATTCATCGTCAAACGTAAAAAATAAAGATTTCTCATTTTTAAAATATAATTTTTAGGTTAAATTTTGTAATATCGTTGCAATTACAAAAGTTATCAAATGTATGTTCGTGAGTAGTACACACATTTAGAAAGTGTGCGTCAATGTGTTAAGAAAAATATTTTTAACTACACATATTACGATTTTTTTTTTTCAATGCAATGTCGAATAAATGTTTTTTGCAATTATTTTAAAACTAAAATTAAATGATTAAATAGATTTAATTTTATTTAAAGCATTAAGCAACAAAAAATTTAAATGACGCACATTCGCGCACTAACACAAACACACATACCACTATTATATACTTGAGGTTATTTTTTCGTCAAGTCTCGGATTTTGAACAAAATCGATCCCCTGGTTCTATTTATACCTTACCTACCTATTTATACCTAATAATTTTCAATCGACAAAATGGTTTATGTAATTATTATTCAAACAAATATATTTTATACCAAAAATAAAAAACCGTTATTAATTAAGAAACATACTAGAATAAACAAATAAAATTTGTCATTTTTATTCAAAATATAATTATTTACAAAGCTAAATATTGAATTGAGTAGACTAAAGCCATCACAATCGACGTAATTCTAAAATTAAAATATAAAATTAGATCTAGCCCTTCAGCGCCAGTATATGTATACGACTAAATCTCTATTGAGTTTATATGTATACAGGCCTATAAAGCATAATCACTAAAAAACAGTGCCATACAAAAGGTGCGGAAACTTTTTGTTATAAAGTATTATGACTTTATTTATATATATCTCGTAAATGTCGTAGAAAAATAAATTTTGAATCTCCTGGCCGTGAACTTTGTTTATTTATCTTTAATTTTGACAAATTGTTTGTTTATTTTTAAGGTAGTTTTCATTTGAATTTTCGACGATCATCAAATTAAGTATATTATAGCTTAAAATGGGAATTCTGAATGAAAACTATCTTAAAAATGAAAAACAATTAATCAAAATTAAAGATTTTAAAGAAAATTTATTTTTCTGCGAAATGTACGAGATATAAATAAATAAATTGAAAAAAACGTAACAAAAAAGGTTCTATAGCAATTATATGGGACCAGCATACATTTTATAGGCCTGCATGCATACAAATGGCAGCTTTGTTTGTATGTAAAACCATACTTGGAAAGAATCGAGTAAATAATAAAAAAATTTCTTCAATTTCTTTGATGTTTTGGTCAAATGAAAACTACCTGAAAAATGAAAACAATTTATCAAAATAAAGAAATAAACTTAGTTTATGCTCAGGAGAATGGAAATTTATTTTCATATCATTCGTATAAAAGTTGTTGTTTCGTGTTTACGTCTTTGGGCCGTATTTTTTTTATTTGCCTTTGATTTGGCCTTTCGACTTGGACAATGCATCTAGAATACTACAGGCAGAGCACCTAGAATTCTAGAAATTAATATTTCTTTTCTAGTCTCTCACGTGTGACATTGACTTTTCGCACGCGAGAGACAAGAACAGAAATAGAAACATGGAAAACTTTGAGAATCATATTATTTTATTTTTTGAGTAAAATTCACCATAAAAATGAAAATGTTACCGTAAAATATATTCGGTTCAAATATTTTTACGGTAATAAAATCAAAATTAACAAAAAAAATTATTTTATGTTTATAAATGTTAAGGTTTCTTTATTAAAACAGATGCCATAGATACAAATGTAAATGCCACTTTTTAATTAATTAAAAATAAATTAGTAATAATCCTATATAAAATATTATGGCATTACTGGCAATATTATATATGTTTTCATTAAATAATTTTCTACATGTAAATAGGCCTTAAAGAAATTTTATTTTCGTTGAATTTGTTAAATTTATTATTCTTTTTATTCCAAGTTTGGTTCCTACTTTTGTCTTCGACTTGGCCATGAATATACGCAATGAACCCTCGTACCCTAGTAACAGTTATTGAGCAATTTTCAAATTACGCAAATGTAGCGCAAAATCATCATCAAAATTTTACTTCAAAATCATCAGTCAAAAAATATTTCTCTTTTGCGTAGAGAATTTGGCAAGGATGGCGACTGGTGTAAGTAAAAATTACAATTGTAATCTTAAAATATTTCATCCATCCATTTAACTATTCGCAATCTATTTTATCATATTTGCGCAATGTTTGTTTAAGATTTTAATTAGATACGTTTTTATTTTAGATATTATATACTTATCCTGATAATTTCCGTGCTTACAAAGCATTGATTGCGGCCCAATATTCCGGTGCCAAAGTCACAATAGCAGCCGATTTTGTATTTGGTGAAACAAATCATTCGGAAGGATTTTTAAAGAAATTCCCAGCAGGAAAAGTAAGTAGTATTTGCTAGTGAACGGAATTAATTTTCCAAGTTTAAAGTGAAAAGTTAGAAGAAATGTTTTTGTGAGGTTAAGTCATATTTTTTAATGTGCCGACATTTTTGATGACGTGATTAATGTTTTTTTTTTGTTTATAGGTGCCAGCATTTGAAACAACTGATGGAAATTATTTGTTCGAAAGTAACGCCATTGCATACTATGTAGCGAATGAACAACTTCGTGGCAAAACTCCTTTATTGCAAGCGCAAGTCGCCCAATGGAGCAGTTACGCCGATAGTGAAATATTGCCAGCATCATGTTCATGGGTATTCCCATTACTTGGAATTATGCAATACAATAAAAACAACGTTGAACGTGCAAAGGAAGATGTTAAAACAGCTTTAGCCGTTTTAAATCAACGTCTTCTAAATAATACATATTTGGTGGGTGAACGTATCACACTTGCTGATATTAATGTATTTTGTACATTGTTACATTTGTATCAATATGTTTTGGAGCCGTCATTCCGTGCTCCGTATGGCAGTGTAACAAGATGGTTTAACACAATTTTAAATCAAAAAGAGGTCAAGGCTGTGATTACGGATTTCCAAATTTGTTCAAAAGCCTTAGAATATGATGCTAAAAAATTTACCGAATTTCAAGGTAAAGTAAAGGGAGGAGCAGTTGGAGCTGAGAAAAAGAAGGAAGAAAAAGCACCGAAAAAAAAGGAAGCAAAGGTATCCGAACCAGCTGAAGAAATGGATGCCGCTGAGGCTGCACTTGCGATGGAACCAAAATCAAAGGATCCATTTGAAGCACTCCCAAAAGGCACTTTCGTTATGGATGACTTTAAGCGTAGCTATTCAAACGAAGATGAATCTGTATCAATTCCATATTTCTGGGAGAAATTCGATCCTGAAAATTACTCAATTTGGTATGGCGAATACAAATATCCCGAGGAATTAACAAAAGTATTTATGAGTTGTAATTTGATTTCGGGAATGTACCAACGTCTCGATAAAATGCGTAAACATTCATTCGCATCCATGATTCTATTCGGTGAAGACAATAACAGTACCATTTCTGGTATCTGGGTATGGCGCGGTCAAGATTTGGCATTCACCCTATCACCAGATTGGCAAATTGATTTTGAAAGTTATGAATGGAAGAAACTAGATCCAAAATCGGAGGAGACAAAGAAAGCGGTACAAAACTACTTTTCCTGGTCCGGTACCGATAAAGGAGGTCGTAAATTCAATCAAGGCAAAATCTTTAAATAAATTAGGTATATAACTTATTTTTATTTTTTTTATACCCATTTATTTGATACCCTACGCTAACCATCTTAAAATTAAAAGAAATATTTTTTTGGTTCTAATTTATATGCTCTGTTGAAAAGAATTAAATACGAGAAATAATATAAACGAAAATAGAAAATGTTTTAATTGCGATTTTTCTGATTGACGTCATTTGAAATACGTCGTTTTCCATATTGACATAAATGTAAATAAACAGCTGATGAAACGGTAAACATTTTTGATGCTCTAAAATTTGCAAAATGTAAACAATTCATTTATGGATTATAACTACATCCTGTGGCCGGTATCTACATGAAAGTCGAGACACAATGAGACCACTAGAATTTTAATAAAAAGTACTCATTTAAAATTTTCACACCCAAAACTGTAAATAATTTTAGGTATTTTTCTTGTCGGTAGTAATCGCGAACCAAACAATTTTTTGACATTTTAAAGAAAGTGAATTTTTTCCTTCAAATTGTGTGAGTGAGTGAGAGCGCTACGAGCTATAGTTTTTTTGTGCGAAAAGTGTTATTTTTTAATAAAAAAATCTGTATAAATTATAAATCAATTTCATTTTATAAGCATATATATTAACTAGATAAAATATACAAAACTCTATTAAAATAATGTGTGGAGGTTTTCAGTGCTCGAAAAATGCATTAATTGCATTAAATATTCTATACATTGTGAGTATCCATCATCAACATCATCAATCGTAATCATTGATGGTTTCATTGATGAATTTCTCGGTGGATTTCAAATGATCGATTTTCTAGATTTTACATATGTACATAGTTTTAATAAAATGTAGAATTTAGGTTGCATAACTTAATATAATGCTGGTTCTATAATATCATTTTTATTTTTGTGGTTTTGCAGCAAGTCGGATTTTTACTAATTGGCGTAGGAATTTATGGACGCGTCTCATCCATTGTGACGAACCTTCCAATTGTTGGAGGAATTCTTGCTTGCGGCGTGATACTAATTTTAATTTCTATACTAGGATTGGCCGGGGCTGTTAAACATCATCAAGTTATGTTATTCTTCGTATCCTTTTTTAATTATATCAACAGAAAAAAAATTGTTGCGGTTTACATTATTTTTATAGAATTTCTCCTTATCTCGCGTCCAGCGTGATAAGAAATATGTTATTAGAGGTTTTTTTTAAAACGCATTTGTAGATTTAACGGTCTCAACTGGTTTGCGTCACTTTGGGTTATTTATGTTTAAACTTAATTACAAAAACCAAACAATAAGTTTTCCTTAAAATAATTTTTTTAGTACATGATAATCTTATTTTTATTGTTCTTGATTCAATTCTCTATTGCTACATCTTGTTTAGCTGTGAATTCAGAACAACAGAAGCAGTTTGCTGAAGAGGTAAGTAGTTTTTATTTTATTTTTCAATTCCCGGTAAACATTTTGATAGTTTAAATGTTTTTATCGATTGTCACAGGAGTATATTATAATTTTTCGCGAAGTGGTTGGCCTCTTGCCATTAGTATTGTATATAAAACAATGCGAGGAGGTATCTTAGCAAATTTGTTGCTTGTTTTCATTTAATTCCGATACGCTATACACGATTAAATAGCATCGTAGGTAGGCGTGCTCAATGCTGCAATTAGAAAGCTCTTTCTTTGGCTTATCCTAATAAGTGATACTCAGACTGTCCTTTGATTTTTTACAAGCCGCTCTACTTCTGCATACACCATTTTCATTATTATGTACGCAAAGAAAAGAACTTAATTCACAATTCACAAAAAAATGATAAAATCGTGCGTCTTGTTTTTCATGTAATCATTGCTAATCCCACATAACATGCACAAATAGGAATTCGACAGAACTGGCCCTTAATTCCAAGCATTCAATTTATCAGAAGCACAAATACCTCATAAATACTTCTATTTTTTGTTATCCAATTTATTTAGGATGTGTTAATTAATTAGTGAAACTTCTGTCTTAAATTTTCAGATCTTCACTGGAAAAATAAGATAGGGTCAAGCAAGTAAAGTTCTAAGTTTGCCGATGAGTTATTTAATTTTGATTACCTAAATCATAATTAGGTTAGGTTAAGTTGGTTTTCCTAAATGACTGGCATAAACACATTTGTGTCGTAGCCACATCATATTGTTTGTTCTTTCCCCAATGAAGCGTTTAACAAAACGTAAAATTACCTTGGATTGTCAGGTCATTTAATAAGGGACCTCCAAGCTATTTAAGTCTGCTTGGGTCTAGATTTTGACAAGTGCAAAGTAAATGTAGTATAGTTTCTTAACCCTCTTCTTCACAGCGCTCTGCTCTGATGGACTTAACAGGTCTAAATGTCTCCTCAAAGGATAGTGACGTAACATAATTGTGTTCTGTAACTAAAAATGGATGAAGGGCTGTGTTTATGCAGGTTCACATGGAGATGAAGTTGCGCTTCATAGTTGAGCTGGCTGCCATTTGTTTACCTGGGATATTTAAGAACTCTAGTGTTTGAGTGGATGTGCTTCTAAGTGCCCCTTTGATGCACAAAGTAGATTAACTAGCATCAAAGACTTGAGGTTCGCCAGGGCATTTAAAGCTAGCCATCGGACAGTATTCCCGTATGTGTTTCAGCCATCTGATTTTTCCGGTTTGTGAATGACTCGTCCAAGTCCGTATATGCGAGTGCCATAGTGAATGGCCTCGGTTTGACTTTGTTAAAGTACCACTCTTTATCCGAATAGGTTATCATGGATAACTCCTTATACTCGAAAGATTTCTCTGCAGAGTAAATGAGGGAGTCTAGGGCAGTTTCCACAGATTTCCCCTTACAATACGATTGTTGAAGTCTTAAACAGATTATTTAGGTCAATCGAGAATCTAATATGTGCTTCTGTGTGGCACGTTATTAGAGCGGCCAGAAAGTGAACATTCATTAGTATTTCTGATAGCAGCACCAAATACTCGTCGCTAGTTGAAGTCTGGAGTGCATCCGGTCCTTGAAAATAACTCGGGATTTTAGGACTGATAGAACACACATCAAAAGTGCAAATGGAATACATGGTTTTTAGGTTGCCATTGCCTTGAATTTGGTTTGGTATTTATTTTGTTTTTTGTTTCCAGATGATATTGTATCAAAAAAATTTCAGGGATGACAAACGGTTATTGTATTATTATAATGGAAGAAAAACACAAATTGATAAATTTTGCCCAATTCAGATGTTTTTTATTTCTTTAATTCATTTAATTAGTACAGTAATTCCTAATAAGTGATTTTGCTTCCTCTTGCATTTATGGTAGATTGTCATCTTCTGAGCATGGATCTAATCAACGTGAGTGAGATTGAAGAAGATTGCGTAGTTGCACTCGTGTTGTTTTTGATGCTAAATGTGGCAGAATGCTTCGTTGAAGTTGATCCCATGCGTGTTCAATCGGATTTAGATCCGGGAATTGTGCTGGCCATGGTAACACATGGCTTTCCTGTGTTTCCAACTAGTCTGTTGTGATTCTTGTTGTGTGGGGCCTAGCATTGTCATGCATTAAGATGAATTCTGTTCCGATTTGTGTTGATAATGGAAGCACGACAGGTTCCTGCCGATAAGTTACCTTCTGGAAAAAAGAGATTAGTTCTTTTACCACTCATAATTCCAGCCCATACCATAGCAGCGCTGAAACTTCGCATTTATTACACAATCCTTAGTCTTTCGGCGTTATCAGGTTGTCTCCATATTCTTGTTCTCCTAGTACCTGGGTGAAATCCGAATCTTGACTCATAAGTGAACGAAACTGGACCATTGCCCCTCTGTCCAATTTCTATGATTTTCACACCAATCATTTCAAAGCTCTCGATTTCCAATGTCGTATCGGTGGACAACTCAACGGGCGGCGAGCGTGGTGATTGTTTTCGTCTATTTCTGATAGTTTGGTCACTAACATAAATGTTTTCATTTGTCCACAAGTGTAACTGTAATTGTTGGGCAGATAAAGTTGGCTCTCAGCGGACTTGCTCGAGCTGAATGCTGCGCGTACGGACTCCCAGTCATACATTGCCGTTACCATAACCTGCATATAACGCTACGGGACACATTAAAATGACGAGCAACATCTGCTTGGCTTCTTTCACTTCGAAGCATTCCTACTGCTGCTTCGTTCATTTCATTATGAGTTAGATTACGATATGTATTGCTGTATTCTATATTTCTACTCTATATTTTAAATTTCACAATTTTAAAATCACTCTCTTAGGTGCTAAAACTAAATAAAGTCTGAGACAACAAATCAACTCAAATAGGCTAAAAACAATTTTTCCATTAATACGTACAATAACCGAAAAAAACAAAAATCAAACCAAATTCAAGGCAATGGCAACCTAAGAACCATGTGTTCCATAAACTTTTGATGTGTGGACTTTACGTAGTGTAAATATCTTCGAGGACTCCTGTTTTTTTATCATAGCACATGCTCTATGCGTTGGTTCAGGCACTTCTTAGCTCTAGTCTTCAGCAGCTGTTGTTGTCTGGTTTTTGTGAAAATCTTCCTGCATTTTGACGGTTGCTTTAGAGTTCTATCGACCGCTAACGTGGCAGAGGTTTACTCAAAGTCTACTAAGAGGGCACGCAGTTGAGACATGCCCAAGTTCCATTTAACATGGTCGAACTCCTAAACCAAAATTCTCGTTAAATGCCTATCTAGTTTACATCTGTCTAAATTCAAGAACGTCGCAAAAATTTGTTTTGGATTCCCAACCCAGCTCTACAAACGAAATTTGAAAATAATCGTTTAAGAATTGGCTAGTTACCTAGTTTTTTCACTTTAGCCGAATTGCAAAACTTCGTGAATTTCAACTTTATATACTAAAATTGTCCATAATTTGTTAAAAAACCTATTTCCATCCAGGAAGGTCGAATTTGAGAACTTCGAAAATTCATATTAGAATCCCAATTCAATTCTGCAAACGAAATTTGGCAATAATTGTCTATAAGGTCCATTAAGCATCTTAGAGTACTAATCACATTCCTTAATTAAAATTTTACTATGATCAGTTAAGTTTTAACTTTCAGGGGATTTTTTAAGTTTCAGGGTTTTAAAAAGTTGGATTTTAAAAGATTGGATTTCGTACCCATCCCACTTTCTATTTCTGTCTTATAAAGGGACGGCAACCGTTGCTCGGCGCAGGCTTTCAGGCTTTCTTTGACTTGGTTCCGATACCATCCTACAATGCGGCAAGGCTTCTTTGTCTGTTTAGCCTATTCTCGCGTGTTACTGGAAACCAAGGCCAAAGCTCCATTAGCAGTAGCCCAGCAGAAAAGTCATAGACAACACACTAATAACTCATCAGCGACAGACAAGCAGGACTTGTATGACATTTATCAGCAAATGGGATTAATTTTCGTTTGTGAAAAGTCCGAGCTGTTGTTTATGTGTTTGTGGCAAGTGTGAGATGAGTCGTATCTGAGAAGCCATAGACGAATCATATGTGACATGTCTGAGATGAATTGTATATGATATGTATGAGACAAATCTATGTGGAGCATAGTTAACAAAAACGTTTACATCGTATACACAAAATATAAATAATATTCAAGGCGTTGACACAACGAGGGACCAAGAAATAAAATGTAAACTTTTTCATTTCTCTAGATCGTTTACTTGCGTCATATTAAAAGTTCGTGATAAGACGAGAAACATTAATTATTTGTCATACATGTTTATTTAAGACATTGTCATGAAAGATGAAATATATATGGCATATCTCTGATTCTTGTCGAATGTGAACAGTTAACGAGTCATTTGAGAAACTGATTTGATTTGTCATAAATTAATCACCTAGTTTCCATCAAAAATCGAGAAAAAGCTATGTTTTTCTTTTTCATGCACGTAAAGAAAATCGGCAAGACATAGAAACATGTCTCGTAAAAAATTATTTAAATACATGTTTACAAATTTTCAACTGAGAGTATTTTTGTATTTTTGTTAGTTTGATTTATATCCGTAATCGGCCCCGGAAGTAGCGGAGTAAATGGATGTTCATATGTGCCGTATTCAGATAAGGCCGCGATCCGGAAGACGTCAGATACCCAGATCGTTAAACATTCAGCTCCATCTTTCGCAGTTGATTAAAATCAGGGCCCAACGCCATGAAAATGTTAAACACTATGCAATATTCAGTGCCTGATTCAGTTTAGCGTTACTATAAACCACCAATATGGCGGTATGAATCTCGGATTTCGCTCCCCAGAATCAGAACTCACGATGATAGATTTTCATAATAATATGGCTTAATTCTATCTCTGGAAATTCTGACATCGAAAAAGTATTTGTTTAGGCGTCTGTGAAATGTAACCCCCAACATAATTTAACAAAATGATTTTACTTCTAGGATATTTTACGGACCCATTTAGCCTAAGATTCTTTAATACTTTTAATATGATTTTAGGGATGGTCCAGCGTATCCACCACAATCAAAGGAAGGGTTCAAACTGCATTTAATTGTTGTGGCTTTAACTCAACATCAATGGGTAATCCTTATGCACCATGTACTGAAGTAAACGTAAGTTTCCAATTTAATTAAAACTAATCTGTATTATAAATAACATCGTATCTTATTAGGCTATATGCTGTGCTGGATCGGTAGAACAATCTTGTTCATGTCCGCCATGTATGCCAAAACTTGAAGACTCAATTGACTATGCTTTCAAATTATGTGGCGGTATTGGTTTATTCTTTAGTTTTACTGAGGTAAGTCATCTACTCAAATTATTATGTGCGATTTGTAAGCATTTTGGGATTAATCTAACATTTTTAAATGATCAAGCGGTTTCGCATTGTGCTATATTTTGCATTATCATTAATTATATTAACATATTCATTATTATTGGTATACTATACTATTTTTTTATATTTAATCTGTATTTTGTATATATTTAAAATTTATACCAATGGTAACGATAAATATAAATACATTTTCAATCTCACATAACACTAATCCATTTTGGTTATGGTTTTCCAGTTTTTTGGTGTATGGTTAACAGTACGCTATCGGAATCAAAAAGATCCTCGTGGTAATCCGAGTGCATTCCTTTAAACATTATGCAAGTTTACATACAACACAGTGTATACAACTAATGCTAAAACAAACAAATAAAATATTGGTTTTGTTTTCATTTTGATTAATTTACCATTTTAAATTTACAGAAACTATAAAATAATTACAATAACCATTAATCATAATGCATTTAAAATAGGTTTGTTGAATTATATAATTTTCTTAAATATGAGAGCAGCCAAAAATTTTTATTTGCATGGTAATATTGTAGCACCTATATATAAAAAAACATTAAAATAAAACATTTACCGGGTGTTGTTGGAATAAATTTTTGGCTGAGTTACTATTACCTAATTACCTAATTAAATATCATTATTTTGGTTTGGGTCTGTACTAATTTAATTTATTTGTTTTTATATTTAGGTAATTGCCGTTTTTATTGCACGCCAATATAGAAATCAGCAAGATCCACAAAATGACTTACCAGCTCGCGCGGTATTTCCGCAAAGTAACTATCAATATTAAAGAATTTTATTTATTTTATACTTATACTGTGTGTGCCTGACCGATTTTTTTTTGTCTAAATTTCCGACTAACTACATAAATGAATGGTTAGTTCGTACCATTTATTGATAGATGTCTCTAATCTTCATACACCAAAATTTGATTGAATTTCAGTTATTAACTGTAACGTTAGTGCAAATTTATCAATACCTGATTAGAAGTACTGTGGAAAATTGTTAAATTTTATTTTATTTAGCATATCAGACGCGGCTTGTTTTGTGCCATCTATTGGTACGAACACAATTAATTAAGTTAGTCGAAAATTTAGGCAAAACAACCGGTATCAGGCACAAAGTATTGGTACCAATTTTATATACAATACCAAAGAACTGTGTTTATTTTAGTTATTTTTTTAAGTACCTACCAGATAAAATAATTCTGCATAATGTACATACAAAATATTTATATATTTACAAATCTGGGGATACAGAATAATCTTTACTAGTTTATATATGGAAAAGGTAATCTGTAACGTGTGATAAATCAAAAAAATATAAAAAAATATTGAAACTTGACTGGACTATTTAGATCTAAGATTTGTGTTATATATTTAGTAGAACATTTATTTTTTTCTGTATACTTTCTAACATCTAAAGTTATGATTACTAACAAATTTTGTGTCTCAATCTTATTCATTTTGATTTGGAACACGAGATCTTGTATAATTATTATGATGCCAAAGTTTTGAATTGTGTCGTTATTTACCTCAATTGTAAAACTAGCCCTTTGAGCTTTTGTTATACGAATTCACTGAATAATGAGCTTAGTCTTTCTACAGCTTTTTTAAACCGGTTTATTAATGTTCACATAACTAAGTTTGAAGATACGCAAGTGATTATCATTAAAGTCACATGTGTAAGTGTAATCTATGAATTAAACAATTTTGTAATTTAAACACCAATCCGAGATCTTATAAAACCCTAGAGTGAGTTTTGCGACATACCATGCTGATTAATGAGTTCGGTGGAGAACAGAGCCATTCGAAATATTGTTTGTTAAAATATATCGTTTCTAAATCGTGTTGGATAGAATAAATGTTATTTAGCAAATATAGTACCGTAATTATAATATTTTATTAGTTGATTTTCGACTCGCACCTTTTGTCGAAATCATTAACATAAAATTAAGGACTCATTGAAATTTTAAATTTTCATGTAAATAATTAATTGTTTGTTAATAGTATTCTCAAAATAAAATATTTCGATATGATTGGATTTCCGACAAGGTAGTTAATTTTGGCAACTGGTTTTCGTGGCTTACTGATTTTCATCTGTTGCTTGAAATCTTTTAATTTGCGTGATCAGCCGTGTTATAGAAATTTAGAAATAAAACTTGACATTATGGGAACATAAGCAATTTAGAAAAATCAACAGAGCTAATTTTGTAACAAACATAATTTTGAATTTCTATGCCTTTGTTGGTTTTTCATATAAATAAAGTATCTACAAAACATAAGAAGCAGCCCCTGCCTCTAAATTTAGTTTTTACCCCTAAAAATGAAATAAGTGTGAGATGATTTCGTCTGACTTAACGAAAGGATACAGATAGGCAGATGAAGAGATAAACACACTTTCCGAAAATTATTTTTCTCAGTGTGCCGATTCGTCCACCAAAATCTTGAAGTCAAAAATGTTTATGATTACTGTACGTACTAACTCCTACAGTGTTCGCGAAAACCGTTGAAAGAATTACAAAATTATAAGGCTACGCCTCGATTCAGACTTTCGAAGAATAGATCTGCGGCCAATTTCTCTCTGTTTTCACATCCCACGAAGCGATTTTGCGCCCTGCACTATGGTATTCCATCGGTCTCGATCCATCGCTCTCGTCCTTCAGTTTCGACATCCTATTACGCGTAGGTCCGACGTGTCACACCGGCTGATTGTTGATGGAACACTATTAATCATCCGTTGTTGTGGAGACCTTGTAACGTGGTTGAGCCATATAACTCGATTGGATTTGATGAATCCGATGATATCGCTACCTCCGAGAAGTTGTTTTATTTCTGATTCATACGAAACCGATATTCTTTGTTTGCAACCTTAATTGAACCATAGATTGAACGAATAACCTGTGCGAGTGCTTTATAAAGTGCGAGGTGGCTCGACTGCGAATTATCAAAATTATGGTCGCTATGTTCCTGTTACGGTCGTCTTATTTGTGGTTCGGATATATGAGCGTGGTCTCAAATAGAAATGACCGCAGCCAATGTTCACCAAAATTTTCAGTCAGGAAAATAAATTAACTCATCAAATAACATTTACTTCCAAGTTATGATGTAACCTCAAGGCTGTTCAGTCTCCATGCCATCAGCTCCATATTTAAACACCAGCATGAAAATTGAAATCAGCGAAACCCTTGTCGATTGGAAAACGAGTTGAAGTTAAGGTGACAATTGGTCCGATTTGATTAACGCCATAGTCATCAGTTATCGAACTCCAGTTCCCATTCTAGTTCTTCTAAACTGCCTATCTCTTGAAAATTGAACGTTTACCTTTTAATCATTTTAGATTAATCAGTTGTACTTCTAAATTAGATATTCTTCCCACTTCAAATCTACTTTGGATTTGCACAATATCCAAGAGAATCGCAATACGATTAAATGTCGAAATATTTACAGTTACTCGTATAATAGTCACGTAGCACCGTTTAACTTAAGGGTACCTGAGGCCTTGTAGTTATATAGGCTACTATTGGCACCACCCTCTTGGCCCAGACTAAAAATTTCTTTAAAAATTTGTTGAAATAATAATTCGAATAGTATTTCAAAAGACTAAAGCGCTTGTCCCTGTACTATCAGAATCTAAGAGGACTACATACAACAGCTCACGATATAAGTATTTAGGAAATGACAATTTTGATGTATTTGCTGTAACAGAAACTAAATTGAATAGCGACTTTAACAACCAGTAGATGGAGCTGTCTACTTTTTGCGGAGCGGATTCCTCCTTTAGTCCATTATTTTGACTATTTCTTCGTCTCGCGTGTGAATAGCTTTGGATCTTTCAAAACCTTATAGAAACATCTCAATGATAAGAGCGCATAGTTTATTCTTCATTCGAGTTAAACTTTTTTCGATATAACATTTTGTCAAGAACTATTCTAGAAACACTCTCAGATACGAAATGCCAGTTAATTTCGAAGCCTCATGGGATCAAATGAAAATGCTTGAATGCTAATTTTGATTAACAACAGATAATTAATAAATTAGTAAATGACACCTACCTCTCCAGATTAGGTTTTACTTCTTCTTAGGATTCGGTTTCGCAACTGAATGTTACACTCGACCCCGCAAATTTTTGAGTGGTGCTTTCGAAGTTGTGAGTACGTTGAGAGGAAAGGTACGCGCTAATTTTTAATCTATTTTAGTGATTTACTTCACTCACTATGATTTATTTAGTACGTAAGCTTTACAGGAAGCACGCCTGGTCCCCTTAATGGTGCATTTTGTAAATTTCTTCCTGTTTGTTTTAAACAGAAAAATTTTGCTGAACGTCTGACAAAGACAAGAATTAAAATTTACAATAGAGCGACTGAGACACAACATTTTTATTTTATGGTAGAAAAAATTGGAGAAATTTTGAAATCAACTAAAACTAACCTAAAATTATTATAGGTTTCCGTTTCCGTGGCTGTGGTCTTCTTGCGCCTTTGGTGGCTCTAAGTCCACATTTTCTTCCATATTAATCTCCCCTTCCATAGTAATATAGCCATTACTTATTTCTATGGACTTAAAAAGACAAAATGTATAGCATGTATAGAACCTAAGCCAATTAAATAAATTTCGGATAAGTACTTTCTTGACATGGTAGTGTCCTTCAAAATAGGCAACATGGTGCTGTACTTATAGGTAGGTTGCTCACCTGCCGACCCACTCGCACATAATTTTTCGTTTTTGGATTCCGCTTCAGGGCTTACTGGTACATCTGTAACATATAAATAAATTATAATGAGTTTATATTAAGAAAATGTACTTACCAGAATTTTTCAAAGTGCTGGCCGCGGTCGAACTGCTTCAATTATTTTTTCTGAAATTGAATCACTTTTAATATTAGGATATTGAAATATTATGATGTTGTATTGAAATGTATCATACGGCTGCAGAACTCATGGAAAAATTATAATAATTTAATAACCTTATTAATTTAAAAAGCGACAGTTAATAACATTTTACCTTCATAATTCGATGCCTGGCAAATAAATTCGAAAAAAAAATTTGTACAGACTGTTGTAAGTCGCTTGTCGGTTGGACGATGACGTTCTCCAGAACCACAACTGTTTTGTTAACTAAAATATAATAAAATACAGTATATTGTGTTTCGAAGTAGATACATTTTA
Source organism: Nephrotoma guestfalica (assembly GCA_963691935.1). Classification (NCBI taxonomy): domain Eukaryota; kingdom Metazoa; phylum Arthropoda; class Insecta; order Diptera; family Tipulidae; genus Nephrotoma; species Nephrotoma guestfalica. The sequence goes on from OY829913.1 coordinate 256,035,826, forward strand.
TTGGGAAATAAATTCTTCTGGACGACATGAAAACCGCACTATTTTTACTCGGTACCAAAATTATACAATAAACAATAATACAATTTTTGCAATTATTTCACAATAATCGGAAAAGTAAGATTTAAGATTTATTTATTTTTTTAAATTTCAGTGCCATTAAAATTACAGTAGGAACTATGGATTTCATGTACTTTTCAAATTTCACTTTTCACACACTTGAATATCAAATAACTAATAACTAATTAAATTTATTTTAATTAAAGTACGGTAACTTTCCCATTTTTTTAAATTTTAGTTATATTTATTATTTACTGCAGGAACAAAAGTTTTCCTTTGCAAAAACTAACCACAAAATAATTACAAATACAACATTTTTTAATCTCTTCTCACGTACTTGACACTATAAAAATTTGTATAAAATAAAACTGAAAAGGAGCAGGGATTTTTTTCTTTTGGTTGCTATAAAAAACTCGAGTTAATACTTTTTCTGAAAAATTTATGGCAACACAACAACAATTTGCTCAGCAAATTATAATCGGATACGCCCTTCTCCCAAATAGTCGATCTATATTTTTACCTCGTTTTAGTTTTACTGAGATAATATTTTTTTTCTCATGGAATAGGGCTATTATTGTGCTAGCCTTAAGGCGGAATTCCATTTCTGCGGCTTTTTTATGCAGAAAACCAAAAACAAATAAAATCAAAAATCTCTATGTGTGTGAGCGGCGAAACAGTAAAATTTTGTATACTTAAATTTTTTGTTGTTATTGTGTTTTGGTTGCCATAAATATAAGTAAAAAGTACAAAAGGAAGTATTTTTTATGGCAACCAAAATGAAAAATACAGTGGGGAGTATTTTTCAGCAAAAATAAGCAAGTTTTAGTTTGGTAATATTTTTATGGCTCAGACATTTTATGTTTGGTGGAGTGTGATATAAATCGCGTTTTCATGATAAATTTATATTAATGTTCAAATTAAAAATTTTACAATTACATAATTTTAATGCATGTGATATTATTTAGGTTATGTTATAAACGCGGTCAAATATTCCCCTAACTTTTTTTATAGGAAAGCGTTTTTATAGTGTTTAATTATTGAAGGGAAAGTTTAAAGTTAAAAATTAGAAGTTAAAAATTTAGAATTGCTGGTAATTTAGAGATAGAAATAAACAATGATAATTGATTTAACAATAATTTTCATTTTTTAACTAATTTATTGGTTATAATTTCGTAGTTGTCAAATATTCCCCTTAAAATTTCGCTATAAAATAAAAATAATCTGTCTTTGTCCGACTTTTGATTTTATCTCTTTCTGTTTTTCTGCAAAAAAAAAACAGCAGTAATGGAATTCCGCCTTTACCTGTTGTGATTTTTTCTTGTTTGATCATATCGAGGATTACGATTTTAAATTTGGTATTTTAAAACGACACAAATCGAAGCTTTGGTGTTCTTACATGTATAAAAACAAATATATATCGAAAGTGATTAGGTAGTATTTTTTATATAAATATTATGTAATATCTATACATACCTATATACATATAATAACATACAAATTTTTTGTAGTAACAAAGTATAATATAGGAAAAATATTAAGCAAAATCTTTACAAGAAAAAACTATATCTATAATAATTCTTCACGGTATCCCTTTTTCAAAGCGCAAGAATACGTAAACTGAAAGCTTTTTTGAAAAAAAGCTTTTATAAAAATAATTGCTATTTAAAATTTTTATTTTATTTAGAATTTAATAAAAATAATTTAACTATTTAAGTAAAATGTAATAACTTAAACCGATGGGATTTTAGCAGACATTCTAGAATCTCAAATGTCCAGAAAATATAAACTTTTTAAATCCCATTGCTTTAAAAACATTTTTAAATTTCATTTTGATCCCAGGTACAATCTTTTGTGAAATCTAATTAAAATTAAGATTTTTTAATTTTAATTAAGATCTATACAACTCACCACAAACAAGGTTGCTTTTTAATCCAAATTTTTGTTGGCAAAACCAAAAGATCGTAATGTACAGTTTATTAAATACGAGTTGACCCGGTAATATTACTTTAATTAAGGCAAACTAAAACAAATATTGGAAAATTCTAAGTCATTATTTATATTATTTTACAATATTACTTATAATAAAAAATATTAAATTTACTTTAAAATCAATATTGTGAGTGTCCTCTGTCTTTCTTCTCTATATACAACAATTTGGAAATGTAAATGTTTATTTTGAAAAGGGGCCCATTTTACAAAAAATAGTGAACCAGAACGAGCAACGCGTTAAACCGTTTCGATGATTTTTTTTGTGAAACTGGGCCTTTACTATTTATATGTGAATATTATAAATAAGAGATAACTGTAATAATTGCTCACAAATTCGATAACTAATCAATCATATACATAATATTATATATTTTTCTAATTATTTAGATATATAATGGAAATATAAATTAGAAATAATAATACTTAAATATATAATTGGAGAAAAATGTAAATTGAATATATAATTTGTATTTATGTATAATTAGTATTAGCCTAGAAAAGTGTTATTATTTTATCATTTGTTCAGGACTATTTTGATTTCATAAATAAAAAATAAGCGTTTTATGTATTTAATTTGGAAATGCTGATTTGATGTTTTGATTTGAATTATTTTATCTAATTACGTTCAACATGTTGTTTGCCCTTTAACTTTTCAGTAGTGTAGCGTGAAGATTGAGGCTGTTTAAACGGGTATAGCGAGAGGAGTTGGGTGAGATTGTTGATTAAAACCCAGATTTCTTATATATCTGCAAATTTATATTATAAACTCCGCAAAAACTCAGTTAATCAGTTCATATCGATGTTAATTTAGATTTTGGTCAAATTTCAGATCCTTATTAAAGCAGCTTGCAATTTCGCAGTTCGATAGTACGTAAGAAGAAACTGAAATTATTTAGAATTTGACTTTTTTGTCACATGCCAGTTATTCAGAGGAGGCAGTAATTTTTCACACAAACGCATATAGAACATATCTGATGGCAGAACGACAATTATCTTCTGAGTCACCACCAACTAGCAATATCTAAGAATATGATACTACAGAGGAATAAGTGTGGATGACGAAATCCAAGGAAAGATTTAAATCGAAATTGCGAGAGCACTTTCGGATTCTAAGCATACAAACGTAATATGTAAAGAACATAAACCTTGGATTAAAAGCAATAAACTGAATAATATTGATTGACCGGCTCCCTGAATATATCAACAAAACTTCGTGAAATATGAAAGCAATTTGGTAAGTCAATGATTTTTACAAGAAATGACATTCGTGTCGCACTATAATTATAATTTAATTTCTATTGAAAGTTTTAAGTGTGGTTAGTAATAATAATATTTTTAAAGCATAAATGGAAAACAGTGACTTCCGTGCGACGTTTTGCGTAGAGAAACCGTTGATAGACGAACTTGTTTTTAATATCTTAAGATAAAGCTTTAGCATTAAGAAAGTGTCGGTTAGATGTGAACGTATTTGCGGAGGCAAATTGTATCCGTTGATGAAACACTGATCCATTATTACATTTTGGAAACGAAACAGTAGTCAAAATAATAGATTTCTCTGGAAAACGTGCTTTGAAAGACAAAAACGGTTCAATCGGCTGGAAATGTCATTGCCATAGATTTCTGGAAATCACCGGGTATAATCTTTATCGTACATATTATGCTTCTTTATTGGGTGGCAAATATTTCCTCATCCATTCTATGGAGGAATACTATTCCTAGAATTCATGGAATTCTATTCTCTAGGTTGGCCTCTTTCGACTCACTTTTCAAATATGAAGAAAACGAAACCGGCCAAATGTATTATTAACTCTAACGATCGAGAACGACCGCGCAATGGTTTTGTTTGTTCCACTTGTTGTCACACTAATACAAAATTTATTTACTATGGTCTTGGTATACTGTGAAAACATTTGACTAAAAAATCAAACGTTACACTCAGTTTGAGTTAAAATTTTGAACAATATAAAGTAAGGTGTAATATTTTGCTAGGAAATGGATGATTATAATTACTGGTAAGTTACGTAAATGACAATTAAATTATTCAAAATGGAATTAAATTAGATTTCTAGAAAACACATATTGCAAACAATTAGAAATAATACTTTCTACACTATCTGCCGTAGTCACTTGGCGAAACACACTATCTAATATAAATATTTTTTTTAAGGAAGAAACCTTTGATCCTGGTTCAAATTTTGGAAGAGCTAGAAAGAACCGATGATCCAGAATCGCCGGAATACAAGCAACTGAATATGGCTGCAGAATTATCTAGTCAAAATAATGTGGATAAAAAACTTCGTCATTGGGAAAAGTCAGATATTGCTTAGTTACAAATCGATGAATTGGTTTGGGAGGAATCATTTCCTCCTCCTTTATATTTTTTGAATTCAACCCCACCAATATATAACTTTTCAAATTACTTTTAACGCAAGAAATAATTGAGGATATCGCTAAATATCCCTCCTTTTATGCAGGACAAAGAAACGTAAACTTGGTATTTTGATAATATCTGGGTACATCTTCCTACCGTACCAAGCCGGGTGTCGCACATTTTTGCGAAAATCGAAGAAATTTCAATAATAAATTCGGTTCCGGTTTGGTTATAAAGCGAACTCACTAGCAACAAAATCCAGTTATTGCTTACAAGTCGAGTTGCATCAAGGATCAAGATCGTTCAGAAAGCTCTGGATTAGGAGACACTGTAATTTAAAATTTGTCGATTTTGTTGCTGCACCATTTCCAGATCTACAGCTTTCATGTTTTTTGTTTTCACAATCACTAAGCTTTTAGACCTACTAACCGATAGAGGAGTAAAAGGAAACGAAACTGTTCCTGGAAATCGAATAGGTAAATGTCCGGTTAAGCTTTAATCCAACAAAATATAATAATAATTAAATTAAAACATAAATGATAAATGTTCAAAAGAATCTCTTTTTTTGGAAATACGGAGTGCTTGTGCTTTCTGCAACAATAAAAAAGTTACAATTTGCAGTAGTTGCAATGTTCCTTTACTTAATAAGTGTTTTCAAGATTACGCAAATGTAGCTTCGACAATTTACTATGGAATTTTAAAAATATTTAAACTAAAACTTTGATTTGTTTTATAATTTATTGAAATAAATCAAAATTGAATTAAATAAATATAAAGTTTCTCTTCCGTCCCAAACGGTAGGTTTTGGTCATGGCCATATTTCAGGCACTAGAATTGGTTTCAGACAAATAATTTCATTTCAATCCTGGCAAGCTTCAGTCAGGCCTACATATGACTTACCATAATCACAAGTCAAAATAGTGCTGGGAACACGGTATATTTAAAAAAAATTATATTCCGGAATGAAATAGTTTAAAGAAGTTGGCAGAGTATTGTATAAAATGTGTCGAGTTGAAAGAAGATTATGTGGAAAAATAAATCGAATTTTAGTAGAAAATGTTTCACCTAAATGTCACTTATTTATTAAATAGCTCTCTTTGATAAGTTATGATGACTGGGAATGGTCGTAGAAAATACAAAACCATTCTCAAAGCTGTATCGATTAGAAACTTTGCTACAACAAAGTATGGATGGATAGAGCTGATACCATTCATGTGCCATCAAACACTTTATAGATTTTAAAATTGGAGAGGAGTTTATACAAGTTTCATAACCACCTCCGTTTAGGGCAAAAATATCTACTGGGGATCAAGAGGGGCCGAAGTGATCAAGCGTAACTCTGAAGAAGGTAGAGAGCTATTTGCAGTAGGATCCTCATCCTGAAGATCAACTTACATTTTGGCCTACACGGATAGAAACAAAATTCTCAATCTTTTCGACTTTATCATCTTTGGACCTAGAAAACAGCGTGGGAATTATGTCGGATCACACATACACACACGTTATTGTGTTAGTGCAACGTAAGTTGTCTCAGTAGCTGGACGAACTTCAGAAACTAGTTGATTCAGCTAGAAGAAAAATTAGAACAACTCAGCAACAGCAAACAAGAAGCGGCGTGGAGTAGTACCTCTTCAAAGCCGAGAGAATTGTATCAAAATATTGTTTAACCTTTAAATTAGAAAACTGACTGAGGCAAAATGAAAAGCCTGACAAAATAACAAGCATCAGAATATTTTTTGCCCGACAAACTAAAACATCAATTAAAGAAGCACCCAATAACGGATCGATAAACAAATTCCTAAGTGGCGTTATTGGGCGAAAAATACCATTTCCGTGTCTTTAGAACTTTGGCTGTAAGTGCCAAGCAAACAGCTTGTTTATTTGCACGCCATCCCGAGAACAGGTTCCAGCCTCTAACTCGACAAACAACAGATGAAAACACCACCAAAAATAAAGTTTATTATTACAATTTATCATAAAATCAAATTTAATCTAAGTGCAAAGAAATTAACAGCATCCAAATTAATTACAGAAAAATCCTCAAAAAGTACTGCGTAAATTTCTCCAAATCTCAATATTTAGACTATCAGGCAATTGGAAGGTTTCAGAAGTATTCTTGGTATCTAATCCAAGCAACCCGTCAAATGACAAAAAATCGTATATGTCGCTTTCTAAAATATTCGGGATACTGCTGCTTCAAATCAACAATACAAGAAAAAAATTTTGATCCTCCAAATCAATTTGGCAAACCATTCAAAAAAAGTACAAATGCATCGAATTACAAACATATTTGAAAATAAGGGACTACTTCTTGGATTGATCCAATAAAGCCGTTTTATCAAATAAAATCAGAAGACAGATATTTTGAAATACTTAAACAAAATATCACAAGGAGTACACACGATTGCGTTCTGGGGCCAAATATATATATGATATAGACCTCCGATCTGCCAACCATGGAAGACACAAACAAAGTATGCGGATGAAATTATCATAGCAGTCGCTCAGAATTTAGAAGAAGCCATAAGCAAATTACAAAAGCCACTAACGTTGACAGTATCTGGACGAAGAGATGGTGAATAATACTCAATGAAACAAAATTTGTTCATGTCAACTTGTCGAACAAAATGGTCAAATGGATATCGGTAGAACTGATCTCTCAACAAATTCCCTAAGAAAACACGGTCAAATATTAAATGCATGATGACTAACTACGAAACTAAAATGAGTCAAATTTTTTTATTACATATCAGAAATTAAAATGAGAAGTTTTTAGTGGAACGCTCCAAACTCCGTAACTGGTTCAATTGGTTTTATACCACTGACTATAGTGATTTATGTGCATGTTACGAAGATGTCGCTTATTTTGTATATTTTCCCCATTCGTAAAGAGATGTCTCTGATGTACACTAACTAAAACAAATATCTGGTTATACGAGTACAACATCTGATAATATTTTGCTAATTTGTTGATTGTGCGTAACTTATTAATATAATTTAATTTTAGAAATTAACAAATGTTTTATTTCTGTTTAAGAAATTGATAAACTTTTCCATTGGTAATTTGCTCGTCAAAACCTCACCAGTTGCTTTTGTTGTACTCTTTGATAAATGAAGTGTATTCGCCATTCGTTAAGAGATGTCTCTGAGGTTTTCATAATTATAATTTAATATTTTTGTTTAATTATACGATCTCAGATTCAATCTGGTGGTGCTGTTGATTTTGTGGGGTTAAACATTTTTTTGGCGTTTTTTGTAAATTATGTAGCATTTTAATATACTTTAAAACGAATTAAAAAAATTAAAAAAAAAACTTGGAGATGCGGGGCATTGATCCCCGTACCTCTCACATGCTAAGCGAGCGCTCTACCATCTGAGCTACATCCCCATATAAGTTTAATATAATATTTAGATTTATATGATGTGATTTGTAGAATATTCGATCGGCGATATTTTAATCAACCGCAGCGTAAAGGAAAATAATCAAATTGTTAATAAACACTAAAAGTGAAAAAAAATAATAGCAAATAAATTTGAACTACTGACAAACTCTATTATATATACTGGCCTGACGTAAAATCATTATTGAGGTTATCTATCGATCATCTCCGAGCGACATTACAAAAGTTACGTATGCACCAAGTTACAGCCGGTTATCATAAGTTTATCTACTTATATCATAATGAACAACACCATTATTGGTTGAAAAATATTCACGTTCAATTAGACCCATTTTATTTGGTTAACATAAGGTCAACATTAAGGCGCCAACAAACATGAAGAACTTAGGAATTAATAAATGTATAATAAAAATCGTAATTTTTCACAAAAGCTTTATACAAGCCCGTAATTATCAGCTCACATTTTATAATTTCTTTGAATTTCGTGTCAAATAGTCTTATTTACTTTTGTTCCTGTTTTTCCAATATTCTTTATTTTGATTATTTTTAAAATTTCTCGGGGTACAGCTTGTTTAATTTTTAAGTTGTCCCATAATGACAAGATCGCAAAAATGGCAATGAGTTTATCCAGCAGATCGCAGAATAATCACAATTTGGAGTTGTAGGGTGCTGCCCACCGGGATCAAAATAAAGTTAAGGCGATACCATCGAAATTAATTAACGATAAATAATCTTGTAAAGTTGTGTTTTCATCGGCCAAATGCAGATAAGAAATATGATATGGCTTTTGACACGAAGAAGGTGGACATTATACGGAAATTTTTATAGAGTTCGCATCACATTATAAATGAGCTTTAAGCTCAAAATGCTGTGCAACTTCTAATCAAAAATGTAAAAAATGTATAAATAAATAAATAAATAAATAACGCCAAAATCTCACCAATCAACATGAAGTTAAAAGCATATAGTGTTAATATTTTCCAAACTTTGGATATAGTTAAAGTGTCAGTGACCCATGAAGAGCAAACAATGAGGGGAACATAAATATAACGTCGATGATAAATTAGATTCTATTTTCGTTCGTGAACGGATAAAAGCATTACAATTGTTGCCCCACCGGGCATAAAAAACATCACAACGTCGAGATTGGACGTCATTGAGCACGAAAATATATTTTTAAAGAATATTCAGATTTATTTGATAATACAATTGGCACGATTCCGAACATCGAATGCAAATTAAAATTAGGTGAAGGTGTCTCCCCAATCTACATTAAACCACGACCGCAGTACCGTACGAAATACGCCATTTCATTGAAGACGAAATCGATCGATTTGCGAAATCGAGAACATTGCAAAAGGTCAAACATTCAGATTGGGGAACATCAATTGTGCCGATAATTAAATCAGAAGAGAAAACCAAATTGAGTAAAGTAACTCGCAATAAAATTATCTTGGATGACAAGTATCCAATTCCTAAAACAGAGGATATGATGCGAAATTAAAAACAGGAGAAATATGTTTGCGTATTTGCTGTGCACAAGGCATATTTACACATGGCCGTGGATGAAGAAATTTACTGATGTAAACAATCAGTACTCATAAAGGACTGTACAAGGTCCGAAAACTAATGTTTGGCGTATAAACAGTACCTAACATCTAGCAAAGGTTTATGGATGAATATGTGACGAATGATCTCAGAGGTACGCAATGCTTCTTCGACGACATAATCGTGGCACTATCATCGCTATTAGAGAAACTTCGCCTATACAATTTACACCTGAATAAAGAGAAATACAAATTATTCAGAGAATCGGTAGAATATTTAGAATACACCATCAGCAAAGCTGCGGTGTAGAGAAAAATGCAGATAAAACCAAAGCAATAGCGGTAATTGCCAGGCCGATGGATGTTTCGGAAGTGCGTCAATTCATTGGACTTGTTGCATTTTACAATAACTTCATTCCTGGTATGGCAACACGTTTAAATCCACTGTATAAATTACTACGGAATGACGTACAATATATTTGGGATTATGTGTGTCAACGAACGTTTGATGGCATTAAAGCAGAATTGCAAAGCGACCGAGTATTGACGGTGTATGCTCAAAAATTACCATTAAAATTAGCAACGGATGCCTCTGGTAGAAATCTCGGTGATTTTAATCATATAAAATTTCAATGGTTGAGCGACCAATTGCTGCTGTAACGCGACCAATGAGGCTACTGTGATTTACTGGGTGCTTCAAAAATTCTTTATTTATTGTTATTGTTGAAAAGTAACAAAATGTTGTGTGCCGTTTACAGCCATTTACAGACCGGAATTAGTTTAGCGGGTACACCATTCAAGGGTCAGGAGGCGGAACTAATGCTACAAAACGATGTATCTATAAAGGTATCCGTATCATAATACCAACCACAGTTGCCGAGATTGCAGCCGATTGCCGAGAAAGCATCAATCATACGTGGGAATTACTAGCTATGCCATGGCAACGACTGTATAACGATTTTGCTAGACCTTTAATGGAACATAACTTCCTAGTGATGGTGGATGCAAAATCAAAATTGTTACAAGTTGTTTCAATGAAAAGTATTACAAGCTTCTATACCATCAGATCATTACGCGAAATGTTCACACGTTTTGGTTTACCATCAATATATATAGTTAGTTGTAACAGACAACGGTACAAATTTTACATCTAAGGAAGGAATTTCAGGATTTTATACGGTTCAATGGCATCAAGCACAAACGTATCCATAAATGGCGTGGATAATTTCTAGAAAAGCCTAGCAGTCGTGATCGAAAACAATATACGCTAGATCGAAAGACTTATGAGGACATACTTGATTGAAGACTTCTACGCACTACGAGAAGATAACGACGTTCAAGATAAAGAAATACTGTGCTATCAGCCACCTAACGGCTCAATAAATCAAATAAAACTAAAGGAAATTAAAATCTTCCATCTTCAAGTTGTTAATCAACCGATACGCAACAGAAAACTTTGAATTCATTACCCGACACAATATCGGATAGTAGACATGTCATTAAAAATAGGCATACTCACTGTTTTATGGAATTACTGGATATCCCTTAGGCCCTCAACTAAAGCGATGCCGACAATGGAATGATTGTTATATTTTCTGGAACGATGATTCCAAGCATTAGATGTAAAAAGGCTCAAATACACAAAATTCTGGAGCAATATTCATATTAAGACACTTCATTTTTCAAACAAAGGTTCGCACAACGTGTAAAGAACGACCTAATCTAAAGGGATGGGGATTCAAGGTATACCATTCATATTTTCTAACAACAAAGGCAAGTGTGCAACAGAGATCCTGTTAGTCAAGATCTTGGTTTATACAGCATTTGGAAATCAGTGGCAACAATTTCTACGGATTCCAACAATTTGTAGATCATGATTTATTTATGACTGGAGAAGTCATCAAGAAGATACACAAAAAGTAATAAACACAAATTGAAAATTTAGCGTAAATGGAGCGAGCCAAAAATTCGTAATCAAATTAGCAATTTTCCAAAGAAAATCATAGATTTTTCAACCAAATTTTCGGTGTCTGGAGATTATAGCCAACCAAACAAAACTTGGCATATATTAATTGATGAAACGAATCATTTTCGATTGATGGAATGGATCATTTTCGGCATCTATGATCGATCACTCAAATGGTTTTGGGCAATCAATTCAAATCATTTTGAAAGGTTTAACACTTACACCAACAGAAGTTTCTGATACCAAACGAAAGACTAAGCAACTATTATTTCAAATCTATCTTGTTTGAAAGAGATGCCCTACACAATTATGTAGACCTCCAAGCAAAGCCATATTGACGACTCCCGACTATAGAAGGATTCGATGTCAATCCTATTAACACAACAAAAATCAAAATTGCCTACAGCTCACATAGAGCAGTGGTACCGACAAGTTAGAGTACAAATAAACGACCAGAAATATCTAAATATATACGGAGGAATTCATCCGACAACGACCTATCAAAGAATATCAACTTATAACGGCTGCATTTTGAATAAAGCACCTGAGGCAATCAAAGGTTAGGAACAGGTGAAGGAGAAACCTAACACCTACACTTGCACTAAAATTGTGCGGCAGAAATAGGGCATGCTAAATACTTGCAAAAAGAAGCCATACATTTATTAATGGTTAATATTACACGTTGTGCCGAGGGGGCAATTTTAAGCTCAGAAAATGTTTTGATCAGGAAGCCTGACCCAATAATCCTTTACATTTCTAACGGAGAAGCAGTAATAACTATTGGGTTGGGTTAACGATGAAACAAAACACTGATAAAGTTGAACAAAAATGGTAAACGGCCAAACTTAAAATATTGACTGAATCTAATAAATTGATCGTATTTTAGAACAATTTTCTCCAACTCATCTGATACAAACCAAAAATGTAATGGAATTGTTGCGAATATGATGTGATTTTCGATCAGCCATTGTTAACCGATGATTAGCGAATCTATTCCAAATCTTCTGCTAACCTTACGGATTGCGCATCCGAAGGTAGTGAGGCAGTTCAATTAATCTCACATAATCTTTAGAAGAAGGGAACTGCATAAAGACTCTAGTTAAGCAGTGCATATTAGGACTTGTGGCCGAAGAAACAACGAGCCAATCAAAGCAATAATAATAAATAGCCAATTCAGAATTATTTTGCCAATTATAAGTATTCAGAGTTATACCAGGTGTGTAAATATGAAACTGCAATTAGCCAATAAATGGCGCCACCTGTCAACGTACGTTTCGACAAAACACGTCGTCGGCGCCATTGTTTTCTTTTGACATCTGTCAACAACATCCAATTCATAACCATCCAAATTTGATACAATAACGCATGTTTTTTATGTGTTAAAAATGTCGAGTTTTGAAAACTGTTGCAGAACCACATCGAATGCTTGTCAAAGCTCACCATATGCTCTTGGTAAATCACAATGCTATGAGTGGTTTAATAAATTCAAAAGTGGTTATTTTGACGTAGAAACAAAGAACACTACCAAAAAGTTTGAAGATAGTGAATTGCAAGCATTGTTGGATGAGGATCACGCTCTGTTGTGTATTTCAATGTTTATTTGGTTCAGATTTGGGTGGATGCGTGATTTAAGTTGAATTTTCTCTACTCAAAACACTTGGTTTAATTTTCTTAGGCGCTACTTTAAATTCGCTAATTTTATTTTTTTTTTACTTGTTTCCTCGTTGGTTGATTACAATAATAATGACAAAAAAATATAATTTCCTTATAAGTTAATTACAAAATCTCTTCCATTTATCATAGAGTGTTATCAAAATAGGGTTATACCGGTCACTAGATGGCATTATAAACCGCACTCTATAATAAATTTGGTTGCATCAACATTGCATTAGTAGTGGTATACTAATGAAATGTCAACACAAAAAAATTGGTTGGCATAACAATCAAATGTACATTCTAATTAATTAATAATATTAATTTCTTAGTTTTGTATAATGATAATTGCTGTGTTTTTAGGTAAGTATCTACGAATTAAAGTGAATAATACAAATAAAGTGAAATTACATTAATATTGTGTACAGTATCCATAAGATAATTTGGTTTGCCAAAATTCCTAAATTGAAGTTCAAGTTCAAGGCCAAATTATTTTATGTGTATTGTTTACATATGATTCCTTTGTTTTGCATTAAATGAAAAGGTAAGTTTTAAGGATGACAAGGTAAGTATTAATTAATTGCTACAATCTTTATTTTTAGGTTTATGGAATTTATGTAATGCATTTCAGGATGAGAGTTTGTTTCCCAGGTAAGTATTACATGGTCATCGCGAATACTGTATTTAAGTCCAAACATGCCGCCCGGGCTGATGTATATCAGGATAAATCTTCAATGATTATGTGGCACATTTGATTGATATTCGTAATATATTCGTTGTATCTAGAAACGAGAATTTTGTGAGAGAATTGTGTTTTAATTATGTTTAATTGATTACACATGACCTGATGGTGTTAATTATAGATGCAACTTGGTGAAATAAATAAAAAACTGATCGGCATTTCCTCCATAATCAGTTGAAATTTGGTGGTTATTACGCCGCCACGACTCGGCGGAGTAAATGTGTTGATTGACGAGATGACGGTGGGTACATTGGATAGCTACAATGAAAGCAAGGTTTATTTAATTTTGATTAGTGTGCAACAGACGCTCCTTTATCGATTGGAGCTGATCAATTACGCTTTTGTCAGCTGGCTCTTGACGAGGTAATGGACATAATTTGACGATCGGACGTTTGATAATTCCATTCGCTGTTTTTAATGAAGCTACTCGAACCAATTTGTCTTTGCCTTCATGAACTTCAATGACTCGACCTAATCTCCATTGGTTAGGTGGTAATCGTTCATCTTTTACTAAAACCAATTCGCCAATCGCGATGTTTTCCTTGACTTGATTCCATTTTGGACGAATTTGTAGTCTTGATAGGTATTCTTTATGCCAGACGTTCCAAAATTCGTGTATGATTTTTTGTAATTGATGCCAACGATTGACTGGCGACAAATTTTCGATTGGTTGTTCAGGGGGCGGTGCTAATAAAGCATCTCCTCTTATGAAATGTCCTGGAGTTAATGCGGTAATATCATCGAATCGGTCGTTGAGCGGAAATAATGGCCTCGAGTTGAGACATGATTCGATACGACAAAGTACAGTTGCCATTTCTTCGAAGGTGAGTGTTGAATTTGGAATTATTCGTTTCAAATGGTACTTTATCGATTTTACGCCTGCTTCCCAAAGCCCACCGAAGTGTGGTGAAAAGGGTGGAATAAAATGCCACTGTATTCCATGTGGGATAAGAATTGGCAGAATTTCCTTGTCGAATAGTTTCTTGATAGCATTTTCATTTGCTTTCAGTTGATTGTTTGCTCCGATGAATGTTGTGCCACAATCGCTATACATGTCTCGACAAAATCCACGACGAGCAAAGAATCTTTGTAGTGCGGCTAGAAATGCTGAGGTAGTGAGATCACTCACTGGTTCCAAATGAATTGCCTTCGTACTGAGACAAACAAAAACAGCGATGTAGCCCTTGTAGGATTTGTTTCCACGTCCTTTTGATACTCGAAAGTTGATCGGACCTGCGTAGTCAACCCCAGTGGCGAAGAATGGAAAGGTAGGTCGAACTCTTACATGAGGCAAATCTCCCATTAATTGTGAGCGTGGTATTGGATTCACTTTGAAACAGTCATGACAGGTTTTCAATTGTGAGCTGACGATTCGACGTGCATGTAAAATCCAATAGCTTTTGCGAATTTGGTTCAATGTAAGTTGAATACCTCCATGCAAACAAATTCGGTGACAATGTTCGATTAGCAGTTTTGTGAAGTGATGCGTTGATGGAATGATGACTGGATGTTTTTGATCAAATGGTAATAACGAATTTCGAAGACGGCCACCCACTCTCAGTATGCCATCAAGATCGATGAATGGATTCAGACCACTCAGTTTGCTTTTGGTTGGTAACGGTTGTTGGTGTTTGAGGGCTGCGATTTCTGATGAAAATGCTTCAAATTGAACGATTTTGTGTAATGGAATAACGCTCTGGTTCCATTCGATAAGAGTTAAGTAACCTGCAGTGGTTCGATAAGTGATAGTTTTTTCCCGACAGTTATTGATGAAACGTAAAATCCACGCAGTAATTTTACGTAAACGAATATACGATGAATAACGACGGCTAATGCATTCTTGAGGATCGATAGTAATCGATGCAATGATGTAACTTTTCTTCATTTCTGAGTCGATATCCTTTTCGATGAAGTTTGATGATGGAACGGAAAATTCCGGCCATTTAGAGGCATTCTCTCTGAGCCAATACGGTCCATGCCACCATAGCTTCTTATGGAGTAACTGTTCAGCTGTTAGACCACGACTTGAAACATCTGCTGGATTATCTGAAGTAGAGACATGATGCCATTGATTGATGTTGCTAGTGTCGAGAATTGTATGAACTCTATTGCACACAAATGTTTTCCATCGATTGGGATCTCCTCGAATCCATGATAGAACAATAGTTGAATCGGTCCAAAAATGACTATTTATTTGATTAGACGAAATTTGGAGGTTTGACTTGACGTATTGATGCAATTTAGTTGCCAGAACTGCTCCGCACAATTCAATTCTTGGAATTGTAAGAGCTCGCTTGGGAGTTACCTTGCATTTGGCAAACAGTAGATGGACGAAAATTTCTCCATGAACTGTTTCGATTCGTACATACGTTGCAGCAGAATACGCGTGTATTGATCCATCACAGAACGTATGTAATTCGACTGTTTGGTGACTGTTGTCAGTGTGTATCCAACGAGGAATTGTGAGTTGATTGACGCTGTTCAAACTCTCGATGAATGATTGCCAAATGTTAGCTAGATTGTGTGGAAGCTGATCATCCCAATCAAGTCCTTCGCACCACAAACGTTTAAGGAATGTTTTGGCGACTATAATAATCGGATTGATCCATCCCAATGGGTCAAATAAGCGAGCAATTGTGGACAAAATTGTTCGTTTTGTATGATTCTTAGTTCCGAGTGCTTTAATCGAGTCATTTTGTCCGACTAAGAAATCTGATTTACTTTCACGATACTCCTGTGGAATTGCCGATAACACTGGTGGTGCATTGCTGGACCATTTTCTCAATTCAAATCCGGCTGACTGAAGACATTGTATGATTTGGTGTTGAAGTTCAATAGTCGATTCGATTGTGTGACTTCCAGAAAGTATGTCATCGACATACATTTGATTTTTAATAGCGAATGCAGCTAGTGGAAAATGGGTTTCTTCATCTTGAGCTAACTGATGCATTACACGAATTGCGGTATAGGGTGCGCTAGCCGTTCCAAACGTCACTGTCTTCAATCGATATGTTTTGATGCTTTCATCCGGTGAATCTCTCCATAAAATTCGCTGATATTGAGTGTGTTGCGGATACATATCGATTCGACGATACATCTTCTCAATGTCACTTGTGAAAACATACTTGAAGAAACGCCAATTGATGATGACAGATGGTAAATCGGATTGAAGTGCTGGCCCCGATAATAAAATGTCGTTCAGTGAATGTTTATTCGACGTCGTCGCAGACGCATCAAAAACTATCCGAAGTTTGGTGGTGGAACTCGTAGATTTGAATACCGGATGGTGTGGTAAATAGCAACATTGAAAGGATGAGACTCCATTTTTGATGGTTTTGTATTCCGACTCGGGATCAATTTCCAATTCCATTTGTCCTAATTCAAGATATTCGTTGATAACTGCAGAATATACTGAATGGAATGATGGATCTCGATGGAAACGTCCTTCCAATTTTAGGAACCGATCATACGCCATTTTGTGAGATGAGCCAATGACTGCGTTCGAATCATAATGTGTTTTGAGTGGCAGTTTGACTACATATTTACCATCAGATTGCCGTTTGTGCGTTCGCTGAAAAAACTCTTCACACCATTTGTCTTCATTGGATAATGTCCTTTCAAATGGGATCTCTTCTATTTCCCAGAATTTGCGTATAAGTGAGTCAATTTCGATTTGAGAATGAAAGCTGGATACAGTAATGGTCGCAGGATGAGTTTGAATGATCTCACCAGACAATATCCATCCCAAAGCAGTATATTGAGCGATTGGAGTCCCAATTTTTCCACGGCATAGACCTGGTCGTAGGATTGAAGCATATACTTCGGCACCTAGAAGTAAGTCGATATGGCTCGGTTGCGAAAAATGTGGATCCGCTAGAGGTAACCTTTGAATATGATCCCAATCGGTGAAATCGACGGTATATGACGGCAATTGTGATGTCAATTTTTCAAGAATCAATGCATTAGTGTGACATTCGAAACGGTCGTCGTGACATGATCTGATGGCAATTGAAATTGAAGATTTACTTTGATTAGTTTGGGCGTTACCAATACCATTGACTTGAGCACGAAGGGATGTTTTAGGTAAGCCTAAACGTTGAGCAGCTGATTGGGTGATTAAGGTGGCTTGTGATCCTTGATCGACCAAAGCACGGAATGGAATAAGTTCCCCATTATTAGCACGAATATAGATGATTGCAGTAGCTAATAATACTTGACTGCCTCGATTTGTTGGTTTTGTAGCGTGACTACATATTTTAGTTTGTGTAGTAGCGTTAGGCACAGATGGTGATGCAGCCGAACCGTCATTGGATTTCACAAAATGAAGTAATGTATGGTGACGACCACCACATGTGGCGCAATTCTTTTGACTTGGACAACTTGGCAGTACATGATTGAATCCGAGACAATTAAAACAATACCTAAGTTTCTCAACTATTATTTTGCGTTCTTGTACGGATAGTTTGAGAAATGATGGACATTTTCGTAGAATATGTGATTCTTTGCAATGTGGACATTGTACTGATATTGAATTAGATAAGTGGAATGAATTTGATTTTTTATTCGCTGAATTGGGCGTGATTTTATTCCATTTTGATACTTCCTTAGACGAGGAAAGTGATGCATTCGGACTGGAGGATGGCTTCTTGGCATCACTTGAAATATTGAATGGAAGAGAAGCTAATCGAATCTCTATTGCGTTTTCTAAATTACACCATAATGGAATTTTCTTTGCGTCGAACGATTGGAGGCAGAATGTTCGGGTATCTTGATGTAATTTCTGCAGTACAATGTGAACAAAAATCGCTTCACTCGATTCAACACCTAATTTTGAAATCACATGCATTGAAGCCCGAGAAAAGCTTAATAATTGTTGGATTTCTTCCCGAGTATCTTTTTTGATTTCTGCTTGTGACAAAAATGCGTTCAATTGTTGCGCGAATAGCAATCGTTTATTATTATAATTTTTCTCAAGTTCGTCGATGGCGTTCGTATAATTGCTATCGGTGATTGCTAAATGCCGTATTTTTAATTCAGCTTCGCCATGTAAACAACCTTTGAGGTATTGAAATTTTTGTGAGGAAGACAACGTTAGACTACCATGAATTTGTTTGAACGAATCGAAAAATGAAGGCCATTCCAAAATATTACCAGCAAATTTAGGCAAATCCAACTTTGGTAACCGCACATTTGAAGGTTCCGTATGCGAAAGCATTGACGATGCTCGTCTATCCGATTGGGTAGACGGGGGAAATGCGAGTGCATAGGCTTCATCTATTTCGGCAGTTGAATCAAGAAATGCTTCTTCAAATTGATTCGGAATATCTTTTTTCAGATAATCTTCGTTTTTGTCTATTAAAGGAATGATTAGACGATGATTTGCGTGGAATTCGGAATAAAATTTATCCAAACAGGACAAACGACGTTCGAAATAGGATTTTGTTTTCCTCACTGCCGGATCCTTTTTAAAATTCGTCAATTGCTTGTGCACATACTCGAGCAATTGATGCTGTTGAGTAATTATGGAGTCGGCGTCTATGGTTTCGTCGGCCATTTGTTGCACGAATTCACTAATCACTAATCACTTAAAAATGTAAAACGCTTACCTTTGCGATCGAGAAACCACGAGGTTGCTATCCAATGTACCGTACAGCGGCAGGCGATGATGATGCTCGAAATTTTTTTTTTTTTTTTTCAAGATGTCCGGTTTTTTTTTTTTTAAAGCAGCGTTGATGCCCAAATCCGGCTCGAAGGACCAGAAAATATGTTGTGTATTTCAATGTTTATTTGGTTCAGATTTGGGTGGATGCGTGATTTAAGTTGAATTTTCTCTACTCAAAACACTTGGTTTAATTTTCTTAGGCGTTACTTTAAATTCGCTAATTTTATTTTTTTTTTACTTGTTTCCTCGTTGGTTGATTACAATAATAATGACAAAAAAATATAATTTCCTTATAAGTTAATTACAAAATCTCTTCCATTTATCATAGAGTGTTATCAAAATAGGGTTATACCGGTCACTAGATGGCATTATAAACCGCACTCTATAATAAATTTGGTTGCATCAACATTGCATTAGTAGTGGTATACTAATGAAATGTCAACACAAAAAAATTGGTTGGCATAACAATCAAATGTACATTCTAATTAATTAATAATATTAATTTCTTAGTTTTGTATAATGATAATTGCTGTGTTTTTAGGTAAGTATCTACGAATTAAAGTGAATAATACAAATAAAGTGAAATTACATTAATATTGTGTACAGTATCCATAAGATAATTTGGTTTGCCAAAATTCCTAAATTGAAGTTCAAGTTCAAGGCCAAATTATTTTATGTGTATTGTTTACATATGATTCCTTTGTTTTGCATTAAATGAAAAGGTAAGTTTTAAGGATGACAAGGTAAGTATTAATTAATTGCTACAATCTTTATTTTTAGGTTTATGGAATTTATGTAATGCATTTCAGGATGAGAGTTTGTTTCCCAGGTAAGTATTACATGGTCATCGCGAATACTGTATTTAAGTCCAAACACGCTCAAACGCAAAAACCACTTGCGGATCAATTGAATGTGTCACGAGAATCCGTCTCCAGACGTTTAAAAGCCACGGGAAAGATTCAAAAGCTGAGAAAATGGGTTTCGCATAAACTGAATGAAAGGCAGAAAATAGAAAAACCATTTGCGATATGCTGCTCGCCAGACACAAAAGAAAGTCATTTCTCCATCGAATTGTGACTGGCGATTAAAAATGGATCTATTTTGAGAAGCGCAAAATGTCTTGGGTTGATCCAGGACAACAATCGACATCGACTGAAAGGCCAAATCGCTTCGGACAGAAGACAATGCTCTGTATTTGGTGGGATCAGAAAAGTGTGATTTATTTTGAGCTGCTAAAACCTGGTGAAACTGTAAATACTGAACGTTACCAACAACAAATAATCAATTTGAATCGAGCTTTGCGTGAAAAACGACCAGAATATGATAAAAGGTAACACAAAGTGATTTTGCTTCATGATAATGCACCATCACACAAAGCAAAACCGGTCATGAAACATTGGGAAATACTTTCACATGCGGCTTACTCGCCGGATTTGCTCCGTCCGATTATCACATATTTGCTTTGATGGGGCACGGGCTTGCTGAGGAGCACTTCACTTCCTACGAAAATAGCCCGATAACTGGTTTGCCTCAAAAGAAGAACAATTTTTTTGGCGGGCATCCACGCATTGCCGATAAACAAATGCTGGTAAACAATTTCATCAATAAATTTAGAAACCTAAAAAACAAACAGACACCATCTGCGCTAGGAATTACGGAATATAAGTCTATTTTAAATGCAATCACAGCATTTCAAGCAATTATCAGTAAAATTAAGTAATTGTAATTTGTTGATTGAAAAAGCGCATACATATACGAATGGGGAACCAATTCACATGATGTAACGGTTCGCTTTAAACACTACTAATACTTTTTCATACTATTAACTTAACTCGTCGAGGTTCGGTCACAGATTTATTTGCTAAAAAAACTACTACTGTTCCTTAAATTAAGATGGTACTAACATCATAATCCAAGTAATCAATTTTCGCTGAATTTAAATCAAAATTGAGCGTAAATTAATCCCTTGGGTGATGCAATTAGTGATATCTTGGTTTAAGTAATAGTAGCAGTTTTCTAGCAAATAAATTATTTAGGTCATATTTCCCAAAAGGTTGTAATATTAACTCCCCAATCCCGCCGACCCCTGTTCATCACGAACAGAACTCATACCGATCCGGGCTTTCCTCGCGATGTTTTCTTAATTCTATAAATTATGTCATTTATCTTCGTTATGACACTATATGGCGGCTCCCATGTCGGCTTCAGCTGCTAACCGGATTTTGTCTTTTACAAATCTGTTTATCTTGCCGGTAATCGTATAGTTACTCCCGAAAATGGTCACGCTGATAGCATTGTGTTTCGTTGATCGATAAGCATCGTATGCACCCATCCCAGTCGCACTGATAATGGCACTTTAATTTACAACCCTTGCTAAATATTTATCCAGTATTCCAATATTCTTGTTTATTTTTACCGAACAACTGGAGAATATTCTATTTTATTAGTAACTTGCATTCTTTTGATAACAGTTTTAAATCCGAATTTACATTTTACGTGTTTTATTATTTAAAAAGAAATTTAAAAAATTTCGTGGCAGACGGGTCGAAAAAATGTAATGGGACCAATTTTTATGAAATAAATTTATCGATATAATTACTGTAGGCTTTTGAAAAAAGTGTTCATTTGTTGTGTTCATTTTGTGAACAATAAAGGCGGGTGGCAACCCTGGTATCTTTGCCACAATCCATAATATGGGATTTTCCATGTCGATCCTTTGGTGCCACGACATTGTATTATTGCGTCGTTTTTGTGGAGGCCCTTCTACTACCGCACATTGATCACATTTTTGACAACACTCCACTACCGACTATCTACATCCCGACCAATAAATGGGAAGGCCTTGTCGTCTCAAAATAATATAAACATTTGCTGGGTACTTTTCTAAGCCGCAACAAAGTTTGCTGCAAAATAAACAAAAAATTTATAAAAAGATTATTTCAAATTCAAATCTGCCTGGTAAAATTGATTGGGTAGCCGTATTTTCGACTAGCAAATTTCTTGATCGAGCATCTATCCCATAATCATTTATTAGCCCAAGTGACTAATTTATGATGTATTGACTCTTAGCTCCATAGGCAAAATCACAGTAACATAAACCAGATGCCGATTATGTAAGCATTACGTGTTTTGAATTACAACAAATGATGGTATAACGATTCCTTATATAAGTCATTTAACGTTGCCATAAGTGCGACCTTTTCTTGTTGTTCTATAATGTTGTCCATGTTGTTGGTTTTCGCAGAAAATTTTTCAAAATTAGTTTGTCTCGTAATTGGTACGCTATGTCCGTGGTCCTTAATCGACCTCCAGATAAATTAATGAACTAAATCAAAATATTTTAAACACTAACATAATTGTTCGTTGGGTTTGCCAACTAGATTAATTAAAATAAAATATTTTTCAATTTTAACGGTTATTTATCACAAATGATTATAAAATGCAATATTAAATATTTTGTTGAATGTTGAATAAATGTTGTATTTATAAGGCGGAATTTACATTTAACGATAGTCTGCAGATGCATATAACCTCAAAAACTAATAAAAATGGCGAAAATTCATGTGCATCATGCAGATTTCGATTGTATTTTTGTTTCTAGGGACATTGACATTTTTCTCTTTTCCGCTTTATTAATATTCCAATGTTTTTTCTCAATTGTTTTACAGATAATAAATATCGTACATTGACGATATTGCGCATAAGTCATAAGTAATTAGAAAATTCGAAAAAGACGGCTTTGACCGTACGATGTGCGCCTCAATGTTGATTAAACCTTTACAAGTGTGAGGTTCGGGTCTAGACTTGAAATTGAGCTACTACGCTCAATATAAAGGGTGATTTTTTGTGGTTAGGATTTTCATGCATTAGTATTTGACAGATCACGCGGGATTTCAGACAAGGTGTCAAAGAGAAAGATGCTCAGTATGCTTTGACATTTCATAATGAATAGACTTACTAACGAGCAACGCTTGCAAATAATTGAATTATATTACAAAAATCAGTGTTCGGTTCGAAAAGTGTTTCGCGATTTACGTCCGATTTATGGTCTACATAATCGACCAAGTGAGCAAACAATTAATGCGATTGTGACCAAGTTTCGCACTCAGTTTACTTTATTGGACATTAAACCAACCACACGAATGCGTACAGTGCGTACAGAAGAGAATATTGCGTCTGTTTCTGAGAGTGTTGCTGAAGACCGTGAAATGTCGATTCGTCGCCGTTCGCAGCAATTGGGTTTGTGTTATTCGACGACATGGAAGATTTTACGCAAAGATCTTGGTGTAAAACCGTATAAAATACAGCTCCTGCAAGAACTGAAGCCGAACGATCTGCCACAACGTCGAATTTTCAGTGAATGGGCCCTAGAAAAGTTGGCAGAAAATCCGCTTTTTTATCGACAAATTTTGTTCAGCGGTGAGGCTCATTTCTGGTTGAATGGCTACGTAAATAAGCAAAATTGCCGCATTTGGAGTGAAGAGCAACCAGAAGCCGTTCAAGAACTGCCCATGCATCCCGAAAAATGCACTGTTTGGTGTGGTTTGTACGCTGGTGGAATCATTGGACCGTATTTTTTCAAAGATGCTGTTGGACGCAACGTTACGGTGAATGGCGATCGCTATCGTTCGATGCTAACAAACTTTTTGTTGCCAAAAATGGAAGAACTGAACTTAGTTGACATGTGGTTTCAACAAGATGGCGCTACATGCCACACAGCTCGCGATTCTATGGCCATTTTGAGGGAAAACTTCGGAGAACAATTCATCTCAAGAAATGGCCCGGTAAGTTGGGCACCAAGATCATGCGATTTGACGCCTTTAGACTATTTTTTGTGGGGCTACGTCAAGTCTAAAGTCTACAGAAATAAGCCAGCAACTATTCCAGTTTTGGAAGACAACATTTCCGAAGAAATTCGGGCTATTCCGGCCGAAATGCTCGAAAAAGTTGCCCAAAATTGGACTTTCCGAATGGACCACCTAAGACGCAGCCGCGGACAACATTTAAATGAAATTATCTTCAAAAAGTAAATGTCATGGACCAATCTAACGTTTCAAATAAAGAACCGATGAGATTTTGCAAATTTTATGCGTTTTTTTTTAAAAAAAAGTTCTCAAGCTCTTAAAAAATCACCCGTTACATATTCGTTTACAAATTCGTTTCAATTTCTTCATTGATGTTGTTCCAAGTCGATAATCTTCTTTAACAGTAACTTATTTAAGTAGTATCCAACCACTCCTTTCAACCAGCTGTGATTAAAAGTGATAAGCAATAATTTGTTATGTACATATACGAGTACGTCAACCGCAAGATATAAAAATAAAAACAAAAGAAATCAATCGTATATTCGCCTTACCTCTGCCATCAATCTTAATCAGAAACCATAGTCTTAATAACATCTTCGTTCTTTCGTTTTATTTATATATTTCTTTACAAACAAACGTCATTGTTGGTAAGAAGTAAATGAAAAATTCACATCTTATATATTTAATGTTCATTTCAACTGAACAAGAGAAATAAATAAATACGAATTTTTTAGATTTTAATTATTTTTCCGTTTTTCTATATGATCGTGCGTTTGTGTGTGAATGGTAAATGTGAGGTAAATTCGAAAATATTGTAACTAAAGGGTTCCCTAATAAGACGGTTTAATTTTTACACAACTGGTGAGAGGCGGCCACCTTTTAAAGAGCCGATTGTATCCATTTCTGGGCTTATAAAGTTTTCACCGTAAAGGTAATTGATATTTATTAGAAATGCAGTTACCTACTTCTCTCGAGACGTTGCACTATAAGATTAATGCTTTATCTTTATAGAAGTGATACTTCCTGTTGGAAAACCTGCCCTTTCTCCAGTTATTACTCCACAATGATAGCAAAATATATCACGGATGGAATTAAGAAAACACAATAAGCCCGATAAATATTTGTCACAAAATTTATAAATCAGATAGAGGGTCCTGGATATTGGTGTAAATATTAAATATCACTGAGTTTTACGTCTGCACCAAATCCTTCATTTAATAATAACTCAGAACTATAAACAATCAATTGACCTTATTTGAAACTATTGAGAACAGTTAAAGTATTGAAAATTATTTTCTTTAGTTAATAATTTCATTTTCTGTTTATTGTAAAGAGCAACACGTTTTGCCGCATGCGCGCGATTTCAACCTCTCCTTATTATTATTTTTCTTCACTGGGAAATTTACTTCATAGTACGAGTAAATGATGTTGAATGCAAACTGTTAAAATTTAATGATTATGTAATCAAACAAGTCGACTTGTTGCTAAGGATATATCACTAAAATGTTGTTAGGCTCGGTGTTTGTGTTTAATCGTTATCGTGAACGTTAGAAATATTTTTGGCATTGATTTATTCCGCCTGTAGTTTACAGGCGGAATAAATCAATGTCAAAAATATTGGTATTGTTCAGGGAAGGGAAATTAGAAACGTGGAACGGATATACTTTCGACATTTTAATGATCGTAGTAGGATTATTGTTTAACCGAAGATATTAAATCAGAATTGGAAAGCCGCAGAAATTTTCTTTCTTCTTCAATTAATATTAATTAACGTCAGAATATTTGTTGTTTGTTTGAAATTTGTGTATTTATTGTTTATACAATAATGATTCGGTTAAGAATCTTTCAGCAACCAATTTATTATCATATCAAAATATAAGGCTTTTTCAGAGAGAGTGAGTTACATATAACTTGGAGAACTATGAAAACCAACTAGCAGTAAATGTTTGCAACTTTCTCTAAAGTTATCACATGATCCTTGAATGTTTGCGCATAGGCAATCGATTATAATGGAGAAGACCTCTGCCTGAAACAATGAATGCTGTGATGAACCTTAAGTCTGTGTCTTCTAACTTTATTAGCCCAAATGCATAGCTAAGATCAATTTAAGAAAAATGTTTCATTTCTCTCAAACAACATCTGTAATTCAGTCGTTTTTGATTCATTTTTGAATGGGTATTTTATTCAAGCTCAAGCTGTTCAAGATTGCCACCTTAATACACATTCAATGATCGGATTATTAGGTTCTTAGTTTTCTTTAAAAGGCCTCCGTTTATACCTTTTGTTTTTATGTTGTATCGTCTTCTTGAGATTCATTCATTTTCATTTTACAAATTTGTAGATGGAACAATACGATACCTTATTGCTCACTCACTGCTGTTACTTCATTCAGCCCACAACAGCAGCAATTTATAGGTCTTTGGGACAGTCGAAGGGTTGATGATGCTGGTATTCTTAACAATTACATTTTTAGCACTTCTTGTTTTCCTATTTCTTAACGTATCACCAGCTGTCTGTCGAATCACCATGCTTGCTTCGTCCATGTTTTTTGGACGGCTTTTCCAATAGGCTTACCGATGTTACCTCTGCGACTGACTATATTTTGTAACATGAATTAACTTTTTAAAAAGCTTATTCATCTGCATCAGGAAGTCGATTACTGTTTCGTTTTATTCTGTTTTAATTTTGTGATAGGAGTAATTTCATCCCAAGAACTAAACTTTTCAACATTAACCAGGAACCATTCGCAAGCTAATTTTTCTAGAAGCCTAAATATTCCTCAATTTGCGTAAGCTATCGTGATTCTAACAGCTCGGACATGAATCATATCATTTTCATCGCTATTTGATCCATTCCTTTCTCTGTTTATTCGCTTCGTTGCCATGACCGTTACGAAAAGGCCTCTCTCCACCATCAATATTAATTAGAACAATATTAGCGCATACTTGATCATCTCGTTTTTCGGATGAGATTTCCCCCCGAATTTTATTTTCAAGGTCTGGTAGATTCTCATTCTATTCACGATTTCTGAGACTTCTTTAGTATCGATGGTCTTATAAGTTCTAGCGACTTAGTTACCAGCATCATATACACTTACCTACATATATACCATCATTTCGGAATCAAATAAAAATGGCGAGAGCGTTAATTATTTGTTCCGAATCAATTTTTGTTTCCACAGGTTTCTTTATCTCCGCTTGGAGTATTCCAAGCATATTTCTTCTCTTGTTGAACTTGTTATCATTCTCTATTATCTCCATTGGTACTTGTTCCTTTGTTCATTTTTCCTGAAGGCAGCTCAGTTTAAGAACCCCGCAAAAATTCCTCCAAATAGATAGCAAATGACACTCAAAGTTCAAATTCAAACTTTTCGTTGTTGTTGAATAAAAGTTGTTTTGCGTTACGCTTTTTGTAATGTGATGCAATGACATTTGTGCTATTTGAAATTGTTAGTTATAGAAATATTCAAACTCCCGTTCTTGAACATTCAACCAAAACAACTGTACGTCATTGATAGAAACATTTCTGACAAATCCAGACTTTAGATCATTTGTGGCATTAACTTTATGACTGCTGCTAATTTTGCTATCTCGTGTCTAGATCAAATTTCAAGTGGCCGGAGTTTCATTAAAGAAACATGGTTGTCATGACTAGCAGTTTACGAGATGATGGGTTTTCCAATACGCATTGATCAAAATATTTGTGCTTCTCTGTGCTAATGCCAGACAGGAACGGAGAAAATGAACTATAGTCTCTTTCTCCTCGCTCCTGCAGCTTCTACAGAAGATATTAGATTTTTAATTCAGCCTTTGTGAGTGGTTCTCAAAAAGACAGTGTCCTGCATCAGAACCCCTACCTAACCGATCCTAACTCTCCTCTTTGCGGGGAAGGTAACGGTTTTATGTGCCCAAGACCAGCTTTGGCCAAAATTTTCTGGCTATGCAACATGTGTATTTGCTCAACATTCATTTACCGAATCAAGGCTTTCACCCTTTTCAGCGGCGTCCGTTCCGCTCGCACTTAGAAGATCGTACCGTGCAAACTGAGTTCGTCTGCTCTGCCGTTGCCGAGCATACACCGAGTGACCAGGAACCCAGACTATCTAGATATTGAAATGCTCCCTCATTGAGAATTGAGTAGAAATTCAATCGAGTAGACCACTATAGAAGCTAGAAGACCTGATTCACAAGCAGTTTGATTGTCGCCTGACTGGTCAAATTAATTGTAATATCAATCATGGATATAATATTACGGGTAACCGAAATCAAAACCTCCTCAATCGCTATCACTTCAGATTGGTATACGCCTCAGTATTCGGAGATGAACTGAGACACTCACAATTATTTGATGACAGACTCCTCCTCCTCCAACTTTACCGTTTAGTTTGTAGCCGTCGATAAAATTAGATTTTTCCTCCTTTAGCGAATCGTTAATTGTCGAGTGTCCCGTCTGAAGACATTTTCACAGTAGGACAAAATATTGACTGGAAGAAGGCGGAACATAATCTCTAATGAGCTCTTAGATCTCGTTCTCAGCACACCGATAATATGTGTATAGGCCTTTCTTTGTACCTTCTCTATCACGTTTTATGTAATTTTGTTTAGGGTTGGCCACTATACTCTCACTGCATACCAGAAAACCAACACCCGTTTAAAAGTAAATAAGTAAATAGTTGTAGGAACAGACTAAATAAATAGTTTTGTGAGCCTTAGGTCCTTTAGACAACCTTGTGAACTTTTCTTCGCTTTCAATAAATAAAAGGCTAAATACCACCTTGATTTATGTCCATTTCAAACGGAGTTGTTGGTGGATATACAGAAACAGAAGCTCATAGATCCGTTAACCTCACTGTATTCAAATGGAACTCCTTCCTCCTACGATGATACTACTGTATCTAGGATCATCAAGTTAACAATGGATCCAGGAGTTTTCAAGGAGGAGGACCACCGGTTGCATGCAAACCACGACGTCTAGCACCGGACAAATTCATTATCGCGAAGACAGAATTCGAAAACATGATGAAACTCGGGATTTGCCAACCTAGTAGCAGTCCTTGGTCCACTTGGAGACCGTGTGGAGACTTTCGTGCATTAAATAAAGTCACAATTCCAGAGAGGCATTCGATTCCACATATTCAAGACTTTACACAACGACTCGAGGGCTGCACCATATTCACAACGATAGACATTGTCCAAGATTACCACCAAATTTCTATTGAACCGACAGACATTCCAGAAACAGCAATTTTGACACCTTTCGGACTATTTGAATTTTGTAGAATGACTTTTTGTCTTAGAAATGCAGCCCAGTCGTTCCAACGTCGTATGCATTCAGCATTACGTGGACTCGACTTCTCTTTAGTTGGACGACGTACTCATTGCCTCCCGAATTTATGACGAACATTAAAACTATTTTTACTAAATTAGAAGAACATGGACTGGTTGTAAATGTGGGCAAATACGCTTTCTCAAAAAACGAAATTATATTTTTAACTAAAAGGTATATTACCGTCGCATGTACCTGGACAAGGTATATTACCGTCGCATGAACGGGTTCAAGTCATCAAAGATTTCGAACGACAACAGATTGTCTAACAACTGAAACGTCTCTTTAGGCATGATTAACTTTTATCGTCGCTTCATTCTGGGTGCCGCTGCTGACCAGGAATTGTTGAATGACTTCCTAAAAGGTTACATTTAGAACAGTCGAGTTCCAATACAATGGTCAACGGCGGCTATTGAAGCATTCGATAACTGTAAAATTAAGCTTACGGACTACTTTACTTATTCATTGATCATCATCAGCACCACTGACCATCATGGTTGACGCTTCCGATACAGCGATTGGAGCAGTGGTTCAGCAGTTTGTATCAAACGTTTGGCAACCACTCGGTTTCTTTTTAGTAGGTCACAGTGATACGCAAAAAGATACAGTGCTTATGATCGTGAACTTATCGCTGTTTATTCGGAGATTAAACATTTTCTCGAAGGTGATTTATTCACGCTCTACACCGATCATAAGCCACTTGTCTACGCTTTTAATCATAAACCGGAAAAAGCATCTCCTCGTCAATTTCGACATTTAGATTTTATTGGTCAATTCACAGCCGATATTCAGCACATCTCTGGTCTGGATAACGTTGTCGCAGATTTTCTTTCACGCATTAATCAAATTTCTATTCCCGAAAGTATTGATTATGCTATCATTGCAGATTCAGATCAATGACGAAGAACTTCAAGAAATTTTAAGGAGTAGGTTAGGTTAGGTTAAATTAGAATGGCTGCTATCGCACACTTAGGCCAATAGTGACCCATTGTGATACCACGGATCCTATTTCCCTTTTACTCCCGTTGAAACCATCCAGAGCTACTTATGTAGCGTAGAATATCTCGCACTCCACAGTCCGCGAGTTCCAAAACGCTGTTCATACCATACACACCTAAGTACTTATGCCTTCTGTCTTATAGAGCCGGACACGAGCTTAGGACGTGATCTAAAGTCTCTTCCTCCTCTTCGTCCATACAACTTCTACAAAAGTCATTCAAAAAGGCAGTGTCCTGTTAGTATATCTATGACCAATCCTACCTCTCGTTTTCCCAGGGATAGTAGTGTCTTGAAGCGCCGCAAGTCCAGTTTTGGCAAACCTAGTTTGCTATCCTACACGTGAGAGTGTTGATCCACTTCTTATTTGTCGAGGCGATTGCCTTTTACTGAACGCCAATTTGAGCGCTGCTATAGGTTCCCCAGACCTGCTCTTTCTAGCTGCATCTGGAGAGTCGTTCCGTACCTAGCTAGTTCGACCACCCTGCAGTTCCCCGTGACATCCGAGTGAGCAGGGACCCAGCTTATCTGGATTCTGAAATACTCGCTCATCTCATTAAGAGCCGCCACCCGTGACTTCAGACAAACCGTCTCTAGTGACCTGACCGCCGCCTGACTGTCCACATAAATTGCGATAACCCTCACGGATACCATTTTATGCTTCAACCATGTCACGACTTCCCCGATCGCCACCACTTCAGCCTAGTACACGCTGCAGTAGTCAGGGAGACGAACAGATATATTAACATTAAGCTTCTCACAGAAGACTCCGGCTCCTAAACTGCCGTTTAGCTTAGAGCCATCCGTGAAAAATGGCACTGCCTCGTTTTCCAGTATTGATCCGTTCCTCCAGGATTCCCTCGAAGGATAAATGGTCCGGAAACCTTTATCGAAGCACAACGTTGGTTTAATATAATCTAGATTCGCCAGTTCTTCCCTTAGCGATCTAACTATCGTCGAGTGCCTCGCGTGAAGACACTTCCACTGAGAGACAGCTGAGAGTCTCGTAGCCACATTGGCTGCCATCTGCTTACCAAAAACTTCGATTGGTATAAGGTGGAGTATAACCTCTAAAGCACGTGTAGGTGTTGTGCTAAGCACCCCGATTATAAGGATGCAGCCCATATGAAGAATTTGATCATATGAAAAATTGTTTCTGACGCAAAGGTCACATCTAAAACCTCCTCTCGATTTTTAACAACAAATGTTGGTTCTAGCCCAATATTGTAAATTAAAAGGTTAGTATTTAATAAGTAATCATAAAATAATTCACCCCTCTCGCTAATGTCTGTGCTTCCCCAGATTGTGTGATGAGCGTTTGCGTCACATCCAAGTATAACACCTACCTTTCTTTGACCTACTTCCCGGATCAGTTCCCCCAGGCAATTCGGCGGAACCTCCTTCTCGCGATCCATATAGGCTGAGGCTAGCCATAATTTTTTACAGCCAACCTCAACGCTGATGAAGAAGAAAAATATTCAAATTATTTTTCACTAAAATACACGATCTTATCTTTTCAGAGTTACTTGAGTATAATAATTTATACTCCTTCGTTCTGGGGCCATAGATCCTGGTTTTGTTAATCCAAGGTTCATAGATTAACACCAAATCTTCATCTGACTTAGTCAGTCTGAGAACGAGAGCTGCCGAGGTAGCTTTCGTGTGATGCAGGTTTATACAATATTAATCATTGAGATCTGCCTTATTCACCTCTTCCTGCACTCCCCTCCTCCGGAAGCCCGGAAATCTTTATTGATTTACATGATTGCCAATCTAAAGCCCATCTTAGCTTCCTCCAGCTTTACAATCAGGAAGATCGGGATTACTGGCCCGAATGATCTTAAGAATCTCCTTTGGCTTATCCGACTCGGTTGGTAACCAGACGCGTGTCCTCTTCCTTCTCGGAATTTCCTCTTTGCAGACTGCCTCACGCCTCGCGCCCTGCCACTCCTCGCCTACTTCGGTCACTGCTCTTTTATCGAGATCGACCGATCTCTGGTCCGAGCACGCAGTTAATTTCACGCGTCCCTGGTATCATCCCGCATCTCTACAGGACGGAGGGGATCTCGGATTTTCTCTCAGGACCCTCAAAAATGTGGAGTTTAGTGCATTATACAAAACTTTTCATTTCTCCGGCGTGATGCTCCCAGCTTCCTGACTTCTGTTAATGACAACTAGCAATAGAATGTGATCTTTTAGGATTTGAATAGCTTCGGGTTTTGATCCTTAGGAGCACCCGACATCATGTCTGTTTGCACCTTGCTTCGCTTGCTGCCGCCTGCTTTAAGCTCATCCTGGGACCTCTGTCTTTTAGATCCAAGAACCCTTTCCGAGCTATCGCAGCTGAAAGTTTTCTTAGCCCATGCCACAGATTCTTTCTGTTCTACTGTAAGCTGCCCCTCAGGGGTCGCAGCCAGTTTCTCTAAAATTCTATACGCCGATCGTCTCTCCCTGCACCGTCGCTTCGCCGGAGGGATCTCTCTCAATCATCCACTATTTTGTTTGGCGGTCCCGCTTCCTCCCGACTTCGATGCTATGGTATCGCTTTCCTTTGCCACTGATGAGGGAGTCCCACTTTATGGTTAGAGTTACTCTCCTTCTTTGTACTTTCCGATTTTTGGAGGGTCCCGGCCCCTTTATTTTTATTTTTTCTTGGTTATTCATTTTCCCACGAGTGTCGGAGAAATACAGGTACACCTGCGCAGAGATCCGTATATGTAGGTATAAATACAACTGGAAGTAGCCTGGAAAAGAGTTCCGTTTACGGCTGGGCTTTGTTAAATGGGCCCCTCGCCTAGTCGATCATCAGCACGGGTCGCATGACACCTTAATCCGGCCCATTGGCTCACCGAGCACCGCGGCTAACAAACAAGTTTGCGAGGCTTTTCATAATCTTTCTCATCCTGGTGTCAAAACTTCTATCAAACTTTTGACTTAGATTGTCATCTGGTCATCGATTAAAAAATATGTTCAGAAAAGAGCTCAAAGTTGTCTAGTTTAGTCTACCAAAAGACTAAAATCTCTCGACATACAAAATCTCCAGTTAGTAACTATAAGTTAACTTCTCAACGCTTTTCGATTATTTACCTCAATACCATTGATCTTTTTCCAGTTTCTGATAATCAGCGGTATTGCGTTACATTGATTGATAGATACACTCGCTGGCCCAAGGCGGTTCCAGTATATAACTGCTGTTCCGGATATAACTGCTGCAACCGTCGCTTTCGCTGTTTACTCACATTAGATAGCTCGCTTTGGTGTTCCAGAGTCCATTGTCACGGACCAATGCATGCAATTTGAATCACAACTTTTTCACGAACTGGCTTACTTGGTTTTGAATGCAGGAGAATAACTTGTTACAATCCAAAATGTAATGGCATTATCGAAAGATGGCATCGAGTCGTGAAATCTCCCATTATGTACTACGACCGATCTGATTGGGCTAGTGTTCTTCCTACAATCTTACTTGGACTACGAACGACTTACGGTGACGAACTAAAAGCTACTCCAGCTGAACTGGTTTACAGATGTACAACTCAAGTTTCTGGAACATTTTTAGATAGTACGAACGATCAAATTTTACAAACAGACTTTATTACAAACGTAAGACGACACTTTGATGAAATTCGAACATTTTCTAACGGACGGACGGAGTACGCAGATCTATGCAACCACCATATACTGGACCGTATTTGGTTATCGATCGTACTGACAAATTTTTGCACTTTGGATCTGAATGGACGACACGCCAAAATTTCCATCGACCAACTCAAACTGTGTTACTCTGACAATCAATCACATCAATCATATATTGTATATAAAAAGTTTAATAAATAAGTAAATACACACACAAACGATAATTTGACCAATTATTAACCAAAACTTTCTGAAAGTACAATATTTTTGCTGGCGTATTATATCACTGCCAAAAATGAGTATACATAGTGAGAAAACATTCCATAAAAGAAGCAAACAACAAATTCCAAATACCGCTTCTCTTTTATTTTTTATACTCGTACATAGTCCTTTTTTCATCTTCCTTCTTCGTTTGCATTTTCTTTCTCCTTGGCACTTCAGTTGTGTTGAAAGCTTCGCTGAATCGAGAATTGTTAAATTTTTCTTCCGGTATTTGTATTTCTATTTAGATTTTGTGTCTCTAGTCCAAGAAAAAAACTAATTAAAGTTATTAACAAAAACATAAAATTTAATTATTACGACGTTAGTATTTTGAAGTGTTTTTTTTATTTGTACACCTTACATAGTTTGAACAGTGATTACGTTTAATTTAGTTTGCTTGTTTTAGTGAAAATTTATATTATTTTTTGCAAAATCGATAATACATATTTAATTTTTGTCACTTTAACCAAACATGATAAAATAATTTTACAGTAAGCTCGTTTGTTTGTTTTAGTTGTGGTCATGGCCGTAACCAAATAGTTGCGATTTTTTTTGATTGGCTGTGATTTCAATAAAAACCCTTTTGGTGTTATGTAATATGGGTATGCCTGTGGTTTTCTGTTATTTTTTGGGTGCTCTCGGGAAAAATTATCGATTTTCTCGTTGTTGTGTTTGTGTTGTAAATAGTTGGATGTCGTTTTCAAAAACTACATATTGGAACTTTAATTGAACTAACATTTTTGTTTGTGCAATTATTGATTTCAGTTAAATTTTCTTCTATACTTTTTATTCAATTTGTTTGATTTACTAGAAAATGATTTCACCAGTCGATGAAATTTAAAAACAATTAGTGCAGGTTAGGTTCAACGATTTAACCTGTCAAATACAATTTTAATTGGTGTATTTGATACACAATTCTTTGAAAAATCTTCTATCGTTCGGTTCGTTCTCTACGTTTTGGGTTTACTTAAGGTGTGGTCAATTTTTCTTTATTTCGGTTGGCTGCAAGCCTGCCTTTGTGAAAATGGAGACGCTTACATAAGATAGCTTATAATCTAAGACCGATACTAAAAATCTGGTGAGAAAGCAAATAATTGCGCGAATGGCGTCTAGGGCGATCCCTTAGCTCGGCGAATTTGTTATAGTTTGTTCTTTGTGTAGTTTATAGTTATGCTTGTTTTTGTAGTGAGGATGTTGTTTAACCTTTATCACAAAATGTTATGTGACAAAAATATTTTGCGAAAAATTCTTATACACCTATTGCCTATTTGAGAAAAGATTATAAAAAAATAATCTAATAAAACCGTTTCGATAAACATGATATCGTATTCTGTGAAGTGGTTTAGCAGTATATAGGATTAAATCAATTTAGATTTAGATTTACGTCGTAAGTGGTTTATTTTCGATTTTAAAGCATTTGTTGACAATTTTTAAAGGAATTTCGCATATAATGAGAGTAGATGTCGTTACTCGCTGCGTTAGCTGGTTCAAACTAAAATTTGTACTCAGGGTCAGGTTTTTTTTTGGAAAAATTCAACTTTATTCTTCAACGTAGTTTCCTTGAAGAGTGATACATTCATCCCAACGCTTCTCTAACTTTCGATTGACGTAAATCTTTTTGACTGGTGAATTTTTAGAGGTCTGGGAATAGGTAGTAGTCACAGCACCTTTTTTTGCATTTGGGGTCACTTTCGCAATTTCTTCCATCAAACGCACCAATTCAATTCTCAAGATAGTCGACGATATACATCGCAACCTACAGAGGCCATAACTTTACCGGCCAACATTTGCGATTTGGTCACTTCGGACAGCTTTCACTGGTTGCTGTACACTCAGCTCAAATTTTGATTCCGAAGTGTAGTGCTGGATCCATCCATTGTCACATACCGACGTAAAAGATCCTATTTATTACGAATCATCGACTCTGCTATTTTTAGTTCGATATGAGCAAACGTGGCACTCACTTTCAACACAACTTTCTCATGCAAAATGATGTATACATTGCCTTCTGACATCTTTAACGGGTCAGCTATCTTAAGCAGCTGCATTTTACGGCCTTCAAAAACGATTTTGTGCAATTTTTTATGGTTTCTCCAATAACTGCACTGCTAATCCAGTGTTCAGCATCATCGATGTTTGTACGAATAGAGTCCCTATAACATTTATCAAGTCATTGCTTTGGTTGGATAGTATTTTTTACCAAAAAAGCAGTGTTTGAACAACACACGAAAGTAATTTTTTTCCATTGTTTTGAAACAAACCTTTTGAAAACCTTTGCCATCTTGTGTCAGTCTCGAGACATACAACATTTTGTTTTTACTTTTTTTTTATTATTTATTGAATATCACAACTCTCGGTTTATGATGAATTACCTAATGGTTATTCATTTTACAATCATTTCTTATTCTCATTAGAACTGCCCAGCCCCAGCGGTTTCTGCCTTTGGAGTCTCCTCACTCTATTAGTGGTGTTCAACATAGGTCGGATATCTGCATTTTCATATCAAAAAAATCGCTGTACGTGTTTCATTGCTTGTTTCTTTATTTTATCGGTGACGTCCTTCATCTTTAAGTCGCAGCACTTTATTTTGAAAGCATTATATCATTTTTCATCTTCTTCGCACAACTCCAAAGTTGGGTACCATAAGCCCTTACTGGTTTTAGCATTTGCCTGTACAGAAGCATATTGTTATGTATTGAAAACTACAAATTTATACCTATACCTGAGCCTACCTACTACTATTTTCCTATATTTGATAACTCTTCTTTTTTCATCTTGATGTTCTCTTTCCATCTTAGCTTAGCATCGAGGGTCATGCCAAGCTATTTAGCTGTATTTGCATATGGAATTTGGTTTGAATTACGAACCACGTGAATTCAGTTTATTTTGGTTTGTAAAATGTGATGTTAGGTATATCTGCTGATATTCTTTTTAGTTCGGAGTATTCGATTTCAAGTTTGACTCAAAAGTGTCGATCTACGATGTAGGGTTTAAGAATCTGATAAAATTGCTTAAGTAGGCCTCGGTGCAGTTTAAATTCAAGTCCTTGGTGTCAAATTTTGTCGATCGCTTCAGCTACATCTAAGAGCATATCTTCTTATTTTCAAATGCATCATCCTCAATTACATCCATTATTCTGTGAACTTGCTCAACTGTAGAGTGATTTTCACTAAACCCAAATTGGTACGTTGGAATTAAACAACTCCTTCCATTATAGGTTTGAGTCTCTTGAGCAGCAGTTTTTCAAATATTTTTGATATGACCGGAGGTAGTGATATCGTTGGTCTATACGATTTTTTCTCGTTTGACGTGGAACATATTTCAGTTATTTGAACTTATTTATGCAAGCCTTTCTCGGGAACGGCTTTCACAATTTGCCCAGTAATTAAGTCATAACCTGGAGCTTTTCTGGTATTTTAATTATTATTGACTAATTTTTGAATTTTAGCAGAAGCATGCGTTTTGGGTTTTAAGCCCCTTCCTTGCTTTCCAAAGTGAGTAATCAAGCCTTTCGTTAAGAAAGACCTCGAAGTTGCTTATTTATGCTTTCGTTCTTTATTTCCTTTATTAATTGTTTTAATTTGTTGCACAGAAAATTGAGGATATTTTTGTGTAGCGGCGCACGAGTCTGCTGCTAGATTTTACGAGCTTTCCGTTTCTCTCTAACTAGTTCTCTGACCTCAAGATAATAGTTATGTGTCCTTATGAAGTTGGTATGAGGAATCGGCGAACTTTCCCAAGGTGCTTGCTGGATAGTATTATTGAATGCTTCTAGTTCATCTTCCAGCTGCGTCTATGTTCTAATTGGTTTACGAAGATTTGTTCGTTCTCCCACTAAATTCTGCAATAAATCTCAATTGGTTTTATTGTTTGTTAATTTAGGTAAGTTATCCTTTTCTTATTATCATTGTGCTCAGAGTCATGATCACAGGTGAGTGGTCGGATGATTGTCCTTCACTATTGTCGATGCACGTGTAGTCCTCTAAAACTTCTTTTTTTCCAAAGAAGTCAGGAAGATTTGGTATTTTATGTATGTCAGTATATTACTGCCATCGTGAACTACATTGAATAACTCTGTTCCTTTCGAGGTTGTAAGTCTACATCCCTATTGTGTACTCTTTGCATTAAAATCACTGCCGTTGATAAAATTTGGTACTAATGATTTAAAAAATCGACTTACTCTACTTTTTTTAACTGACCCATAGGGCACAGGAAGTAAATAGAGGATATACTGAGATTAATATTGATTGATTCAACTTTTATGGTTTTAACCATAATTTCTGTTTCAAAACCAGCTATCCGTAATGTTTAATATTATTCTTCTTGAGGCCATTTTAATTCCAGAGCGTTTCCTATGGGCGAAAAAAATGATTATCGCTTAGTGCAAGGTTAGGACTATAAGGTGTTTGCATAATAACCTCCCAACCAAGCTCCTGGAGCTTCTGGCGGGTCATCATCGACGTGTGAGGGCTGGCGTTGCCTTGGAAACACGACGTTTCTCCTATTGGTTAATGTTGGCCGCTTCCGGTCGATTACTGCCTACAGCCGGTCCAATTGTTGGCAGTAGTGGTCCGAATTGAGCGTTTGGCCATTGGGCAGCAGCTCATAGTAAATGATTCCTTTCCAATCCTACCAAACACACAGCCAAACCTTACTGGTGGTCTCAATCCTGGTTGGCCAAGGATTCGCAGATGGAAACATAGTCCATCAAGTTTTTTTTGCGTCAACTCATGTGGTACCCAAACATCGAATTTTTTTTTTAAAGCCAGCCTTATGCAAATGGTTTAAAACTGTTTTGTGGTCGATCTTCAGCTCTTAGGCGATGCTACAACAGCTCTCATGCCGGTCTACTTTGATAATTTTCAGGATTTTATCGACATTTTCGACGATAGGCCTTTCAGTGCGTGGTGCATCTTTGATATCGAAATTACCAGAACGGACTCGACGAAACGAAAATTGCGCGCGATTGGCTGTGATAGTATCGGAACCATACACACCATTAACAATTTCAGCTGTCTGGCTTGTGTTTTCGCCTTTATCGCAGCAAAATTGTAAAATATAGCAAATTTTCTCTTTGTTTACCTCCATCCTTGACACGCTATAACTCACAACTGAATCGATCAATCAAAAAAATGATAAAATAAATTTTTTATTTCATGAATCCTCCTTTCAACGAGTATATGTATAGCCTACTGCGACAAATACATCACGGGATATATGTTACTAAAGCCATCTAGCGAAAAAATAATTGATATCTTTTTCTCCAACCCATTAGCTTCCAGATCACGTTCTTGTTTTGCTGCGTTATTTGCGAGTAAGATCTCCTCTATGGTCTTGTGTGCTGTGGTTGTGCGGCGACGCACTGTTGTTTGTTAATCTTTGCAGTTGTACTGCTACTTCGTATTCTCTATAGTTCGCCGGGTATTGTTCCTTACAGTTTATACATTTTGCAGGTTTCTTTCGAGTAACTGGGTAGTCTTTCGCGATGTATCTACGCGAGGTATTCATCTCGTGTTCATTTTTAGCGGTTCTATTTTAACCCACATGTTACGTATTGCTTTAATATTAAATATATTTAAAATTTTCTCGCTTTTGTTGAATATGAGTATGAATAGCGGGAGCCTCTTTTTATGATCTTGACTCGTGGACTATTTCAAATTTTTCCCCGTTTAAGGATGTTTACTGCGTCTTCAATTTACAGGTCTTTCATATTGTGGTCTTCTATTATATCCTGCTTCTTGCAAATGAGATGACGACCTCTGGCTATAACATTAATTTCTTGGTTTTTTTTATCTACGTAGGTATACCACTTTTTTACCTTCTTTACTGAGGTTTGTGGCTAATGCTCGATATGCACTGGGATTTTTGTTTAGCGTCTTTGTCTTCATTGCAACCTTGTTTATGAAACCGGTAGTTTCATTAACTTTTGCTTTCGAATGTTCCCCAACTTCTGGTAAGAATTCTGCTTTTCATTTTTCCCTAGGTATTTTCTTTTGTTTGTGCTGGATGCATCAGTTTTTCTTGCCAGTTCCTTATCATCTGTATGGAATTCCGCGTTAGTTCAGGCAATTGTATTGTTTTCATTTTAACTTAAGAGAGGTGTCCAAAACTTTTATCAGTTTCATTTTCTTTCTTTAACTTAGCGATTTCATTGCAATTTTTTCTATTTCACTAAGTCTTCTGCGTAATGAAGCATTTTCGTTTTTCTGCTGTGTCGCGGACAGTGTTTGTCTAGGTGGTGACCTAGATATTTTGGAACTTCGTAAGAATGAGCAGTATAATGGTTGGCTCACCTCAGAATCGTAGTGGGTTAGTGGAGGGAACATCGTTTGCTTGGTTTTCGGGGTTTGGTTATCTCACCGTTTTTCGATCGCCAGAGCGGCCGTAGATTAATCAGCAGGGGCACCACGTGCACCTATCACTATACCTATCGCTTTCACGCAAGTAGATTGGACTTGGCTTGTATTTTCGATTAGTCTGTTCTTGAATATTTGTATTTTCAGTTTCGCTCTCTTCCGCATCCTTGTCAGTCAACATTTCAAACCGGGTTTTTAGCGGTATTTTGAATTTTTGAACGTTTAGTTTCTTACATGTCCGAAGTTTTCCATTTTCGAGCTATCCCTATTCCGTTTTACAGTAATATAGTATTAGTGCTCACTTTAATGCTAGGGTCACTACTGTGCTTTTCAAGGAGTATAGCCATCGGGTCATCTACCACTTCTGGCTTCATATTCAACATTGCAGTTGAAATTGATCGTTGGACAGTACTTCTGGCGGACGGTTTTATAGGCGATCTTGTCACCATACTTCTTCTTAAGAAAGGATTGATCATTGTTACGTCCGTCAGCAAAACTGGATGAATCACCCACCAGACTCACAACCTCAGAGATACTGCTTGTCCGTATATGCGTAGTAATCATGCGTTGCATTACTACATCACTGCGGTCGCCGGATCTCGATGACTGAGAGCCATCTTCCTCATTCTCGAGTGTCGCGATACTGGTCATCCGATTCCCTGCACCGAAACGTTGTTTTTCATGTTTGATTCCATTGTGTATTTAGATTCCGGGTTCCTTCCCGGAGGAATATTTCTCTTATTTTCGGGAATATTTCAGTAGTGATAAGTGTTCAGTAAATAATATAAATTTATTCCTGTAACCGTCAAATCGATGTATTCACAATCCATTGATAACAACCGGACTGACAAGGCATATTTGTAACAATTTTAGATAGATGAGACAATTTTTTATTGTTTTTAACTGACATTATAATTGTTTAACTCGAACAAAATTTATTCAATTGATTCAAGCCACTCATTACAATCACTTCCCGTAATTTAAAAAGCCAAAATCATTATTTTTATCAAATTCATTCGACAAGAAATTCTCACCAGTTGGAAGATGAATTAGAACAACTCAATGAAACAATTCACTATGCTGCTTTGGCAAGTACCCCCATTATACAAAATACGAAGAAGCTTAACATATCCTACCCAATGGAAGTTAGAGAGTTTGTAAGAGAAACACGGCGGGCACGTAAAACCTGGCTAATAACTTGAACACCGGAGAACAAAACAATTCTTAACAATTTAGGTAACAATCTCAAATCTCTTCTTAAAGAAGTTAAAAATGCATCAATCAACAGAAATCTAGTTAGCATAACCGATGAAATTCTGATTATTCACTATGGAAGGCGACGAAGAGACTCAAAAGATCCAAAATGCAAGTGTCTCCACTTTAAAATTAGGGGGGAATCTGGGCAAGAGATCATAAACAGAAGGCTGATTTGTTTGCGGAGTATCTTGAGGATACCTTCCAACCACTACCAAGACAAACGGTCAATGAAAATAGAATGTCAATCCACCAGCTAGATGATTTTGTTATACACCCAGTAACTCTCAAAGAATTAAAAGAAGTAAAAAGCAACATGAATGTTAAAAAAGCTCCAACTTGATTACTTGTCAAATAGTCAAGGCTCTACCAGATAAAGGATTTCGTAAGCTATTACACATACTCAATGCAAGCTTTCGGTTAAAATATGTTCCGTGGCAATGGAAAGTAGCAGAAGTAATCCTGATAGCAAAACCTGATAAATCAGGCCAATTCCATTGCTGCCAATTATGACAAAACTTTTTGAAAAATTATTACTAAAAAGACTTAAACCAATCAATTTGGATTCTGAGAAAAGCACTCCACAATTGAACAGGTGCATAGAATCACCAACATTATTGAAAGAACGTTAGAACGTAAAAAAGTATGCTCCATCATATTTCTGAACGTCGCCCAAGCATTCGATAAAGTCTGGCACTGTGGACTGGAATTCAAGCTGCATAGAAATCTGCCGAGGCAATTCTATGCCATACTAAGATCTTATTTTTCCAATAGCTATTTGCCTTTGCCACCTTTGCAGATGACACAGCAATCATGGCGATTGGAAGTAATGTCGCTGATGCAACGAGCAAACTCCAGAAGATTACCAATACGGTTTGTAACTATGCGCTGGAGAATCAAGCTTAATGAAACGAAATCCACGCATATTAACATTACATATCCTTCCCATCTACCGATAGAAATTAACTCACGACCGGTGCCATATGCAAACAAAGCTAAATATTCTGACATGACACTCGATGCCAAGCTC
Source organism: Nephrotoma guestfalica (assembly GCA_963691935.1). NCBI lineage: Eukaryota > Metazoa > Arthropoda > Insecta > Diptera > Tipulidae > Nephrotoma > Nephrotoma guestfalica. The sequence goes on from OY829913.1 coordinate 256,078,877, forward strand.
AAGTGCAGAGAGCATGTCAAAAAGACAAAAGAAGAACTTCAGAAAAATGTATTGGTTCATGCTGGTATATCGGCAAATATTGAAGCCGAAATGGACCTACGATATTCAACTCTGAAGACCTTCACAGGGACTTACAAATGGAATACATCAAAGTTGAAATAAAAAACATGCCGCCAAATACGAAATAAGGCTTCAGGAACATGGAAACCCCTATATTCACCATATGATAGATAACCCTGTCGTTGAAAGAAAACTTCAAAAAATTAGGCCACTTGACCTAGTAAACATACCAAATTAAAGTTAGTATTTTAAATAGGTTTAATTAATTTTGGGACTAACCATTGGGTTTCTCCCCAACAAATCAGAAGTGTTTAAGAAATGTAAAATTTGTAAAAATTTGAAAGATAAATTGTTAGATGAGCACCGTCTCAGTTGGAATTAGTAAAGGAAAAATTCATTCGAGCTGTAACAAAAAATGAAAAAATTTACCGCGTCTCACCGAACGAACTCCTAAATAAATTTTTGGAAATTTGAACCGATAATCCCAAACCGCATCTTCGTAATCAGGAAGCATTATAATCCATTCCTGATACTCTTTTCATCAAAGTCGTTCGAGCTGGCTAAAGATTTCTTTTTCCTGGGATAGAACAGTTGGGATAATTTCTTCACGTATCGTATGATGCATCTCTACTTCCAGGGCAAATAATTTTTTATTACGACTAATTAGAACTAAACTAAGAAAACGATATATTGTGTTGTTAGATAAAATATTTCGGGATAATTGATTCATCAAGCCATTCAAGCCAAACCAAACCAAAAATCTACAGGTACTAACCATAAATATAGTTTTTCACACCGGCTATACTATAATTAACGATTTGTTAGAACAATAAACCAATTAATTTATCAAAATTAATTAAAATGTAAATTCGGTTAAATAAAACAAAACTTTTATAGATAAATGGTTAATTAAATAAAATTTAATTGGCTATTACGTTGAGCAGTGCAGACTTTGGTTTACTCGACAAAATTTTGTCAGCTGCATTCACTATTCAACCTGAACGAAACGTGCGTTCCGCATCAGAAACGATAAACTCGTCTCTCAACCAAGTCCCATATTATATTCAGCTTTTATCAATCGAAACTCACAAAAAACCACAAATTGGATTGTGTGATGCGATTGTGTGATGCGATTGTGTTGAAATTCTTACGTATGTATATCGGCACTGTACTCTACCATAATTAATGACTAACTATGAACGAAAAAACTAAAGCAACAACCATAACCAAACGCGAATCGCGATCCATTCTGCGAATTTTTGGTTTTATATCACAAAAATTATATTTTAGTTTTGCGTTATGCTTACATAGTATTGGTTTATGCTGCTTACTCGATTTCTATATGTAATTGTGAATTCACTGTTGTTCAAACTTTAAATTTATATAAATTTAATTTATGTTTAACTTATTTTTGTCATTTTAGTTGTTGCTATTGCTGGCCCGGTTCAACAATTACTTTAAGTGTTTGCTAGTTGCTAAAAAAAAAAAATTAGATTACTAGGCAGATCGATATACGAGTAAAGTGAAAATTCTTATCTCTAATTCTAGTGAAGTGGATTAATTAGCAGAACAAAATCGAAATTTGTGATAAAATAAAATTTTCGTGAATAAAATCTAATTCGTTGCCTAAGTAATCGTCTAATCTATATAATTATGTCGTTAATTGATACAACGGAACCGTCGGTATCGGATGAGGAACGTGATGAGTAAGTACCAAAATTTGTTCAATATTTTTAATTGTTATGACGTCACAATTATTATGTTCATATATGTACAATGAATGTAATACCAGAAAGTCGCTAATTAATTTTCGTACATTTCGTCAAGACGACGATACCCACCTGTGTTATGTTTTGTTTGTTCTCGATTTTTGATTATTTGCGACGTGGGATTTTAAACACAAAAAAGTGCATTAATTGCTTTTTTGGTAAGAACCCATAAATAGTTTTTAATGTGATTGATGAACTGTTATTAGGAATTGAGTAGAAAGTTGAATTGCGTAAAGTGTTGAATAATTTACTGAAAACAAACGTATATTGGCTCATTAGTGAGAAAAGTTGAATAAAGTTAATGTTTTATTGTGCCATGCCGTATGCCATGTAGAACCTTATCTTATTTAAACAATTTTTTCGTTTAATTTTATTTGAGTGCAGGGTAAACGACATATTGATAACCTTTATTTCTTGTTACTGTCAAAGTGTTAAACATTTCTAAATGGATCAGAAACCATTGTTGTCTTTATGCCGCTATGTTGTAATTCAGGATTTTATATTGTGCTTAATGAAGTTCAGCTTAATCTGTTTTAATGTAGGAAGGCCTAGGATATTATTATTTTCATTAAAAGAGAGTGCTTGTTGTCTTCTAATAAATGCTCATAAATTAGATTTAGACACGGTAACCGACTTAGAGCGAATCCTACTTCTATGTTTATGAGATTTTCGGTCCTAACAACTATCAGAAATTTTTAAAGTTGTTACGTTAAATGAACACTGTCGCCCACATTCAAGTGAAACCTATTGATATCCTCATTCAGGATTATAATTAAAAAGTTCCGGCTTTTCTACGGCGAGTTGTTTAAAGCCTTAGATCATGTAATGAATTTGGGAAATTTGAGAAACCGGATGGAAACGTGGAAATATTGTTATACTTGAATTGTTATTTAAGATTTTCAAAATTTCATTTACAGAGCTCTGTTCACCATTTTGCATTAATAAATGCGAATGTAGTTTGTTCTAACCTTTCCAAAAACAACAACAAAAATTAAAATATATTGTTCTTGCATGATTAGAAGTCAGTCAGGGGTAAACATAAAATGTAAATTTCTCGTTTATATTCATTATGTAAAACAGATTATTATTCTACCGATCTACATATTTATTGTGGTCGTAAGTTTTGCCTTATTATGCAAGTAATGACCTGGTCTTGTTTATTATGACATATGGTTTTAAACGTTAAGATGTTTGTCAAGTAGCACGGTGGTATGGTACTGAGAAACACAAATTTCTTTTTAGAATCGATATTTAAATGCCCCTAAATGAATCCACTGGTTTGTTTCTTTAATAAGTTTGAGTACCATAATTTCTTATTATTTGCTTACTAAACTTTACTTATACTGTTTATATGTGTAAAATTATTTAATAAATTTATTATTTTTCATTATTGCTGATCCAACATCGCATATAATAATAAATTAATAACAACTTATCTTGGACACACTTCTTATTTCATCATTTGCCATCTAGTGACAGTAAACGTACGAAAAATAATCGTCATTGCGGCGTAAAACAAATAAACTTCGAATAAATCGATTTTTTTATATTTTTAAACTAAATTTTACATTTTCTACGTTATTTCTAGACTAATCATGTATTAATTCCTCAATTTTATGTTTCTTAACACCTAGATGCAAAAATTGTTCGCTGTTTAGAGGAAAAATATTGAAAAAATTGTGCGTTTAAAAAAACGATAAACTTTGAAACCTAACCATAGACAAACTAAACATTTTATTTGGATAATCGTGTAATTATCCCTGAATTATATACATCTAAGCTCATGCTAAAGAAATAATTAGGTCAATTGGTAATATTTTATGGTCCAAAACTGATTTTTACTAAACAACGTTTTTGAAAATTTGAGGGCCATACAGCCTTAAGCAATATACTTGAAAATTGCTTAATTCTTATGAATTTTGCCATAATCCATGTAAGAAACCATTTTGAAATAATATCCCCTTAAGTCCACACCCTCTGTCTTAACAGTTAATTTTTTTTATTTCCTACTTAGGGCAGTTCATAAGCCAAGCATTTTATTTGCATCTAGAGACAACATTCAAGAACGAAATTTCAAATGTAAAAACATAACTAGGTTGAATGGACACATTGCGTCATTCAAACTAACGATTTCTGCAGCTATGTTTGACTTACTACTTACCCCAGAATCATGGCTCAAATATGAACAATAATATGACAGTAACAAAAAACTTAAACGCTTGTCCCTCTACTACCAGAGCGTAAGGGGACTAAGAACTAAATTTTTGCGACGTTTTCTCAGCAATTCAAGAATGTCCATTTCCACACCGGGACTAATTTGAATAATGATTTCAACATAACAAGTTTTTTACGTCCAGACGCAGATTTAACCCTTTAATGCCCTTTATTGTCTTTCGTAAAATTTGGAAATTTGGATCTAGTATGTTTTGTTGGTTCAAAAAAATATAATTAGTGCTATATTTCGTGATGTAAGTAATTTTTTTTCATGTTTTGTATGCTGTAAATATTATGTTTTTATTTCTAAAGATGCTATTTTGCATGATACACGTGTAATAATAGCTATATCAAGGCATGATGCATATCTGCAACAATATACATTTACAAATAGAAAACAAAGTTGAGGATGATAACTTCATTACAAACTTTGCCACGGGAAAGCCACATGGTCAGGATGATTTATTTGATTTCCAAAACATGCCTATAGAGATTCAGGAATTATAACCCAAAATTTTTTTAAAGAGGAATATAACCAGCTTTCCTCTTTGCCTAAGGAAATTATTGAACTGTCAACGCCTCAGAGATTCTTTAATTATTTTTCCTCTAATGATTTTATCGAAACAAATATTCCGTTGAAGTCAACCCGGAACGACCAGCTAACTTATCATTTCGCACTTAAAAACGTATCTTGGAATTTTCAATTAACGCAATGCCAGTAATGAGTTAAAAAAATCTTAGATCCAAAGCAAGACCGGTTTCAAAAAATTCGACCAGTATTAATGCATTTGGTTAATAAATTTATTTCAGTTCCATGAGAAGAATGTTTATCTTTGGATGTGTACAAAGGCACGCAATTACATGAAACAATATATGCCGGCCAAACATCTTAAATGGGGCTACAAATTATACCTACTAAGTGGAGTGTCTGGATTTACATACAATTTATACCAGAAAAGAATCACCAGAATCAATTTTAGCACACGAACCTTTTGAAAAAATACGTTGGCCACAAAATATATTTTGATAATTTTTATTCGACTCTGCCATTAGTGGTCGGATTAGCAAAACAAGGAATTTATTCTATCTTAACACTTCAACTCCCTCCCCAATGGTAAATCACCTACAGATGAAAAAGTGAAATACCAACCTCGATGGAAATTGTTTCAAATTTTTACGAACATCGACAACGTAGACGTATGTTCTTTAACTTCGGATTAATTTTGGATAAATTAGGTTGAATTATGTCACGACGTTTATTAATTCGAATGAAAAAGACTGCAATATCTTCCATCATCTTTCCACTAATAACAAAAATTTGTTCGACATTTGTTTTCAAAATTGTTCGTACCTCATTAAATTTTTTTGTTTTTTCAATTAAAAAAAGTAATGGACTGACAAAACGTACCTCTGAAATTATTTTATTTAAAAAAAAATTAGAAATGATTATTTTTTAAATTTATATCACCCGGTAAAAACCACTTCGTAAGAATACATTCATATGGCTAAACGAAAAGATTTATAAGTCGAAACGTCACCTTATAAATTTTAGTTCAATATTTTCCCATAAAATTTATTTTGTAGGTTTTTCTTTGTAGACTATTTTGTTTTGAATTATATCATAAAACAAGTCTCCAGTAGTGAAAATATAAATATATAAAGACTTGGTGGTTCACGGAGTATTGCTCTATAGGAGCGGAAAAGAAAATTTCGTTTTTCGCACGTACCATCCAAGGATGTAAGAAAAGGTCGGATAGCGCATTGACCTATGCGGCAAACGGCTAAGATGCAACTTTTCGAATTGCACTGGATATGCATTCGTTAAATGCGGAAAATGTTATAACGCTTTATGTTTGAATAAAACCAAAAATTATTTTGGAAGCTTTCACATCTGTACCCGATAGTACCCGAAATCACAAAGATAGTGTGATAAAATATAAACTTACAAATGTGATACGAATTCCCAATTTGCGTTTGTAATTTTTTGAAAAAGTTGAATTTTTTTGAATAAACCTTCTTTCTTATGTTTGAATGTATTGCAGTTTATTGTTAATTTCATGTAAATTTAAAATTAATTAGCTAAAAAGACTAATAATTCTACTAATGAGATAAACAAATAATTGTTTTTTTATTATATGGACATAATTATTTACCCTTAAGGCATAAATCATGTTTTAAAATCAGTTTTGTGGTAAAACCGGGTACTCCAAGTGACGTTTATTAGGATATTCGTCTCAGGGGCATTAGTTATTCTCAAAAAAAATTATTTTATTTAAAAAAAATAATCATGCAATAAAGGGTTAAACTGATAATATCGAGATAATATTTGTGAAAATTGAAAGTACAGGTATCCCTCCAATAACACGGTAGATAGGTTCCTATAATAAGACGTGTTATGTGAAACCGTGCTATAAGAGACTAGAAGCTAGTAAAAAAGGGGGGTTTGGTTCTAAAACCCACCCCTCCCCAACAACTTTATTTTTTGCAAACAAAATAAATTTTTTTTTTTTACATTAATACGTATATGTACATAATATTATTAATTTCATTTTAATTAATTTTTTTTTATTTAATAATTTTCTTCATCTTTGCTGCTCAATAGGATTAAACGGGAACGTTTAGTTGGTTGGACGATATCATCTTCACTTTCTGAAGTTTTTTCTGCATTTCTCTGCATCGTTTATTCTGCATCATTCAGATTTTGCAATCTTTAAAAAATCTGTAATCTTGCTTTGTTTCTGTGTCCTTATAAGGCCGTTGTAAATTTGATGATATGGTGATAAGTATTTTTGTAGTTCCCTTCTAAATTTTCGACTTCTTTCAGTGGAAGGGTCTGTATTCACGAAAAACGATTCCAACTTTTCGGCTAAGCTTAAACCTTCTTGTAATTTTTTTAGTGTAAAATTATTAACACCACTCTCTTCGTCAGCGCTAGAATCGGTTTGATTTGCTTGGGTTTGTGATGCCATTTCTACTAAATCTGCTTCACCAAGTTCTTCTTCCACTAATAAATCCTGAATGTCAATCGATCTAGCAAGTTCTAATATGCAACCAATTTCATTTTCTGCTGAATCATGCACGTTTTCTATTTCAATTGATGTAGGCGATATCTTTTTCCAACATGCATTTAATGTTGTAATTTTCAGGTCTTTTTAGCGATAAGGATATGATTTCGATAGCATGCTTATTTGAAAATTGCTTCCAAGCTTCAGTTACATCAATAAATTTTGAACCAGTTGTGTCGATAATCCATTGCAATGATCTTCTGATGTAATAAGTTTTAAAGGTATAAATAATATCTTGATCCAATGGCTGAAGCAATGAAGTAGTGTTAGGAGGTAGAAACACTATTTGAACGTTAGGATGACTCAAGTCTTGTGGATGACCTGGCCTGGAAATTTGGGTATTCCCATAATTATATTTTATAGCAACGAAGTGAACTACACCATTGAGTATAGGTTTTCACACCCATTTTATTTTCTCACAGATTTATTTTATTACGATGGGTAGTGCAATAAAATATAATAGAGAAAATTAATTTGAGATGCCTGAAATACATAATGAAATATGGGTATTCCTCTATTTGCATTTTATGGGTATTTTCCCAATTGAATTTTGTCAATTTGTATGTAGGTGCATATTATATACATAACAGTAAAACCGTGTTGTAGGAGAGTTTCCGCGTGTCTTATATCGTGTTTCAGTGAAACCGTGTTGCAAGATATCGTGTTGTAGGAGGGTTACCTGTAATAGAAAATATTTTCATTACGGATGTAATTTATCCCAGACTTTTCATGGATGCTATGTTTGTATGAGTATTACAATGTTACACCAAATCAAATGGGAAATTTTAGAACTTAGTTCTTCTAGGAAATCACTCAAATTTATAATATTTTCTAAAATACCAATTTCTAAACCAGCTCAACCATTTACGAGCATTCTGTTGAAATGAGGAGATTTTTAATTAAACAGACGAGAAGTTTGAAATGATTTTATTAAAACTTTATAAGTAAAAATGTTCAAAATCTAACTTTAGTTAAAATACAAGAACACCTATAGAAAATAAAACTTCGTACCAAACCCGTAAAACAATTTTCTAAGTATTGTCCGAAAAATTACCACTAAATGGCTTATGGCCCTTAGAGGCAAAAATCAGTCTAATGGCTTACAAATGTTCGGTCATTTGGGCGTCTAATCCTTGCAGGATATTGGTCGAAATTATGTCTAGGTAAATCCGACCAACTTCGGTAGGTCAAATACACTAATCATTAGTTGGCCAAATTTGACTGCATATAGTTTAGCTGTTCAGACCAACTATTGTAAGTCATAATTGACCGACATAGGCAAGACCATTCCTGATGGTAAGTTATAAGCGAAAACTGTTCGATAATAGTAAGTCAACTTTGACCAACAGATGAAAACCAATTCCGATGGTCATTTGTCAATACAGAAATGTAACCGATTGCTGTATTCGTCATATGTCATATTCTGCTCAACCGCCTGGCGGTTCGCTTTAAAGATTCGACAAAGCATTTTCGACCATCAATTTTACTAATTTCACGCTGATTCGGTAGTTGATCGTATCCTCAACCAGAGTAATTAGCTTCGGTAACTATAAAAATGAGTATCCTTTTTTCTGAAATGTAGCAATAAACAATACAAATAAACAATTTAAATACGAGCACCGTACGTACACTCAGCAAATTTCGTATAGCCCGTATCTATTTTATGGAGAGAGGGTGTGGGGGAGAGAGGAGTTAGTTCAATGTAGGCTACATAATTCGTCAGGGTGAATAACAAGGATCTAACAATTTATTAAATTACCTGATTTTCCAATAAATATACTACTGTGGACAAAAAGTCGTCGAAATATTTTTTTTTCTATGTTGGTATGACTGTCAGTGACATCTGTGCCAAATGTCACATCAAAACAATCATTAGTGTTTAGTATACGCTTGTCTTTCTGAAGTACAAAAAGTGCATTCGGCGATTTTTACAATGAGTGAAATTATTCAACAAAGAAGTTCCATTAATTTTTGTGAGCGGAATCAATTTTGTGGTGCCAAAACGTTCAGAACGTGAAGAACGTGTTGACGACGAACCACGTCTAGGACGGCCATCAACATCAACTGATGATCAACACATTAATAAATTCAAGGAGTTGGTGCTCGAGAATCGACGATTAACAGTCAGGGACATTAGTGGCATCTTTGAAATATCAAAAGGATCAGTGAAAATCATTTTGAAAGATCATTTGGGCCTAAGAAAAGTGAAAGCACGATTGGTTCCAAAATCGCTCAATTTTTTGGAAAAACAGCGTCGCGTTGACGTCTGTGAAACAATGCTTTCCGACTACCAGGATGTCATGAAACGTATTATACCTGGCGATGAATCTTGGTTACGACCCGGAAACAGACGATCAATCGGCCGAATATCGTGCCAAAGGTGAGCCGACGCTGGAAAAACCACGTCAAAGCAAGTCAAAAATCAAGGTGATGTTGACAGTTTTCTTCGATTATCGAGGTGTGGTACTCTCCGAATTTCTTCCGACCAGCCAAACTGTCAACAAGGAATACTATTTGAGTGTTATGCGTCGTTTGCGCGAAGCTATTCGTAAAAAGAGACTGGAATTATGGGTCGACAACTCTTGGTTTTTGCACCACGATAATGCAGCTTCTCATACTGCATTGGTTTTACGTGATTTTTTCGCCAAAAATTCCACCCATATCGTTCCACAGCCACTGTATTCGCCTGATTTAGCTCCGTGTGACTTCTGGTTGTTCATCAAACTCAAACGACCGCTCCGGGGAAGCCGTTTTGAGTCAATTGAAGATATTAAACGTGAATCGCTACGCGCATTGGAGGCTATTCCGGAAATTGACTTTAACAGCTGTTTCGAGGATTGGAAAAAACGTTGGCACAAGTGTATTGAGGCCGGGGGATTAATTTTAGGGGGACGAAATAGATTTGGAGAAGTAAATAACGAATTTTAAAATTATGAACAAAGTCTTACTATTTTTTGTCCACAGTATTATAACTTTTATTTATTTATTTAGATAATATCGAAAAATTTCAAATTTTAAAACAGTTTATAAAGACTTATTTAAACTTCTTTAACAAGATGGTGACTTTTTGGATATAATGTAATCATGTGTATGTAATCGTTCGTATGTAGAGTGACAAAATTTTGAAGGAAATTTAAACTTGAGAAACGGATAACTGATAATTCCTGGCCATGGAACAATGGAACATATAAAGTCAAATCGTATAGAGGTGTTTATTATGACACATTTAGAAATACCTGGCCGTTGCGATAACCAGCTAGTAACCTGAAATAGACGATGGGTATCGGCCCCGAAATCTGCACTCCACCAAAGAGCCTTAGTTGTCGTTATTAAGTCATTGATCGTAGTTGATGAGAAAATTCCATCCAAATTTTAATTTCCTGGCTCTGAGGGAATTCGAACCCCAACCAAGTACCGAAACGTTTTATCCACTACACGGCTTTATCCGTTCACCACCAAAGGAACATAGTTCTGCTAAAAATTAAATTCTACTGCAATTGTTCATACAAAATAAATTTTCACGGCCTTCAGCTAAAATCATGTATAACTGAAAGATCATTTCGTGGGTGGCACAGGATTTATGTTAGGAAAGAGTACAAGGCACACCATACTTGTATACTTGATTTAAGCCGTATCGAGCCAAGATTGGTGCTACGTGGCAATAAACTTCTAGATCACTGAACGAATCTGCATTCAATTTAAAAGTTCACAGTTTCAATATGAAATTTTAAACATAATACTTTTAACAGTGTTAAAACATTTTCTCTTAATTTTTTTTTTTACATTTACATAAAATTTGCGAACTTCACTCAAACAGCATCACTGAATCAATTTTGAATTTATGGTTTATTAAAGCATATAGTTAGTTACCTTTGGCAATATTAATTGCGCCTGTCCAGGTTATTCGTGGATTACATGGACTTTAATCAGTGTTTTCATAATATTTCTGGTGACTTTCTTGCCCTCAACATCTTCTTTTAGAAAAAGCGGCTAGAATTTCAAGCATAAGAGAAAATAAGACCTTAAAATTTATTTACACTAAACTATAAGAAATATATACCATTTGTTCAGAAAAAGATTTGTTAAACAATTTTGTGTTAAAATTGCTTATAGCAGCAATGGTTTTAAGAGGTAGTTGTGGTTCAGTAAATGAGGAATCCTCTTCAATTGATTTATTTGCCGTTCTTCTTATAAAACTAAGCAATGCTGGCAGAATTTCCGAAAAATTTCCTGTAATTTGAACATTATATCTGAAAATAAATGAAATAAGGGGGAGGGGGAGGGGGGTCGAATTCTGTTCGCGGTGCTATCCTAAAACCATTGTAAGCATAGTTACTGAACTCGCCTTTGGTGCCGGAATAAAATTAAACGTCTCGTTTAGTCCAAATATTTAAATTTTTTATTTTGATTGTTATTGTCGGCTAAATCCTTTTTTGCATCGTTGTCCGCAGCTAATAATTAAAATATATGTTATCTTACGAAAAATCATATTGACATATCATATTAACAAATATACATATTGAAATAATTGCCACTTATTGCAACCCTTTCATCATACTTATTGAAATACCGCAGTCGTTGACGAAATATCCTCATTGGGCAACATCTACTGTCCGTCAGTTTCGGCCGTCGAATGTAAGTCCATTGTATTTGTTGAGACAGAATTGTCTATAAAATTTCGTTCATTTTCAGGCAAGAGTTAGACGAACAATTGACCAACATTTGCCCTGTTTCGTCTTTTAATAGTCGAATGGTCAGTTTTCAGTAATTCCGTGGTCATAATTCCAAAAATTGTTTTTGTTACACATTACCTTACGTAATTATTTCTTCAAACAATTTTGAATTTGTTAATCAATACTAATTGTTATTTTTCTTACACCAATAACTTTAATATTTTTCTCACACAAGAACGACACTTTACTTCCCAAATTTCAACCCCAAACTAATTACAAGCGTAACTTGTTCACACAGAATAAAAATCACCAATGGAATGATCATAAAAGGCAATAGTAAAACAAAAGGAACGAGAAATTTTAAATTTTTTAGGGAGAAAGAGAAAATTTTTGTTTTGTACTCGTAAGTACCAAAATAGTCATTATCGACCCTTAATTTTTCGCACACAAGTAGCCAATTTCGACTATTGTTTGGATAATATACTTTTGTTTTACTGAGTTCAGTCATTTTCATACCTCATTTTATTTTTAAATTCATTTCTAAGTCAATTTCGTCTGATTTTTGGCAAAATATGTTTTTGGTTTAAAGTTGAAAGGACATTTCCGTCTCTTCCCTGTATTTTATTTATTTTGACCCTAAAAGAGACGAAAATGTTGCAATAGACGGAAAATGTTTTACAGGAAAACATCCGAAGTCGAGCATTGCTAGCACTAAGTGGTTTATTTATGTAACTCAATGAGCAGCTTCATGTACTAGCCAGAACTGAATCACGATCGCCGGGTGTGGCCGATAATGATCATCCAAATAAGATCGAAATTCGTTATTCGTTATCGAAGTTCATTATTAGTACTAGGTGGTTTTAGTTAGGTGACTGAATTAGCGAAGAGAGTATTGGAGGTGTATATAAGAATTTAGAATTGTAGTACGCAAGGTGGAAATGTTGCAACGAAGCAGCCCAGGAACTGTTTCATGGTATTTTCTTTTACTCTCGGAAGAAATGAGTGTACAACGCTCTCCGTATTGGTCGAGAACTATGTTTTTTGAGAAGGAATGTATTTTCAGGTGCGGGTTATAATGGGGATGATTATTGGTAAATTTTTGTTCAGGAAGGAATGTAGCGAATTAAGTCTACTATGTTTCTTGAGTGATGAATTGTTTATGCTTATTGACGAATTTTTGCTGAATAATTTGAACTAGACCTGATATCTGCCATCTTAATATCTGAACCGTTATTTGAATGACATTTTTTGAAGTTAAGTAATTTTGCTGATTAACTGATAAATTGATGACTCGCCATTTGAAAATATGTGGTGATATCTTCTTCTAACGTGGTGGTATGTAAAAGGCTGTTGGTGCAAATTTCCGCTCTGCGATAATCAATTCGTCGTTTGGCGCTACGATTGTGGAAAGAGAGTTTATGGTGTTATTGTCATATGATTGTGGGTGTTGTTTTGATAGGCATTTGATGACCGTTCTCTGTGTCCACAAATACTTTACGCAATATCCAGCTGGATATTGTACTAATGCTTATCTGTTCGTGTGTGCTTCAGATACTAGAGGCTGACGGATGTCGTATTATTTGAAGGGATATTTGGGCATTGAAATAAGATAGGTCTAACAATCTCTTGTTATTGCAACTGTGTGTAGAATTCTCCAGGCAGCCTTGTAATAATCATTGTTATATGTGTAATATGTGTGATCAATTAAGCAACTTCTTTCTGACAATGTGGCTTACAAAACATAATTTTCTTAGTTTTTGACGTCGTTGAATGACTACCAATAATGATTAGCCATATTCATTTTAAACATGGAGCTGCCCATGATTGGTAATTTTAAATTCGATGTTGGTGTTAAATTAATATTCTCTCTAGTTACCTCGCCTTCGTAGGTCCCATAATAAACTTCGGTAAACTATTTATGTTGATTTTGATCAGGACATCTGATAAGGAACTTAGGCCAAGAGTATTGGAGACGCCCCAATATTCCTTTATTAGATATCCCAAAGCGTGACTTTCGTCTAAACTTTGCTTAGTACTGTTCGTTAAAAGTTTACAAGAAATTCTGAGAAACTATTCTATCTATGGAGCTTCTATTTTGCATACAGGTATGATTTGTTATCATGAGCTACTCATTGCATGACGAATTTGAAATTATTGCATTGAAATAGTCGCATTTAGATGGATTGGTGGGTTTGGGTATATTCCCATATATGATTTTATTTTACGGAATACGATAAGCTCGCGATAAGAAATATAATTATTTGCAAACAATAAAATGAACACACCCTCATACTTGCGATAAAAATAGCTCTTATCGTTTAAAATTAAAATTAAATTTTTGATAATGATAACAAGAGTATTTCTCCATATGCCACCCAGGGTATGGGAAATGTAATAGCAATTTAATTTAATTACTTTCCAAATATTAGATCAAGGTCATGTTTATCGGTAAATACCTGGAAACCACAGAACATGCTGACTGAAAAAAATCAATCATCGCACCAAAAATAGAACTAAATTTCATCAATCATTTATTTATGGAAACGAAAAATTCTAAAAGATTGACCTGAGCTTTTCACACCACAAAATTTTCAATTTATGATTTATGATACTCAATATTATCATTTCGTTCCCTTGATACAAACTTATTCTGAGAAAAGTACCCAAATGAAATTATATTTTACCCGTATTTTGAAAACCAAAATATAAATTTATCAATGTTTTGATTTTCCAAATGTTCTTCAAACTCCAATAAACGGTAAGTGATTTGCAGCAAACCCCGTTTATTTTATAATTTGTTTAATCCTTTGCGCCTTTGATTCTTCTTATAAAGGGTGTTCCAATTTGAGGTTATAATTTGTAAATTTGGTGGCATTTATATTTTCTGGACGGTCCACATGTTATACAGCAGCAGCTGCAGTACAGCTTTGTTAACCAAATAATTTCTCGACGAGGTAATATTAATTGGCCGCCTAGATCTTGCGATCTAACATCTATAGATTTTTTCCTTCGGGGCTATTTGAAGGCAGAAGGATTAGTAAAGGGATTAAAGTTCGTTTTTTTTATTTAATAGGAGTAGAACTTGAAGATTAGAATAAACAAATTCCAGTTCCACAACAGACAGCTTCGTAATTTTTCGGGATAGTTCTTCGGTTTACCTAGACGGAAGTATTTTTTGTAGGCACACCTTTTTAAAAGGATCTCTTTTTTCATCGCGATGTATTGGTTGCGATGCTTATGTGGAATTGTACATTTCTTTTTAGTTTGTGGTTCCAGATTAGGTGTTGAAGTGGTTGAGCGTGCACATATCGTGGTTAACATTATCTTGTATCTACGTTTTCAGTATTTTACAGGAGCTGTTAACAATTTTCCGATTCTACACTAGCTAATATGAAAATCGAATTACAAAACTCTAGATTGGTTGCTTCAAACCTGTCTGCGTTGTGGAATTGAATCTAGGAAACAAACAGTACTTTAAACCTGCACCGACCAGATCAGCCCGTCTCAATGAAAGTTATACCGCGGTATAGATTTGCGAGAAACGAGTGGTCGGTTTAGCTTATAATTAAACCTCAACCGCTAAAATTGTAAGTTTTGATGTAGCTATGATATTGGGATGGTTCTTGTACCATAATTTATTACAAATTAATAACATTACATTGGTTTGTTCAATAACACCCCTATAACTTGCCTAAGGGTCAATTTCACTCCAAACGATTATTTATTTTAAACGGTTCAATTTATCCACTTTTGATAGTTTATTACACTAGACCGCCCCCAGATTCTTACCCAGGTATGCACTGAATTTTTTTGTGTCAGGTAATTTTTGTCAGGTGATTTTTACCACCATTTTTACACCAGACCACTTTCTGATATTGAGTCAAATGTTACTCCATGTGCCTTGTGGAGGACAAATCAATCTCACCAAGGTGGTTGATAAATTATTTTTGTGTGAGGTTAGACGGAATTGGTTTCACCAGGTACTGCCTTCAAATTTGTAATTTAAAGACTGAATTTACCACCTTTCATAATTTATTACATTAGATATTGGGTCAAATATTACTCTATTTACTTTGTGGAGGGCAGATCAACCTTATGCGGTGGGTAATAAATTATTTTTGTGTCACGTTAGACAGAATTGGTTTTAGACGGTAAAGGTTTCAAATATGTAATTTATATGTCGATTTAACCACATTTAATAATTAATTACTCTAGACCCCCACACAATATTGGGTTAAATGTTCTTGCATGAGCCTTGTAGGTCCATGGAGAGACATTTGACTCAATATCTCGTGGCGTTCTACCGTAATAAATTATTATACACATTAAGATAACCGATTAAACTAATTCCATGACTGTCCAGTCCAGAAAACAGTCGCCATCACCTACCAGCTGTAGGAACAGTCTTTGTCTTTTATGCAGCCGATTCCCTTTGACAGTCCACTGTTTTTTCATGCCTAAATCTTGATTCAATATATGACAAACACGTTCTTTGGACATATTCATAGCCTCTTTTATCTCTCTAACTTTAATTCGACGGTTGTTTAGCACCATTTGGTGAACTTGTGCGATTTTATGGCCAGTGGTTGCATTTTTTGGAGGTCCCGAACATTCATCGTCATTTAAGTTGGTTAACTCGATTGTTTCCATTTTCACAAAAAGACTCACATAGACTCTCTCAAACGATTGTTAAACAGCAACTGCGCATCCTAAATGGCTGATATTTTGGTGAGTACCTTTCAACGCACGGGGAAACACACTCCCCCGATTTTGTTGACGAGTACTGCCATCTTCATGTTGAAGTCGGATACTTTTCAGACAACCTCGGTATCTATATGTCTATGGAAGAAGGTAAACGTGAGAAGTTTTTCTATAATACAGACATGCGTTACTCGAAATCTACCTCCAAATTATAAATAACGGAAAACTGCAAGCACGAGTAATACCCTCACAGTTTTTTAAACACTCAGGAGTAAAATTAGCAAAAAACATTCAAATCATAGTTTCCATGGCTATAGGTATAAAGTTCTAAAAGGCACTTAGCAGGTTTTGTATGCGTTTCAAATAAAGTTGTACATTGTAAAGTTTTAAGCGATTTGACTCAGAACCCAGCCCTGAAACATTAACCTCCTTTTGTTAATACGCCAAACCGTGCAACATAAAAATCCATAAGCAAATATGTTATATTTTTACCCTATGGTGGGGGAAAATTGGATGGTTTTCAATAGTAAAACGAAATTGATAACTTCAGCAAAAACAATTTCCTATTTTTCTTAGAAATACAATTTAATCAATCACATATGTGACTGAGGTTATATAAATATTGCATGAGTAATTTTATTACAAACAATAAAATTTAAAATTTGATTTTATTACGAATTTCAAACTGCACAATATTCAGTTAATATAAACGCCCAATGTTAACCCCACGACCATGAGATTAAGAGTCTCATGTTCTACTGACTGAGCTAGCCGGGCTATGTATCACTATCTATCGCTATGTATCACCACATAGGATTATTGAATTCTGCCAAAATTTAAAGCGTTTAATCATAAAAACACGCCCTAAAGACCACGCGTTAAGAGCGCTACTGATGATCCAATTTGGTCGGGCGGTACGTCAAATTTGGTCGGATGGAATATGTACAAAATTGTTGGTATGTATGGAGTACAGTTTCTTCCACTTCTTCATTTTCGCACCAACTCAAGTAACCACGTGAGGCGACAGAGACACTAAGTTTATTCACATGTATACCTATTAGACAGCGCCCTGTAATGAAGCAAGTTGTACCTCGACGAGTGAACTCATCTCAGCTTAAGTTCTTCGTAGTATTGAAATGCCCTGCCACTTCACTCAAGATGTGGGACTGATTGGCTCGATTGTGTTATACAGGAGAAATTTGTATTCTAGGTTGAATATTACCCCATCGACCAGTGCATTTTATCAAGTTTTAATTTGATATGGTCTCGTTCCATTTCAATATGATTTCGCCAAGTTAACCGTCGGTCCAGATAGACGCCTAAATATTTTGCTTCATTTGATTGTGACAGGCGGGCCGGGCCAGTAAGCTTATTTAATGTGAATATTACGTGGGTCGATTTCTCTTCATTGACCTTTATCTTCCATTTCTTATCCATATTTCGATGTCATAAATATGTTGTTGCAGAGTCTCGGACGCCGTTTGTAGATTTTTATGGTTACATACGATTATTGCCGTATCATCTGCGAAAGTAGACGTCATTATGTCCTAAGACTTTGGAAGATCTGAAGTGAAAATTAAATATAACGTTGGGCCAAGCACACTACCTTGTGATACCGAATGTTTTTCTCGCTCGATTTAAAGGTATTGTATTTGACATAGTATCTGCGATTTGACAAATACGACTTCATACGTTGGTAAATTTCTGGCAATTTAAGTCTTTTTTATGAAGCAGACTCTCGTGTCAAACTTTATCAAATGCTTGGGCAACATCCAAAAAGCCGGCGGAGCAATATTTTTTCTTTTCGAAAGCTGACTTTATTTCTGTAGCTACTCGGTGCACTTGCTCAATGGCTCCGGGCTCGGCTCTGAAACCAGATTGATGGTTAGGGATGATATTTCGTATTTCCAGTTTAATATTGGTAGTAGGTTTATTGTTCTATATGACGAGACTTAGGTATAGGATCCTTGCCAGGCTTCGGGATTATTTCTATAGTTGACAATTTCCATCACTCAGGGATATATCCTGATTCGTAAATTGAATTGAATATTTGAGTCAGTCGTCCTGAAAGCCACATTCAGGCAGTTGTTTAAGCATTTCTCCTGTAACTCGATCATACCCAGGGGCTTTCTTTAATTGAATTTGATGTGCAATAATAAACTTTACTAGTGGTTTCTTTATCTTGAATTTCTTCACAGGCCTGATTGCTACATTTTCTGTTTGAACAACCGATAATCCAAGGTTTGGAGTGAAGACACTTTCAAGGTGATCAGCAAAAGTTTTAGCTTTTTCCTCGTCACTCTTAGCCCATTCACCGTTAGAAAGACGAATTGGCGAGTTCACTAATATTGATTTTAGCGCTCTAATCTGCCTATGGCTCTCCGCAAAAATGTGAATAGCCTCGTTAGATATTACAATATATCTCAACCAGTCTACGGTATCTTTTATCACAATTAATTCTATTTTGAAAGGTTTACGTTGAATGCATCATAGAGCATACCACTCTATGCCCAACCTTATCATTCACTAATTTCTAATCAGGTGAATGACCAAATTTATACTCCTTGTTAAATATTTGTCCGTCGTCCATAGATTGGGAGCAATTAGTAGGTCCCCGTACAGTGGACTGGTCGCTGAGCAAGCCAATGTTGTTAGACGCGTAAACAGTAGATCATGCGTATGTTTATTTACTGTGAAGTGTCGTGGAAATCAGGTGTGTGTTTGGCGGTGCGAGCATTATACCTTTATCATCCGAGAATAAGTTCGGGTAGCTTCGAACACTCTGTCTTCTGTAATGAAAATATCAGTTCTAAACCTCTCCTCAAACGACGATGACGCAACATCGTACTTAAAGGTTTTTGGGATGTGTCTGTTACTTAAGGTAGATGAATGTTCTGTGTTCTTTTAGAACCACATGGGGATTGATTTGAGCCATTTGCTGAGCTCTCGTGATTCTGCAGTGCTTAAGTCAGTGGTTCCTGAATGCCTCTCGGATGCTTAAGGTAGCTTTACGTTGCATTTTCATTCAGAACCTTTAAGCTAGCCACCAGACAGTAATGGTTGCATAGAGATAAGGACCATCCTCAGTCATGTGAGGCTTTACACTGAAACACTAACTCTCGAAGACGCTGATATAAATTTCATGTTGTTCATATTTGTACGTTTTAAGGCACTGCTTATAGAAGCCTCCAGTGTCTCCAGAGTCTATTGTTTTATTGATTTTTCTGATGATCTTCCATTTCCAGTGGTGCTCTAGAGTTCTTTCGACCACCACTTGGTCATCAACTTAGATTAGAATAGATTGGGAATTATTTTTCCTTGTACAAAATTTAGGGAACAAAAGTTTAGCGAATAAATCGGTAGGTCAGAAAAATTACAATTGAGGCCAAAATGGTACGAATTTTTTTTACCAGTTTCCGAGTCGTGCTGAAAGTAAGCCGATATAAACCATAGGGACTGTAATATTTAGTAAGAAGACAAGAACGAATTATACCTGCACTCACCCAAGTTTAATGGATTAAGAGGAGATCAATTCGATCTGTAATTATTTTGAGCAGTAAAGCAGTCGAAACTGCTTAGCAAGCAATGGTAGAGATATATTTTATAGGTTGACCTCCGTCTCCATTACAATCATATCAGACCATTCGCCTGAGAGTGAGTCATTTCCCTGACGTGTTAATTCACCCCATTACTGTCAACATCTCTAATGTGGATGAGGTGTTTTCATTCCGTCACTATTCTCTGCCTATAATCCTGAGTAACGGTCGGGCCACCATCAAAGGATGAGATACACTCGATGTGTCCTCCGCTGATACCGAAGCTCCCAACTTATCACCAAAAGGTGTGCCAAAATTTGGCTCTTCCAAGTTTAATGTCTTTCAGGTGGAAGTGGAAGGTATGGATTGCTTATTTGCAACATTTCCAGTATTTTCTTTGAATCGCTGGGTTCCTTTGGGATCCAACCCTGTGTCCTGGGTTAGTAGAACCTCCTCCTTAGCGACCATTAGTCTGGTTCCGTCAAACCTCGTCTAGATATTCAACAACTTTCATATAAAGTACAGCGACGGTTGGTCGGTGTTCCTTAATCTCATCATTAAAAGGCTTAGACGCAGTTACTTGCAACTACATCTTTTTCGCAACCGTAGGCATTTCCGCTTGAGATTTTTGCTACTTGGACAGAGCGCTCGAAGCATGTTGCTTCTGGTTCTGTAATATTTTTAGTCAATTCGAGCATTTCCATTATCTGTAGCAGGTCTTTCCGTTATGATGATCTTGTTGAGCTTTGTTAGAGCTCTCCAGGCCCTCCTCTTCGTTTGTTGGGTGCATGAAGATCAGCTATAATCGTATTATTGCTCATAGTAGCGGTTTTTGCGGGGCCTACATCATTCTTGTTTGTGTGGAGATGCGGTCTCTTTATTTTTGTTTGTAGTTGTGTTTAAGGGGCCGCCATTTTTCTTGCGGTATACGATTTTTCTTTGTCCTTTAAGAATACCAAGCCTAAATGCTACAGTTGCCGCAAAAGTAGTTTTCGGATTTGTTTGAGAGCCAGTTTCTTCATTTTTATTTATATTGTTTAAATCCTTATTACGGCTCACGAGTAGTGGAGAAAAGGATGTCCATTTGTGCAGAGATCCGGTATACAGATATAAGGCTACTTGATCCAGAGGGTGCTAGGTATCCGCCGTACTGTATACACCGTTAGGACTAAGCTGTTTTATACTAGGTCTGTAAGCTGGTCGGTGCAGCGCGGTACGACTAAAGATTTAATTCAGTTTAGCGTTATCCAAGGCGCATTGGTGTGGTACCAATCTGGAACTTCGCTCCCTCGCTTAGTTATTACAAGTTGTGAACAACTTGCCACTGCATATTTCGGTGAGGGTCGGCAAGTGGCATAATGGAAGAATTACATGAAGAAGGTTATAGAATCATGAGAAGAGGTAATATTTACCTTAGAAGAAATAACAACAATAAAATGAAAAATGTTTAATCTGTCGCCCCTTGACGTATCGATTCGGAAAGTTTAGAGTTTCTTTCTCCGGTACATTTCCTAAGACACTTCCATTTGAAAACAGTTCCTTAGATTACTGGGTGGCAAAAACGCGATGGTTTAGGTGCCAATTGTCTACTAATAATTCAACAACCGCGTCCTCAAATGGTCAATTCTATAAATCGGTGATTTCATTTAATTCAGAAGTAATATTATATAGCGAGGATAATTTGATACAACGAGTGAATGCTACTTAGGCTATTTATTTGGAATACCAATTAAGATATAGGCAAACCAATATGTAGAACAATAGACACCAGTTGTCTGCTGTATGACAAAACCAGCTCCCATATCCACCTCAATTGACACTGGAGGATATCTGTAAAAGGCGGCAACCACAGCTTACCTGGTACTCGTATCTAGGCTGGATTCCGTTAACTAAATCCGTTACGTCGTCATAGACCTTGGTATAACTTGGAAGTTCATCAACGACCCCTTCACAAGGAGAATGTTTCAAAACTTGCATATGCTTGACAAACCGTACAGATGGTCGTTAAATAAGCATCTCTCGAGTTACTATCATTGCAGTATCATTAGTTATAGAAGCGACGGATTCATTATTGACTCCACTGAAGAGCAGGCTGTTCAGATTATAGTTTTACAATCAACCCTCCTATAATGCGGTGTTCTTATAGCACGGTTTTCATATAACGCGGTACGATTTAATCGCGTCATAGGAGTGTCGACTGTATTTCTGTTAGTGATAACAGAAATAAACGTGACATTATTGGTTCTTAAACTAATTTGAAGATTGCCAAATACCAACACATTGCAGCTACATGGGCATCAAACGAGGGTGTAATAGCGAATGAAATTAATCATATTTTTGTGGCGGAAAGCGATTTATTTAATATTGGTGACATTAACACAAATCAAGGTATTCGAAATTTTGTCAAATTTTGACTCAAATTACATAACTAAAAATATCTCAGCAAGTATCATCTTAAACTTAATTGTAATTAACAAGATACGTATAGAATGAAAATGAATCGCACTAGGCCAGAAACGATCGTAATAGAAACTATGGAAATCGGCAAAGTTGATGTCGTTTATAAGATCGCCAAGATTGAGGTGGCTGGGTTATATTGTAGGATCACAAAATCTAACCATTAAACAGGTCCGAGTTTACACCAGCATACCCAATTTGAAATGTCGAATACGTTTCTCTGCACGTTGTGAAGGGAGATAAAGGGACAATCATTATCAATGCGTAGCAACCATACTACTTAATACAAATGGTTGGTAGATAACATGAAAACTGCACTTAAGCAAAAATGAAAAGAGACAAGAACATATCCCTCCCTCCTCCGGCATGGCAGCCGCCCTGGAATCTGCTCGGAATTCAATGAATCAATCACTTGTTAATACGATGAATTACTCGTGATTTTGTAATTTCTGTGAGTCGGCCAAATCACTCCTTGGAATATAGTGCCAGTGCCAGTAAAACATCTTGGCACCTTTATACCAAATTAAAATAAACTACAACAACAATAATCACCCACACTAGTTCGAAATGTTAACTAACATATAGGTAAAGATTTCGAAGTCAAGGTCACCAAGTTATCTTAAACTTTGTTGCCACAACCGTCAAATTATCACCAATTAAAAATGTTAATCTCAGTTTTACATATAAAGTAAACGTAATTACGTGTTCATTTGCATATTCTATATGGTAATTATGTAATTAGAAGTTTGTTAATTTTAATTTCTCGTTTTATTATGCGAATTAATTTATTGCACAGATTCAGAAATCTTACTGCCAATTCTTACTCACTCGTGTTCAAATCTGCGATTATACAGTTTCTCAGTGCATGTGAATAAAATTTAAATTAATCAATTAATAACTACACTAACTACGCGTTGAATACTTACTCGTACATTTAGTTATCTTTAGTGATGCTGGTGACAAAGCAAATTTATTTTATAGAATGGAAACATGATAGAGAGAGTTTATCTTGTACATGATCGTTGTTGTTGATAATGAAAATGTTGGGAAAAGGTTAAGTTCATTGTTATCTCTAATTAAAGTTGTTCAATTTGTTAATCCGAATGGAATATTTTTTTTCTTTGGTTTAACCTTCAAGAAGTGCCTCGTGTATGAATTTTTCAAATCAGAGTTAATCTGAACTACGGTAAATATTATTTAAATTGACGTATGTCGGGGCGGTAAACTTTAAACTTGTTAAATATAATTACGTTGGGTACTCGTATGCTTGGGCATCGATGCTCATGATTACTTACGTACTACTTACATATTTCCAAATATGATCGAGTGACGTGACTTTGACTGTGGAGTGCTATTGTACAAGTATAATTTACAAAATCATCTTAGAATATTCGCTGTAATTGCAATATTTGAATATAAATCTTCATTAGTTAATTAAACAAATTTTTTCTATGCCAAAACTTTATTTGTAATTTAACTACTCCTATTAAGCAGCAACAAAGCAAAATATAAAAATAAATTCGCCTAGATGGTTGCTCTTGTCAAAATATGTGTGCACTAGGGTGAACCTTATTTTCGAAAATTCCAATAACTAACGGGACACCCCCTAGAAATGTGAAGTTATGCTAAAAACTTAAACAGAAAAAATATTGGGTCGATCGAAGGTGGTTTAGAGGTCGCGACTTGAGCGCGAAGTTCGATAAAAACAACCGACGCGCTTCTCGTACTATACAACCATCGCCAACTTTTCGTCATATGTTTTATAGAAATAAAGATCTCGTAAATAGTTCAAATCCAGCTTTGGTTCAAATCCAGCTTCAGCAGCTTTAGTGCAATGGAACTAAATTTTAACATGAAATCGTACGGCAAAAATGTCCCGTAAATTCTTCTGTTCTTGTGTTGTTAACTTAAATTCTTCACGAAAGATAAATAATCCAGCGAGCATGATGCATAGGCCCTGGCAGACGAAAACGGACATTTTCATTTGGTATCATACCCAAATTAGAGTAATAATTCTTTGTAATCATCCCGAGCATGTTCCTTTGCCAATCCGCTTTCACATCATTTAATTGTGTTTGAACGTTGGGATCATCTTTGCGTGCTTTGAAATTATTATTTTTTAAGGGATTCCAGTTATTCTTGAATCTCACAAATAACGGAACATTTACTCCTGATGTATTTCCCATTTTTGATTCAATTGCAGCGCGCAATGTAAATTCACATATGTGATATCGACAAGGAAGATATAATAAACTTCGTTCCAGTTTCTGTTCTAAAATAATAGCTGGATCTAAGTGGATCTTCCAGTATTTGAATATGTTGTATCGAAGCAAGCCGCCACGATATCGTTCGCTACTCCCCAATCGATTAAGTTTTGGAAAACAGCCTCCACCATTTCCAAACCAGTTGCTCTTGATATTTTGGGAATGCCCAATTATTGTTCTCCATCTATATGGGAAATATAGATAGATAGTTCCATATAACTCCGCAAGTAATTTTCCATCCCAATCTACTACGCCTGTTGTAAACTTGAAAGTCGATTTAACTGATGCTGCTATTTCTACTATATTTGTTTCACGAAGACGCCTCAGTGTTGTTCGATTCAAAACGAGTTCATCAATAGAATGTCCAAGACTTTCTCAACTACACTGATTAAATGCATTGCTGCACGGTCAGTAATCTTCCACTTATCCAAAGCTGACAATATTCTAGGAGTAATGAAACGTTTGCTTCCTCTAGGGGCCCATTTTGAGCTTAGTATGGGCAAATAAATATTTTCAAAGCTCATGTCGTTATCAGATATCGTTTCGCTGTCACTCTCCGATGACGATAATATAGCTTGTGTGAGTGTATTGAAATTGATTTAAGTTTTTCTTCAAGATATCTTCGTTTACGATTTTTTTCTGCCTCCATACGTTCCGATTTCCGCTTTTCTTTTTCAATTTCATATTGTCTGGCTCCAGTAATATATCGGGGACGCCTTTTCTTACGCTGTGACAAGAGGATTATTTTTATTTTTTTTGTAGTTTCGAATATAAATTCCAGGATTTAAAAATAAAGTTTATCATTTGGGTTTTTATTAGTTTTGAAAATTTGCAATAAACTTCCTATTTGTTAACCGATTTTCGATATCTTTGATGTTTTGGAAAGGTTTTTATTTAGGCTGAGAAAAAATGTTAAATAATTTTTCTGTTCGTTTGAGTGAAAAATTCCAAAAATATCGGTTTTTATCGAACTTCGCGCTCAAGCCGCGACCTCTAAACCATCTTCGATTGACCCAATATTTGTTCTATTTAAGTTTTTATTATAACCTCACTTTTCTAGGGGGTGTCCCATTAGATATCTCTACATTTTTTTGCGCCATACAAACAAGGATCGCCCTAGTGTGCACTACTTTCTCGTCTGTTATTTCATCTCACTTCTTTTGTTATTATGCGACATCCCAGTAAATCTTTTAATTTATATAAGATTAGCTCAAGATGTGAGATAAACTAGCCATGTGAATTACTTGTAGTAGACTTTAAGGCGCCCTTGGAAAATATTTTTATTGATATTCCTAAATTAAAGAATTGACAAAATTTATGATTATATTAGTAACATTTTCGAAAACGAACATTGCCTAGATTAGTCTGATCTTCTTAGCCGTTTGATGGATTGTTGCGGTAACTGCAAATTCGGTGAGAAGATTTATTACAACCATAGGTATACTCGACGTCGCAAACATTTCGAAATGAATCCCTTTCGCTAAGTTCTCCTTGCTGCAAAATTTTTGACATACACTTTGTCATCTATTTCGAATTTGGTTGTTGGATAAATCCGCAACTCGATCTTGTTTACGTTCCACTAACGCTGACAATAATGGTTTTGGTTGTCTATACCGTGTAAGATCTCAGCAAGAGATCGACTTTAACTTCTTATCGGTGTACCTCGACTCGTGACCAAAAAATTTGTAAGTGCAACGTCGGTAGCTGCGCCATCAAATCAGTTTTTTATTCAAGGCGGTTTTAAATATCCTTACAACTTTTCAGCTTCGCCATTTGACTCGGGCTAAAAAGGTAACTGCGGCCCATTATCACTTACTATGGTCATTGGTAGTAGTTCGATCGCAAACAGCTGTTGCAGAGCATTTAATTACGGTGGTGTACATTGAGGTTATTTTTGGCATTTGTAACACAACACGATACTTTGATAAACCGTCCACGACAATAAGCCACATTTTTTACAAAAATGGTCCGGAAAAATCAATGTGTATCCGGTCCCATGGTCGAGCTGGAGTTGGTCATTCAGTAATTCCTTCTTTTGTGTATTTCCATGAACTGAACAATTCTCACAACGCTTCATCATATTTTATATTTCCATATTCCGTTTTATCATTGTTGTTTTATCATTGTTATGCCAAAGTGACCTTGATTAATCCTTTCAAGCATTTTATCCTGGAGTGATTTGGGAAGAACTACACGGTTTTGATCTTTCTGCAAAAATACAACGATTACGCCGAAAACAGGCGAACCAGTAAGACTTTCTATTTAAGGTCTATGGTAAACTTTTGGGTGGATAGTTTATAAGTATTCTAGAATCTGGCGGAATTCCGAGTCGTTGCGTGTATGCTTTTGTATCGTTCAATCATTAATAGGGTAGTGATCGATAGTTGCTTCGTATAGGTCAACGGTGAAATGACAAGATTCTTCACTTAAATCGAATTTATGATCAGGCCCACACGATAATCGAGAAAGTGCATCTGCATTATTTGGACTGAAAAACGTTAGCAAGGGTTTGTGAAAAGTAACCAGTTGAAATTTTCTACCGTGCAAAAATTGGTGAAATTTGGTTAAGCCATAAATAATAGCTAACGCTTCTTTTTCTATCTGGCTTTACATTTGTTGGGCAGTATCTGCGTTTCGGATGCGAATGCAAATGCGATCGGGTATATTCAGTTCCATCTGGAAATCGATGCGACAGAACGGCGGCTTTGCCGTATGCACTAGCGTCTGTTGTCATTGTAAGCGGAAGATCATCTCGGAAGTGAGTCTGTCGGGTATCATTTTCGATAGCTCCTTTTAACTGCTTGTTAGCATCCTCCTGTGCTGTGGTCCATTGAAAATGAGTGTTTTTTGAACGAAGGTGATTTAATGGCGCTGCCAGGGCAGACTTTTTTTTTATTAAATTTAATATTTATTTAGTTTAACTTACTTATAACAATTTCTGTTTCTTTTAGGTTCCTTGGGTGACGTACATTTTTCATTGCAGTTAAACCGGCGTTCGAGGGTCGTATGCCGAGTTTATCTATTACATGTCTGAAGTACTCAATTTCCTCTTTCGCAAACTCATATTTATCTGCACGGCATCTGAATCCCATTGCCTCCAATGAACAAGGCAGGTCTTCAAGATTTTTCAGATGTTCGTCGTGCGATTTTCGAATGGTAACCTTTGAAATAGATAAAGTCCTAATGAAGTAATCAACCATGAAGATTTTTTGTCTCCTCTCCTGCCAGTTATTCTTGAAAATAAGCACCCTACAAATCTGTGTTAGTAAAGTATTGATCACTTGTAACCTGTAAAATAAATCGTCGACCCTAGGAATCGGATGTCGATCGGTTTCAATTTGTGGGTTTAATGTGACCTTAAAATCGGCACATACTCTAATTTCTGCGCCGTTTGTATTGGTTTTAAAACTCCTACATCCACAAGTCGTTCGAATTCTTTCTTGTCTGAACTTTGTATCGCAAGGTGCAGCTTCGTATGACGTACATCTTCCTAAGGTATTTCCAAATAGCATATGATACTTTCGACATAACCCAGTTGTTTTCAACAGTCAAGTGATCTACAGAATAGTCATTGGTAACTGCAAAAATATCATTATATAGGGATTTCCAATAGGAATGATATGATTTTTAAGTGACGCTTCGGCCATTTCTAATATGTCATGATCTGTCATTTTTTGTTTCATTGTATTCAGTAATGTTTACAATTCCATCATGGTGAGATATACGCAAGAACAACGTTTACAAATTATTGAGTTTTATTATCAAAATATTCGTTCTCCAATTGCAACTTTTCGTGCGCTTTTGCCATTTTATAGTCGTAATAATCGTCCAAGTGTGCTCGCTATTCGTCGAATTGTTGAAAATTGTGAGCGTACATTTTCTTTACATAATGTTGAAGTGCCAATAAGACAAAGATTCGCTCGAATTAATGCAAATATTGCTGCCGTTCAGGCAAGTGTTGCTGAAGACCGCAATTTGTCGATTCCAAGACGTTCTCAAGAATTGGGACTGTCTCAAACCACAACCTGGCGGATTTTGAGAAAGGATTTGGGTTTGCATCCGTATACAATTGTTCTCACTCAAGAACTGAAGCCATTGGAGCACTGTAAACATCGTGAATTTGCTGATTTTGCCTTGGAACAACTTGAAAACGATAACAATTTTTTAAGCAAATCATCTTCTCTGATGAGACTCACTTTCATCTGAGTGGTGCGGTAAATAAACAAAACTGTCAATTCTGGTGCGAAGAAAATGCACAAATTATTCATGAAAAACCATTACATTCACCTAAATTGACAGTTTGGTGTGGTTTTTGATGTGGTGGAATCATCGGTCCGTATTTTTTTCGAAATGATGCTGTTACTGTCAATGGAGATCGGTATAGATCGATGATAACCAACTTTTTATGGCCGAAATTGGAAGAAGTTGATCTTGACAACATTTGCTTCCAACAAGACTACGTGCCACACAGCAAGTGTAACAATTGAATTATTGCGAGAAAAGTTTGGAGATTCGATTATTTCAATCATTGGTCATTGGTCTTTAGCAATAAACCAAATTCTCTTCAAGCTTTACAAGTCATTATTGAACGTGCTATTCACGACATACGACTTGATTTAGTGGAAAAAGTGCTCGAAAATTGGGTTCATGGAATTCGTTCCTGCAGAAGAAGTCGTGGAGGCCATTTGAATGACGTTTTATTCGGAACTTAATTGTATCGATTGTACTTCACATTAAATAAAAAACATTTCAATTTCCCTAACAATTAGTGTGTTTTTTTAAAAGAAATCATATCACTCTTATTGGAAAACCCTTTAGTTATGTATAACATTGAAATTGAATGATTCGACTCAGTTTAGACCCATAATGAAGGAAATTTCCTCATGGATAGTAGTAATTAGTGATAACACGGATTTAAATTTTGATAAGCAACTTCCACGGAACACATACCTTGTACTGTAATCTCATTCGCTCCATATGATCGAACATTTTTTCGATATAGGTCTGCAAATCGGCTTCCCGAATTTTCGGTACATGGACAAACCGAACATCGAACATACTTGCACCGGTATCCATTTGAAATGTGGTTACATCCGTTAATTTTATGGGTTCAATACAAATTTTATTAAACGAATCGTTTACAGCATAAACCGATGAAGAATACACATCAATTGAGTTGGTAAGATTACGATTAGACGAACTAGTACGCGGCTGGCGCGTACATGGCTTAATCTGGAGGTCCAATTTTCGATCACTCTTCGTAGCAATTGCGGCCGTACCTCACTAACAACTCGCCGAATGTTGTGTTCCAACTGTTCTAATGTCTCTGGTTTATCGGCGTAGACAAGTGACTTAACATATTTCCAAAGAAAATCAAACGAGATAGATCACATGATTTCGGTGGCCAATTAACATGACCATTACGTGAAATTATTCTTTCATCAAATGTTTCTTTGAGTAAATTAATTGTACCCCGCGGTGTGTGGCATGTGGTACCGTCCTGTTGGATTCACATATCAGCAAGATTTATGCCAGCCAATTGGGGTACACCAAGTTAGAATTCATCTCTCTATACCGTTCACCGTTGACTGTAACATTCCGCCCATCATCGTTTTTGAAGACACATGGATCAATGATTCCGCCGGCGCATAAAGCGCACCAAACAGTGATTTTGTCTGGATGTAATGGTGTTTCGGCAAAGGCTTGTGGATTATCTTCACTCCAAATCCGACAATTCTGTTTATTATAATGTACCCATCCAATCAAAAGTGAGCTTCATCGCTGAACAAATTTTGTTTGGAAAATCAACATGAATATCATTTTGTGTTTCAGCCCATTGGCCGAATTGGCGCCGTGCGTGACGGTCGGATGGCTTTAGTTGCTCCACAAGTTGAATTTTGTAAGCACGTAAACCAAGATTCTTAGACAAAATCTACCATAAAATGAATGGACACATCTCCAGTTGCTGAGAACGACGTCGAATTGATTGATTTGGGTCTTCCTTAATGCTACGCTGTAATGGCAAAAACCTACATTTAAATTATAATTCAACCTTCAAAACTAACAATTCCTTCAAATCTCAGTACAGTGTTTTAATGTCGTGACGCGGCAAAATGTATATTTGAACAGTACACCTAGAATACTTATGACCTCATTGCTTTAAAAATTTTGCTATTTGACGTCATTTTATGTCGATAGTTCCAATTTTTGCCTCTAGATGGCAGTATAATCAAATAAATGATATTATTTTCTGTAAACTGCAATCGCGGTTAAAAATAAAATTCTACAATAATATCAATTAAAAATTATGTTACGGGCTATTGGTTATTTTAAAGGTAGGTAAGGTTAAGGTTAAACCTCTAAATGTCAAGAACTTTTCGCGAACATTACTGTCATCTACAGTTCAAAAAAGGAACTGTCGACATAAATTTGATGACGTATCAAGCAGTACTGCCTGGGCAATACACGTAGAATACCAGACAGTACTGCTTTATACGTCACTAAATTTATGTCGACAGTTTCTTTCCTAAAACTGTACATGACAGTAATGTTCTTAAAAAGTTATGGGATTTAGAGGTTTAACGAACTCATAATTTAATATTAATACTCGTATAATCAATTAATTATGACCAATGACTCGTAATATAATTTTTAATTGACATTTTTGTAGAATTTACTGCTTTGTTCAACGCAATTACGTTTTACGAAAATAGATTATACAAACAAATCATTTATTTGATTATACTGCCACCTATGGCCGAAGATTGAAACCGTCGACGTAAAATGGCGTCAATTAGTAAAATATTTAAAGCAATGAGGCTCAGATTAGAGCGTGTTCACACATACAAATAAAGCCTATTTCTATACAAAAACTAAATTAAAATGAGTTAATTCATTATTTAATGAATGATTTTATGAATGGTTCATGTATTGTCGTCGAATATAGATCATTATACAAAACATCAGCTCAATTGGACATCGTGAAATCGCCGTAAAATCGATTACAAAACCATGTAAAAAAATGTGAAACGGTTTATAACGACTTAACGGTAACTAATTTCAAAAATCATCCTTTATACTCGTATGTTTATAAATGGCCTATGTCTAAAAATTTGTCATTGTTATTTGATCTCTCATTTAAACAAACCGAAAGTTTTGGGAATCTATTTTAGTGCCACATCAATCACTTGAGAAGCATTAGAGAAACGTTGTCTATAGTGTAATTACCACTTTTCTATAAAATCGTCCTATTTTCTTGCTCGGCTAAACAATTATTAATTCATAGTATACTGTAAGGGTAAATCAATAAATAGAAATGCGTCACATTTCATACGCAACACTCTCTACACACTCATGCAACAAAATCCAAACCAACATTTTTTTTTCTCACCCCATTTATTTCCGACTTACCTACTTACAACAAACAAAAATTACTTATAGTTATCTCACATTGCGCTGGTAAAGCACTAACATAAATATTTCTACTGCTCAGCCCTCTCATTCGGTGCGGTTCGAATATTATACCGATTTCATTTTATATTTTCATAATCACAATAAAATCATTGTTGTACAACTAAACTGGAATCAGTTCTCCAGTGACTCTGTATCGTGCTGTACACTCTGTACACTGTACTGTGTACATTGAGTTTACTCTACCAAGTTTTTTGATTGTCGCTTGTGCGATTTTATTTTTCGTCAGTTTGTTGTAGAAAATTTAATTAAATTAATTGAGGCGCGGTGGCGGCGGCAGTAGAAGTGAAAAAAAAATCGTTATAAATTGTTAAAAAGTGATAAGTGGTTTTTAATAAATTATTTATATATTTTATATTATTTATTAGAAGCATATACATATATAGAATATTATATAGAATTTCGTGTGTTCTTGCCTATGTGGTTTTGGTGTGCGCGCATAAAAAATTAATATGGCCAATTCCCAGAATGGAAATGGTTACCATGAAAATTGTGTAAGCAAAAATTATACCAATGGGGATGCAAATGGAGATTGGGATTTAATGCCAGGCACAAGGTAAATACAGTTTGACAGATAAATTATTTTTGTGTTATAGAGCACGAGGTTGCTTCGTTCCAAAACAATATAAACGTAAATAAATAATTCGTTTATGAAGTGGTCTGCTCGTCGATTATATTTGCATTCAGCTAGACTAAACACTTCAGATATCATGTTCCTGCTGTGTACATAAAAATTATAATTTTGTTGTGTGTACAATGTTGCAAAAGTGGAGTGGTGCGACGATTATATTACACATTTTGTACATCGACAATTGTTTAAATAAAACCTTGTACTTTCTTCTATTATGTGAGGGTTAACTAGGGAACAGCTGGCGAATGGAATTTATAGTCAGTATTATGGAATAAATTTGAATAAATTTTGGTTGGAAAGTAATAATTTTTACGGTACTTACTCGAGTTTTATATAAAGTAAAATTATTTTTGTATTTCGAATGTTTTAACGTGAATATCATATATGTTGGTTGGATACGAATTAATTACAAAATGTTTAACTGTTTCAGTTAATCATCCGATTATTCTTCAAAATTGTTTCGAGGCTGTTTATTCTTTCTGCATCTTTTATTTATGTTTTTCTGTTTCCATTCTATCAAAATTTAACCAAGTTGCATATCTCGAAGGTTTCATGGTTGTAAGATCAATTTATGATTTATACGTTATTCTAACTTTACGTAAAAGTTTATACTTGGATATTTACTTCAGGGGTGCTCACTATAATCTTAAACGGAATACGAATACATTTTAATCTCAGTACTATGACCCGACCCTATTGTGTATCTTGTTTAAATTTCACTGGCAGAAATTTTGATTCTTTGTTCACTATCTTGCTGTATGACCTTATTTCGGAAGGGTACATCTTGGTTCGGGTTCAGATGATTAACGATCTGACGAATCTGCTCCTGAAGTTGCTATGGTGTGAATCTAGCCTGCATTGGCGAACCTTTGAACGATTGAAAACTTCGTAGCCTCATCATTTCCAAAAGGGAGTGGAGAGAATTGTTCATGAAACATAATGTTGGCAAGAATAGTGTTGAATGGCTCAACCTTCTAGCTAGTTTTTTCGTATGGTTGTGTTTTATTAAATTGACCGTGAATTCCAAAATTGACCTTTGTTGTTTTAGAAGGTTTTGGCATTGTTGGTTGGAATTTAGCTTATCAATGCTCTCTTTGTAAGCATTGCAAAGTCAAAAGGTGATCTTCGCCTGTGAACATTTTTTCCACCTAACGCGTTCAATGTCTCATTCTATTCCTTTATATCGAGATAAGATGCTTTTATTTGGGAAATTATGGATGGGCAATTATTGAGTGTAGTTTGAGTTAGTTTACATTTGAACATAACAAGATTGTAGGTTAGATTAGGTTAGGTTTCAGTGGTTGCTATCGCACACTACTTAGGCCAGTTTTGACCCATTGTAATATTGTAATACGTGATGATTTTCCACTCCCGTTGTTTAAACTTCCTTGTCCGATTTTGTCAAAATAAATGCCAGGATGGGCATTAAACCTTGTTATGTTAAGATTTGAAGTGGATGATGCTAATCCGATCATGCAGATTAATGAGAGCGCATGAAGGTTTTTGGTTTCCTTTTACGGGACGACTCGTATGTGCCCATCTGTTCCCGGGTGAGTTTCAACAATTCTACCTCGCACCTATTTCGAGGGATATAAATGTTCTACTATAAGAAGAACAAGGTCCCCAATTTCTATTTATGGTTTTGTCTGTAACCACTTTGGTCGTTGTTGTAGTCTACGAAGATATTCGTTACTCCTTCTTTTCGTCTTGTTTAATTTTTTCTAGCAGCTGCCATCTTGAAAGTCTGTGAATATTTATATCCGAGAAATTCATATCGGGAACTGTGATTATTGATGAGCCTATTAAAAATGTCCTGGCGTGACAACTTCCAGATTGGTTAAATCATCGGAAATAGGACATACATGCCTCGAGTTTAGCACGGCTTCTATATTTGGTTTAAAACTATTGTTAATTCTTTGTACGTGAGTATCGTATGATCCAAGATCTTTTTATGAGTCTTCACAGCTTTCAGTTATTCCATCTACAGCGAGTTGTGCGGCCACTGATTTATTGAAATCAGTTACTGCCGCCTTTTGCATCATTTTGAGTTGGTTGTTGGCTCCATTGAAATTTGTTGCATTGCCACTGTATATATCGCTATAGATTCCACGTCTTGTGCTGAATCTTCGGAAGGCAGCTATGAATCCTTCTGTAGTGAGTTCCGTCACTATCTCTATATGAATTGCCTTTGTTGCTTGCAAGACAGATGAAAATCGCCATGTAGCGTAGAATGGGCGAGCGTAGTCAACTCCGGCGTGAGTGAACGGCCTAGATGGTTGCACTCGTGGAGAAGGTATGTTTCCCGTCAATTGATTACACTCCTGCCTGTTTCGGTTTCTATGGCAAGTAATACAGTTTGAAATTATTGCTTTGGTCGCGACTTTTGCGTTTATGATCCAGTAGTTCTTGCGTACGTATGACATCGTAAGTAGGAATCCTCCGTGTGCGTTTTTTTTGTTGTTTTCTGATGTGAGTTGATTTTGCGAGGGCAGTATTGTGGGATGCTTTTCATTATTAGTAGCTTACTTTTCTTGTCTACTGAGCCAGTCTTTGGGAGCTGCGTTATTTCATCTTTAAAGTAGGGCGATAAATCATATTTATCTGTATTTTCTTAATATCTGTCCACCAGAGATTGTGGCTTAAGAGGTCTTTAGTTGTAATTCCTCGACTTGCACAGTCAAGAGATAATTTGTATTTTTGTATGTCGCCTTTAAGTCGGGACTTATCGTATTTCTAATGCTTGTTTAACTTCTTGAAGCAGTTTAGCTACTAAGGGACCCATTTAGCTCTTCGATGCTTGATTCATCGTATCGCATCTCGACATCAAATCGTCAACATAGAATCTGTTCTTTAATACTTCGTAAGCAAGAGGAAATGTGCTTTTCTCGTTTTCTGCCAATTGCTGCAGAGCTTTGCTCCCCAAATATGTTGCAGCACCTGTTCTGTAGAATTGTTCAGTTGATACTCGGAAGTTTCACGAGATCTTCATAATTTTTCATAAATTCTCTGGATTTGGTTGCTAATTCATTGTTTCTAATGAGCTGCTTCTTCAGTTGTAGAAATCTGGCTGTTGCCATCTTTTTCGTATACCCTAGTGTGGCAGTTGTTCGGTATTTTTACAATGTACTTGCACCATCTGTGAAAGTGTTGATGATTTCCCTAAATCTTCGATCTCCCAAAGCCTTTTGAGAGTTTTCTCGATTTGTTTTCCTGAGTAGTAATTGCAGTTGTTTTTACTGCAGCTGTATTTAACACACAGCTTTCTGTTATTTTTCCCAACATTGTCCAACCTTGCCTGGAGCGATGCAATTGGTTGTTTGTTGCCTTGCGTTAATATATCAGGTATAATGATCCCAGGAGTAATTCTATTGGGGCTGGAATGCTATATACCCAGGATCGGCCAGCGGTAATATTGATTGATTCATTTTTGAACCGTTCGCGGCTTCTGTGGATGTTCGTGTGTTGTTTTATTTATTACCAACTCTTTTATAGGCAGTTCGAATTTCGAATTGACATGTGGCATTAATGATAAAATTTTTGTCCGTTTCATCATTTGCCATTCACTTCCGCCAATTCCCATAATTCTTTTAAGTGATAAAGCTCGCTTATGAGCATGGATCGATTATTGCACGTAGATAGCGGCAATTTTCGTGATTGGTTGTAATTTTAACTAGCACCGTTGGTAATAGTACGTATTCTTCATCTTTCTATCTTGCAGCAGTATGTAGCGATGTGCTTCGATGGTCTATAGACCTGATTGATTGAGCCTGCAATTCATTGTCGAGTGGCTGCGTTTAAGACAGTTTCTGCAGAGCTCTAGCAGTGAGACGAGTGGGTTTTTCTCATCGCTTTAAATATTCATTGCTTTAAATGTTCCACAATCTTGAGTGTGGGGTCTCATTTTTTCCATCTAATGTCAACAGTATTTTCCTGGTGGATTGTATTTCGGTGTAAATGTTGTAAGTTTACGAATGTTGATGGTTTTCTCGCGAGAAACAGTTTCAAATGCTGTGAACCGTTTTTCAAGAAACTTCATAAAACTTTCTAAGCTTTCAAGGTCTCTTGAATTCTCTAATGACATCTCGTACAATCTCACTGATTCACTGTCAAGTTTCTTTGATATCGTGTAGATGATAATTGGATGTGGATCCCAATTCTCGATTTTTAGTCCCATGCTTTTTTTGTTTATTTCATTATCAATGGTGGGCTGTGCCATTAATGTATGGACGTATCTGATTACGTTTCCAGATAACTCATTTTATGTGTATCTGTTAGTGTTTTGTTGTTGTGAACTAACTTGTCGAAGACATCAAAAAATCCCATCCATTTCATATGGCCCCCATTAAAGTGTGGTATGCTGATTTTTGTAAGTTTCGGTCGAGAGATGTTTGAACAGCTGTCACTGTTTTGTCATACGATTTTCGTATATCATCGTAAGTCCCTCTCAGTGAATTATGGTAGTGTTGTTTGTTCTACGTCAGAGATCGAGGAATATATTTTCACGTAGATCATTAATCTCTCGAGTTTGGAGACTGATTTCTTGAATCTCTATTATATTCTCTCTAGTTTATTATATTCAAAGTCATATGTGGCCCGTTTTGGCAATTTATTATTGAAGTTTACATACCTTATGAAAGTCCCACTGACGTTTACCAAGGTTTCATGTCGTGTGAGGAATGTGATCAGGTGTTGGTGGCAAACGATTTTAACCTACCTAAAATTTCATGGTGCTGGATAGTAGACGGCTTTGTGGGGTCAACAGGAGATATCTTTTCTAACTTTGTTTGGGTTATGGGAAGTGACTATTTAATGCTGTTTTCAATGATTATGGGCACATTGTGGACTTGGTTTTTTCATCGTAAGATTTTATTGAAGTTATATTTTATCTCGATTTAGCTGGGCACTCTAGTACACACAGCGGTAGAATTAGGGAACAAAAAAAATGATAAAAAAGTCGTTTAAAATCAAATAGACATTGGATAGAATGAACATCCAAATAGAGGAAAATGTTATAATATTTTATTGAAAAATTATGAAAAACTGTGATAATGGAAATATGCTACATTTTTAAAAGGATTACCTTTGATTGAGATAATCAAATAAAACAAAATGATAACCAATTTTTGTAACCAACCGGTTTCCTCAGTAACGGATGTTCCTCCACGAGCTTTCACAATTATTTCCATTCGTCTTGTTATGCTTCCGATAACACTGTCGATCGTTTCTTGTGATAAATTTTCCCATTCGTCCAAGTTGTACATTTTGAAGTTCTTTTGTGTTTCGAACTGTTGGATTTCGAGCTCGGATCTGTCTCCCTAATATGTGCCAGATATGTTCTATCGGGTTCAAATCTGGAGATCTTGCAGGTCAGTTCAGCTTGTTTATTCCAACTCAGACAAAAACGTCATTAAAGAGCGTGCAGTATGCGGCCGGGAATTATCCTGCATTAAAACATAACTTTTTCCGATAAATGGGCCAAATAGTACCACATGTTCTAGCAGAATTCGTCTAATGTATCAATCAGCTGTAAGGGATCCGCCATCGAAATCATTAATTCCGAACATACAAATATCGGCCCAAGCCATAATTGAGCCTCCTAAGCGACGATTGTCGTAATGTTACATTGATAATACCGCCCACCTGCTCGTCTCCAAACTTTTTGACTTCCATCAATCGAGTTCACTAAGAAACAACTCTCGTGTGTGAACAAAAATGGCCCTACTGGGTCAAAGTCTAAAATCGGTATTCTTGAGAAAAACTCAACCTTGCTACTTGGTGATTTTTCTGCAGTAGGGGTCCTTCGGCTGGAACATATGATCTCAAAACGACTTACGTTCACTTATTCGCACTCCTCGAACCTCTTCTAAAGCAATTCGGGTTTGAGCTGCTGTTTGACGCTTGTTTCTCAAAGTTTCAAGGACAATGAAACGGTCGACCTTGGCCTCGTATTTTCGTACAAGAACCGGTTTGCCTGTATCGTTAAACGGACTGATAAATGGTAGACGTGGACACTCCGAATTTTCTGACCACTTGGCGGTGAGTGTAGCCATTCTCGATCATTGTCACAGCCCTGGCGACATCAGTGGGTTCCAACTCGCTCATTTTGAATTAATAAGTTTAAATTCTAATGGCGAATGAATTGATATTGATTGACACATTTTACAATTAATTCATATTAAGTACAATTAAATAAAAAAATACTTTACCACTAAAAAAAATAAATATTCTGTTAATTGTTAATAATTAAAAGTTGGAATTAAAATATTGAAAAACACAGCCTTAGAAAACAAGAAATATTGTATGTTCTTTTGTTTTTTCTTAATAAATCGAGAGTTACTTGTGTTCCCTTAATTATGCCGCTGTGTACATATACCACACCTTTTGATAGGACAGCGGATCTTCCTTCGTTAAACAACTTTCTCTGTGTTAACCTCTATAGTATTTGATTAATGTTTGCCTTGCATTTTTATTTTTTATTGTTTCAGTCCAACTCTCATCCACGAATGTAACTCAGCTGGCGTTACAGCTGTGCTTGTCACCCTCAAACTTTCGACTTGATGCAAAACACTGGTAGTATAGCATCAGTTAATCTTCCTTATGATGCTGTTTCACCACCATCTTCTAAAGAGTTCGCTAACCTCGTTGAGTGGAGCGGGAATAAGCAGATACCCCTGGTGGTAGGCTGCAATTGTAATCTCATAAGCTCATCACTCATTATGGGGTAGCTCCAATATGAACAACAGGGGTTCGTCCCAGTTTAACTATTTAAGTACTTCTGAACTTGCAATCCTCAATAAAGGATGCGAAACAAATTTTGTCAATTCTATAAGTAGGGAAGTGATTGATATTAGTTTCAGCTCAATGTGAATTATTGATTTGGTATTCGACTGGAAAGTGATTCATGATATTATTTCCTCACACCAGTGGTGTGTCACTTTTAACATAAACCTTAAAATACCACCTCTTAATCTTTACCGTAATAAGAAGCTAACAAACCGGGGAAACTTTCTGTTTTGAGCTCCGACCTCTGATAATTTCACTGTGCGAGAAACGATCGGCTGACACTATTGAAAATTTAGCTTTCGAAAAATTTTGTCCTCTCTTTACCAAACAAAAAACACGGACCAGGAAACTAAAGAATAGAGTCAAAAGAACCAACCTTCAGAATGATTTGGATTTATTCTCAGCAGCACAAAGAGAATATAAAAAAAGTTTAAGGTCCCCTCTTATAGCCGGGACAGACTGCCGATTAGTTAAACTGGTTTAGCAAAATTCAATCAAGCACCCTATGGGTAAACTTGAATTTGCTAGTAGATTTTTGAATCTCTCGTAGTGTGTTGAACTGAATTGAATTTTATTTCCTAGAGTTGGCCGAATTTTGCTAAACCAGTTTAACTAATTTTCACTCTGTCCAGGCTATTAGGCTTCCTAGATTAGCTTCTATGAAGAAATTAACAGTTTTTCCGACACGCTAGACTTAATAGGAGTCTGTTTAGGGTTAATTCTTGCAGAATGGGTGTACTGCGATTCCCTAATGGCAGGTTAATCTCCTTCAATAGGAAAATTACGGAATTACTATTGATTGTTCACTTTCACGGTTGTAACTTTATTAAGTCTGAGTCTATTAATTCCGGAGAACCCGATGCTACTGGCAACCCACCTGATTGGGGCTTAGCCCACCGGATAGTCACTCTCGAAGTCTTGTGTTAGAGTTTTTTCTCCGTTGCGCTATATAAGGGAAGTGGTCCTGCTTCGATCTTTCCTGCAACATTACAGCACAGGTTTCCTCTTCTTCTGAATCACATACTCCAACTTTTTCAACCTTGCATTGCTTTCGGGATTGTCTTGCGATCTTGGAGCAGAAGAAAAGTTATTTTCATTCCGAAAGCTATGGCAGGTCGAATTACACTGACCTTAAAGTATTTAGGTCTATTAGTCTCTCCTCAATCTTTCTTATCACCACTTATCAAATTTACTTACAGAGTTGAAAAATCGAAAGATCGCATAACATTAAAGAGTTTCTCCTGGGGACATTCCTGGATATTGCAGGTGGGCATCGCTCCATGGATTGAATTCATGCTCAGGTCTTGCATTGCTAAGACCGAGCTGGATTGTCCTTCAGTCTCCGTCAAAGTATGCAAAAGTTCCCCAGGGGGTGTTTTGTCACCTCTCTTGTAGTTCTTGGTGATTGATGACTTATTTGTTAAGCTACACCAATCTAGCTTTATTGCTCAGATATCCGCTGATGATCTGGTCATTACTGTTTCAG
This sequence comes from Nephrotoma guestfalica, assembly GCA_963691935.1. Classification (NCBI taxonomy): domain Eukaryota; kingdom Metazoa; phylum Arthropoda; class Insecta; order Diptera; family Tipulidae; genus Nephrotoma; species Nephrotoma guestfalica. The sequence goes on from OY829913.1 coordinate 256,119,986, forward strand.
GTAATCACTTAACATTCCTATCTGGCTTAATGTAGCGCGCTCCACTAGTTGTAGATGTCGTGTCTAGAGACGGGTTTGCATGTTAATCCATCATCAGTCTCAAATAAGTACGCTGGCACCCCTAAAAATAATATTCGCATTTTCACCCGGTTTGTTAAAATTTCGCTTAGAGGCGTTCATTCCAGATTATCCCGATTGTTTTGTTTACGTACGTTATTGTGCTAACAATTTGTGATACCACAGTGCGTATTAATAAATTACAATTAGCTTAACAGGGTGTGCAGCAGTTAACAACATTTTTAAATTGGGATGCATTAAAAAGCATTAAAAAGCACAATAGTGAGGCCATGGAACTAATATATTATCCTTGCTTTAGCATTGTTTTGATTGATGGTAAGCTGACAACATCGTCTGAGTTCGCTGTGGCCGGTAATTTCAACTAGCGACAATTGATTATTGTACAATGTCGATCTCTTTATTTTTGAATGTGCAAGTGACAGTTGAATCTTGAGTATGAGATCGATAAGTCGATTTTAGTCGTTCCTAATTTGATCTACCGGGCCAAGTGGCTTCTTCCCCATCGGTTTGTGTTATTTTTAGAGCAACCTACATTTTGACAAACAAAAATTATGTCTACCTTGACCACACTTTAAATACACTTAATCGCGAAAAAATGTTCAACAAAAATAAATTGTAAATTGTTTTGAACTTTTTTGCGAAGGTAAGCATTCTCCAATTTCTTATTATTTTCTCGCACTCTCTGTTTATTACATTTTTTTTTGTTTATGTTTGGTTCTTGAATTATACGAAACAGTGATTACGAAAACGAAACTACCTTGAAACGTTTTATGCGCACATACTTTGGTATGTCGGGGCGATAAGAGATAACCAGTGTGCCTTTTGGGTTACTTATCAAGATAAAACATTTCCTCATGTTTTAGCATTTTGCATGATGATGGCGTTGTGACGTTATTGCGTGCTCTACTTCGTCAAAACAAAATGTTACAGTACGATTCACGTGTACTTGATCTATGCTGGCACAACGTACGTATATTCGGGCGATCTACATATCTATTTGTTATGTATTTAGAACATATTATATAAACGTGATAAAGCTGTGTCGTGGTGTTAATTTCGCGCGCGTTATTTCCCTTGATAAGAAAACGTTTTTCTTTTATGTAACTCTGTAACGCAATCTCGCGCTTATCAAACGGTATGGGGTCAGTAATATTAGATCTGTATACTGCGTCTATGGATACATAGGAGATTATTATAATTATTATTTTTTTTAATTAGATGTTTGATAACCAAATAGGCTTGACTTTTGTTTCGTATACAAGATGAATAGAAATCGTACGATACAGATGGCTTACCAGTGCATACGTAATAGATGTTTTTAAATCCGTATTGTAGAATTTGATCTTGTAACAAAATATTTATCAATGATACGCAAGAAATGGTCTTTGTGAACCCTTAATTCTTTATTTACGAGTATCTGTGTATACCTAATATATAGGGTTTAGCAATAGGAATGATATGATTTTTAAATGACGTTTTGGCCATTTGTAATATGTCATGATCTGTAATTTTTTGTTTCATTGTATTCAGTAATGTTTACAATTTCATCATGGTGAGATATACGCAAGAACAACGTTTGCGGTAAATAAACAAAACTGTCGATTCTGGTGCGAAGAAAATCCACAAATTATTCATGAAAAATCATTACATTCACCTAAATTGACAGTTTGGTGTGGTTTTTAGTCTGGTGGAATCAACGGTCCGTATTTTTTTCGAAATCGTAACACCGTTACTGTCAATGGAGATCTGTATAGATCGATGATAACCAACTTTTTATGGCCGAAATTGGAAGAAGTTGATCTTGACAACATTTGGTTCCAACAAGACGGGGCTACGGCCACACAGCAAGTGCAACAATTGAATTATTGCGAGAAAAGTTTGGATCATATCACTCTTATTGGAAAATTCTATAGATTAAAGCCGGATGTTTTAGTAGTAACTAATTTTCTTGGTACATATTGTAACTATAGGGTGTCCGCCGGGAAGGTATACTACTTTGTTTGTTTATGATTTTTGATTAAATGGAAGAGAATGAATCTTATAGTGATAAGTGTTTTATTTAATGTCGGCAATTATGTATGGAATACAATATCAGATAAATGTCCGCCTCTGTTAGCCTCACAAATGCGAGCCCTTTTGAGCACATTTTTCATTACATTCTCACACATTTCACGCGGTATTTCATTAATTTCATCACGAATATTTTGTTTGAGTTGCTCAAGAGTTTCTGGTTTGTTTGCATAAGCCTTGCTTTTTAGAAATCCCCACAAAAAGAAGTCCGGAGTGGTCAAATCAGGCGACCGTGGAGGCCAATCAACATCACCATTTTTTGAAATAACTTGTTGTGGAAAGAGTTCTCGCAGCAATTCCATTGTAATCCTGGCTGTATGCGATGTGGCACCGTCTTGTTTATACCACATGTTAATCAAGCCCAAAGTATGCAGTTGTGGCGTTAAAAAGTTTTCAATCATATCACGATATCGCTCCCCATTCACAGTTACCGTGACGCCGTTTTCATTTTCAAAGAAGTAAGGTCCAATGATTCCTCCTGACCAAATTGCACACCAGACTGTCACTTTTAATGGATGTATAGGTGACTGATGAATAATGTGAGGGTTTTCCATTGCCCAGAACCGACTATTCTGTTTATTCACATATCCATTTAAATGAAAATGTGCCTCGTCACTCATTATGATTTTTTCATGAAAATCGGGGTTGTCATGGGCGAGCTGTAACATCCTCTTGGCATATGTACGGCGGCGTAAATGGTCTTGTGGAAGAAGCTCTTGTGTCAACTGAATCTTAAATGGAAACAAATGCAAATCCTTGTGCAAAATTGTGGCCAAACTTGTTCTTTGAAGACCAAGCTCCTGAGCACGGCGTCGAATTGAGGTTGATGGATTGTTTTGAACACTTTCTTGAACAGCAGTAATGTTTTCAGCCGATCTTGCAGTACGTTGTGGCCCATGCTTGGGCCTTTCACTTACAGACTCTTTCTTCGAAATCATTCACTACACGATAAATAGTGCGTTTTGTTGGCACGTTGTTTCTCCCAAAAATTTCACGTATCTTTCTCATGGTCACAGTAGTCGATGATTGATTTTGATAAAATGTTTTAACTATTAAAACACGATGGTTTATCGAATATTTTTCCATAATAAATTTGCCACGTGTCTACTTCACGACTGACTATGAACTGTCAATACTAATATTCGCCTAAATGGCGGCAAAACAAAGTAGTATACCTTCCCGGCGGACACCCTGTATAAATTAGAAGCGTAATTTAGATTTATTGAGTTGTGCGCTAAAATAGTTTACTTGGTACTTCCACTCCAGTATCAGAAGTGACAAATCATAATACGGGCATTAATATCTTCTATGCAGAATTCAAAGCTACACCAAATTTAAAGACATTTTCATTTGCTCTTGTAGTCAGACAGAATGGTGACACTAATAGTATTATTATTTAATCAGCTTATCTAGCATTTTTGTATATTGTATTAGTTTTGTACTACAAGCAAATCGCTTGCCTTTAAGCTCGTTTTTCTTTCTTCAAAATTTCCTTTAAAGATGAATAATTTTGTTTTACAAATTTTCACATATTTGTCTAATCTTTTGACGATAGCCTTGTGTCATCCACATTGCAGCCTATTGCTTCAATGAACCGGCGACTACCGAGGTAGACATTTTTGGGCTTTCGGAAAACAGAAGTCAGTCACCTATGCTTAAAGCACACGACAGTAATCATGACGACCCCAAATATTTACATTAAATTGGTTACGTTGTAATTTTATCGTAAATATGGTAAAAATGCTTTACTTTAGGTTTGCCAGCTTCTGCTTCAACATCAGCTGATTTGCTTATAATTTATTTTTTACACCTTCTCTAAAACTTGTTTTAACTTTGTCAAGGCCTCCAAAATCTCTCTCGTAAGCAAATAAAAGTCTTAGTACCGCTATATAAGCCCAGTAACAGCTACGGTTACCTATACGGTACCTCATCTAGGATGCTTTTCTCTTGATAAGATTTTCTAAATATACTGTTAAAGTTAGCCGAAATTTTTGCAACAAATGGTAATGCAGATAGTGTATTTTCTATCACATCATAGCCGAAAGAAATGTTTAACTCGATTTACCAAGTTCTACTATCACCTCCAAATAATTAGACCACATCAAAAATCTGCTTTGCTCTGCGATTTGAAAAGTTTAAATATGACAGTAAAGTAACAATAATAAAGTCACTGGGGGCATAAAATTGCCTTAGTCTACTTTTAAAATTATCTTTAGTTAAACAAAAATCAAAACAATTTTATTGAAACTCTTAAACATCATCTTCACTGGATCATTATCGCCATAGTTGGTTGTGTCTATCTAAGTGGAGAATGTCATGATCTCTTAGTTGTGTATTAGGAATTTTTATTTTAATTGAACTTAGTACATACAATGTGTCGATTAGATACCGTTAAAGTTAGCCGAAAGTTTCCAACCGTAATGCAGATAGTGTTTTTGCAACCCAGCCGAAAGACCCCAACCCCAACAGGACACCTTATAATATGTTGATAATGCAGGCCGTATAGATAAAGAAGTTTAATTTCAATATTCAACTGAAAATCGGCAATACAGATTTAAAATTAACAAATGAATCATCATTTTTCTAAATGAATATTGTCAATAATAGGCATCTACGTGACTATTGCCGTTTAGCTCATGAAAGGTTTGCATATCAAAATTTTGATCCGATCTGACTGAATCATTTTGATGAACCATGACCCTAAGTAGAATTTGATTATATGTTTGGAGTGGGTTTGATGAGATTATATTGGTGAAATGTTCCATTTTCCATTGTTTCGACGATAAAACTGTTCATCTATCGAGATTTTGCTAAATAACCAGTATTTGTCTCACTATGAAAACTTTTTAAAATATGACCTAAGATTTAAATTCTAAGTTCAGGCTGAAAGATTGATTATGAGTAAAAAGTTTATTTTCTCTAGGTTTGGTCGATAGAATCATTCATGATGAACGATTTTATCGTCAGAAGAAGGGAAAAATAAAAATTTCACCCCTGTAAGCTGATCAGACTGACCCCTAAACTATATTCAAAATCTACCTATATCGAATCGGCATAGTCAGATGGTGTCCATGTTGCAAAATCTCGAATGATGGACTGGACGATATTATTGTCAGAAGAAGGGAAAACTAAAATTTTCATCCCTATAACCCCATCATACTGATCCCTAACCTATAATTAAAATCTACCTATGGTCATGGGCTATCGAATCGAATCAGTTTACTGAGACTGGTGTCGATGTTGCAAAATCTCGTATGATGGACGATTCTATCATCAGAAGAAGGGAAAAATAAAAATTTCACTCCTTTAACCTCATCAGACTCAGACCTAACCTATAATCAAAATATACCTATGGTCATGGGCCATCGAATTAACATAGTTAGGTTGGTGTCTATGTTACAAAATCCCGAATGATGAACGATTTAATCGTCAGAAGAAGGGGAAAATAAAAATTTCACCCCTGTAAGCTGATCAGACTGACCCCTAAACTATATTCAAAATCTACCTATGTTCGTGTAGCATAGACGTCGGGTCAGCGCCGAAATCTGCCCTTCACCAAAGGATCGTAGTTAAGTTTATTGATTTCGTAATCGTTTAGAAAAGTTCATGATACATTCTGTCTCTGGTGTGATTCGAATCTAGCACATCCCGATTAAGTGCGATAGCTTTAGCAAATGCACTACTTCGTCGGTAAAGGCACTCCATTTCTATCTTCCACCTCTTTTCTTCAAGATTATAGCTAAACTACAGAATATCCAGTAATCTCGCTCCATATACGAAGACAACAGTAAGATTTTATTGTCATACCAAGCTTACGTCGTCTTCGGTCATGTTATCGTCACTATATTTACGAAATTTAAAAATATTAAATTACTGTTCTCCAGAATATAGGACCTGATTTTTTCAGGCCTATCTGAATATATAATTGTTGCTTTTCCCTGTGACTCTGACTGGCCTATTCGTTCGTCTGAGAAAAGAAAGCCTTCCAGGTAGACTCATTCTCCTCTGGTTTTTTGAGGTTCGTCTTTTCTATGAGTTTGCGTCCTTCCGTTTCATCCATTTGGTAAATTCTAAGCGATATCTATCTGAAATGGAAGTTGATAGTTTCTTCTGATACAAGTGGTGCTAATGCCTGTTTGTTGATGACTTCCCCAACTTAGAAATTTCCGCTTTGCTTTGTACACCACTTTGTACACTCTGTCAAGTTCCTTTTTGTATTTGTTCATGAATTTAATCCCAAAGTGTGTTCGTGGAGAAACCGTCAAACTGCTTCGGTTAGCTGTGTACCTTGAAAAAAGGTTCTCGATATAGATTCATGTTCATCCTGGCATGCTTACTATTTAGAGCTTCCACCTCGTTTTGGGTTTTTGTTTTTTCGATCCGGTGTTCTTACTTGGTTTATAGTCGATGCTAACGACTGCCTGGTCTGGGCAACATGCTCTTTCTTTTCCTGGTTAGTTATCCCTCGGTAGACTACTAGTCTAGAATTCAAAATGATGAAAACAAATACAAATTACCGCATCGCTTCGATAGGGAATTATCCGTATTTTCGAGTCATCAGTGTTAAAGCTGGGGGCTCGCTAGAGAGGCAGATTATTGGCTCGAAAAGCTTTATACCTTGATCCGACCCATTTCTCAACCTTAAGCGCCCAGAACCTCAATCAATACTTACCCTCTCGTTGGTCACGTGTTTGGTGAAAACCAATAACATATTGGAGTAACATATTGGTTCCCACACAGTTGTGCTGTATTGTCATCAAATTTATATTTCCCAAAAATGTTTACCTTGGTAGTTATTTTCAACGAACTTCTTCGGCGACAATGAATCTAAAATGAAAATTAATCGGTTTTCGATTCGGCAGTTTATCGAAAATGAAAATTCACCGAAAAAACAATTTATCGAAACGACAATTCTCCGAAAATATCGCGAATACATACTTTCTTGAAAAATCTTAATAAATTGTGATTAATCTCAATTTTCTTATTTTTATTTCAGATATTCTGATGGCACGGTGCGACTACGAAATCCAAATATTGAGCTTATGGATCAAGATATATTGTACCATTTAGCATTGGGTAGTGGGAGTCATGATTTAGTTGAAATGTTTGGTGATATTAAGGTAAGTTTTTAGATCTTATTCGATCGTACGTTTAAATTCGATCGATCGTACAGTACGGCCTTCAAATGATTTGTTTTCGTATTAAAAATGCGCTGTACCCTGATTATTTCTTTGAACCCATCAAACTACACCTCATGGATGAATTTGGTTTACGGATCGGTCCGTAATCCGTATTTATCCACCGCTTTTCTTAATTGACTCTCTCATTGCGGTTAGCTTTGGTTGGTGCAAAATGTTCGATATTCCACTGTGATCCTAAATGATTATATTATTAGATTAAGTTTCTAAATCTCAGTTCCTTCATGTAGCCGACATGTCGGATCACTTGGGAATTACTGAAGTTTCAACAAGGTCTACGTTCCACATATTTTAACTAAATAGTTATTATCGCCACTAAATACGGCTAAATACGAGCAAACGGCCTACAGTGGTGTTTTTCATCATCTTATTACAATCGATGATGAAAATGAAGACAACTATGACCCCCTGTCGGAGTGATGAACTGTACCAAAATCGGATCTATAGCCTAGTCCTTTATTTTGCTCAGTGCGTAAGGTGGTACGTGAAAAGCGAACTTACAGAGAGTTGGGAGTGCTGCGGCCCCAGAATAGATTGTAAAGATTATAAGGCGTCCCTGTTTCTTCCTTTTCCTAATTTTTCTATTGTCCCTTTAGTTTTCAGGTGTTAGTCCACTTTACCTTTAAGACCACGTTAACACAACTACTGATAAATAATTTTAGTTTCAAACCGCCTTGGCTAAATAAACGTACCATGTTGGTAACCCTCGAGAAGATGCTTAGTACCGAAAACTATGTTGTCCCAATATGATCAATGAATGGAAGAACTATCAGGAACATGGAAAGTATTCAATCACCTCCTCTTGCAATTCTCATGTATTTAATTTCGAGCATTCTGAACAAGTGTCCGTCTACCTTGTTAGATGGTCGGCCGTTAAAGTATTTGATCATTACTTTCTTACTGCACGACGTCATCAAGCCAAGGGATCGTGAACCATCTAGGCGATGTGATATTTTTACCAAATTATCGGCCTCTTCATGTCGATGTAAGGCCTATTTGACTGAGAAGCCATAGAAGTTTTAATCCTAATTGATTCTTTTGAGCCGAGTTTTGAAGAAACAACGTTAGAATCATTGGCCCGTAAGGTAACCTGCCTCTCTGATGCAATGCATATTGAGCGTCCCTACAATCGGTTTCAATTCCAAATGCAGCTGATTTAATGATTATAACAATTTCTGGTTGGAACACTGTAGCGTACTTTCCGAGGGGTTATGATAAATTTGCTCAAGATCACACAAGTACAGTACGGCACCACCCAGACCACTGCTACCTGATCGATCGGTAATATTAGGAAACATTATGTCGCCACTGATATCTATGTTTAATAATCACTAACAATTTCTAGAACAATCGATCTGAGCCCATTGAATCCGACAGCAGCCAGTTGATAGATTGCTTATTTTCTTACCTATTTAATTGAGCTTAATAGCAATATCTACCAGAGAGTGACTTTGTAAACTCTGCATGCGAGCATCCCATAATTCATATAAAATCTAGGCCACTACACAAACCAGCACGAGAAAACACAGTAAATCCGAGTACCACAATGAAAATCAATATAAAGGGTTTTCCAACAAGAGGTTTCATTTTGATATTAAAAAAAACGAGTATTTTTTAAGAGAAATTTTGTTTCATTGTATAGAGGTATGTCATTAACATTTGAAAGCGATATCAGCCAAATGGCTGCCACGGCTACGCTTGCAGCACCATTTCCTTTACATGAAATTTTCCATGACCAATTCGCGCATTTACGGCTGTATGTCCTCGATAACTTCACGAATTCCATCTGTAAGGTCTTGAATCGATTGTGGAGCATTGGCATAGACCTTATCTTCCACGTGACCATCTTCCACGTGACCCTTACCTTCCACGTGTGAAATCACAAGATCTCGGTGGCCAATTGTGATCACCTCTTCGAGAAATAATACGGTCAGGAAACTTTTCTTGCAAAATTGCGTCTGTTTCGTTGTTTGTGAGGCACGTAGCGCCGTCTTGCTGAAAATAAACGTCGTCCCAAGTGCAATCCATTCACCGTAACAGTTGCACCAGCCTCATTTTCGAATAAGTAAGGTTGAACCACACCGCCAGCCCAAAAACCGCACCAAACAGTGGCACCATGAGGATGGAGAGGCGTTTCAACAATCATACTTGGATTTTCTGAGCCCCAAATGCAAGAATTCTGCGTATTAACGTAGCTTCCAAGATGAAAATGGGCCTCATCACTGAAGATGATTTTTCGATGAAAATCCGGATCATTTTGATGCATTTGAAGGACCCAATCAACAAAGATACGACGTTTATGGTGATGGACCGGCTTCAGTTGTTGTGGGAACTGAATTTTAAATGCAAAATACGGTGTAATGTCGTTTGTGGAATGTTTAATCCCAAAGATCGACGAGGAATTGACAAACCTGAATTTTTGTCAACACTACGGGCTACAGCAGCAATATTTTCGGTTGTTCTTGAGCGACACACACGGTTTCGATTCTTCACATCACTAACTTATCCCGACAGCTCAAATTTTTCCACCAGTTTCACTATTGCCGGCCGAGAAGGTGCTTCACGACGACCCAAAAGTGCTTTAGTTTTGCGAACTGTGACTGCAAAATTTTCACCATTTTTTCATCATTGTATCGTACCATTTTTAGTAATGGCGTAGTTTTTACTTGTCAAATATAAAAATATGATAGCTTCAAAATTGACAGCTGCTCAAATAGCAGGCTATTCAAAATGAAACCTCTTATTGGTAAACCCTATACATGTTTCTAACTATAAACTAGTTTCTATTTTCTGTATGAGAAATCCTGATCTGGAGTATTAAACTGAGAGATAGAACAGCTACTTCATCAGCGTAATCTTTTTTCAGACACCTTAGCAACCAGTTGCCAATCTCTAGGACTAGGCTTCTGCTCGATGGTAAAATTATTTCTATATACGATCCATGGATCCCTTTTGCCTGAGAAATTGGTTTACTTATTGTATGGGTTGCTGACTGGTACGTGTGAAGGCCAATTCAAGTTCTCTATAGGTCCCAAAATGATTTCATTGTCTCCACATAGCGCTCTCTGGAGTTAACTACTCGTCTTTGGATACATTTTTTGTGCTCGTTTTAAGAGTATCTATAAATCTCAAAATTCCATTTTATAGTTATTCATTAAATCTATAACTCGCTTAATCAGTATATTTTTCCGGTTCCTACATTCCTTAATTTCCTTAAATTTCCTTAAACTAGATAACATTGTGATTTGTGCACTCTGCGGCCTTGATAAACTCCAGCATTGGAACAAGCAGATGCGGTTAAGAGACATTAGAATATTACTTCAGAAAGACTTTTGTGAACTTTTAATCCTACTCGTTCCTGTTGATCGCTATACTTCTTCTTAAGATTCCGGCATTCCTTTTACGGAACTAACCAAGACATTTGATATAATCTTAACTAACGGCTAAGGGTAATCGGAGTATGAGCCTAGACTCTATTAGTCTAGATCCGGTCCCCGTAAATATTTTGGTCCGTCAGTGTACCATATAGGTGTATGACGGGGAAGAGAGGATGTAATGTTTTCAACTTGATCCCGTTCTGGAATCCTGTTCGAAAAATTCCTTCGAAAATTCTTTGTTTTTATTATCAGGTCTGATAGTTGGACAATTTGATTTGACAGAATTAGTGTTTAGTCAAGATAGCGCTAAGATGTAGTCTGTTTGTTTTTTCCGTGTAGGTGCATGGATGAGAGCCTTAACAGTTTACCGAGGGCAGTGGGATGGGTGTTCGTAGTTCCTGTTGTACTTAACGGATTAATCTCGAAATTTTATTTAGTATTAAGAAACATTACACCAACATATTTAGCTTCCGGAATTATTTGCAGGGTTCAGGGGAATTTAGATTCTTCGCACCAGTTGTTTTCCAAAATAAGAGCATGTTGTTGTTGTACCCTCGAATTTTCCCCGATCCACCAGGAATAGGTCATCAGCTTAGGTAATGTTCGTAATGAGGATACTTTTGAATCTGGTGAGAAATTGGTTAATCAATAACAGCCACAAATGTGCTGAGACCTGGGAGGATTTCTCTTTTGGAACAGCCTCTAGTCAGGAGTAATGGTTTTGTCCTATTCTTCAACAAACTGATAGATCATCATAGATCAAGACTCCTTGTTCTAGCTTGTGCTTGAATTACTTAGAAACTGGTGTTGGTCAAAGCGCCTTGTATTTCAATCAAGGCACCCAATATTCGTTTATTTTTTGAAGAGCTGTCTTTGTTGATTTTATTTTTTGATACCCTTGTTGAACGGGCAGCAAAGGTTATCGTTGAAGTGTATTCGATCTGATACAGCAACCCAGCGGGTTATTTGTTTCCGATTTCGGTATGAAAATTAATTATTCCTCTCTCCAGCAACTTGAAACGTATTCCAACCTATATAGCTGACTGTACAATCTAACAAGTAGAGGTTTTAATTATATGCCTCGTACCTGGGGATTTGTAAGTTTATACCCCAGTAGATTCCTAAGAGTAAAAATGTTAATTGAGCGCGTGTATGCTTCTGATTGAATAAAAATGGGTGCGTGTTAAAAACATTCGGCTTCCTAGAGTTATGCTACAAAAAAATGACCTTTCCCTAATGAGCTAAGAATCTCTTTTTTTGAGGTAGTAAGTTCACGATTTGGTTCCTTGACTAGTCTTATTCGATTTTTATGTTCTAAAGAGAGCGCCTTGAGTAGTCGACAAGCCGACGAGAGCTTGCCATGTTTTTAAATCTCACCAGATATTTCTTTTGCTATGTCTTAGCGCTGTGTAATATCTAGTGAGAGAAGCACTGTTGAGGATGATGATTTCACTAAGGAACATTGCTAGCGCTCCTCACGTGAGTCATGGTACCTCGATTTGATATCTAATATATAGGCGATTAGAGAAGGACGTCTTCTTCAATACAAGCCACTGGAGTTTGATGTTAGACGCTCTTTACGACTACACGCGGAGGTCTTCTTACCCGGTAAAATAGCTTGTGGCAAAATTTACGACTATTCTTCCGTAAATGCGGTTAAATCTCGGAAAATAACTTATATTGGTGTATCAAGAGAAAATACTATGAGAAAGTTGACAAAAAATTGCTGCTGCCTACTCTGTTATCGATTAAGTCATCTTTATTGATTGGAATTCGTAGAATCTTGCCATTTTTGGTAGGCATCGGATAACTGGGAGCACATACAAGACACTTGTATTTGTCATCTCTCAGGTATCCGATGCAAACTGCTGTTTATTCGTCCTGTTCCCGAAGTATACCGACCCGAGCAGGATTAACTTTGTAGGACTCTGGAGGGTGGTCCCCTCATAATTTTTATTTTTAATACTATATCCATGCAGTAAGTTTGATGAGGAAAGAAAGTTCGCCACGCAGTGCCTTTTGCTATGGTATGAGCCTTTTTAACCGAAAACGGGATGTATCTAGAATTCCTTGCTAGCGAACTCCTGTCTCAGTTTGGATTGAAGAGCACAAGAAAAAAGTTTAGCCTTCTTGGCTAAGCAAAACGTTTGGTTCGAATTGTTAATATTCAGTTATGCCATAGTATTCCCTAAGTTTTGCCACCAAAATCGCTAAAAAATTCTGTGAAATTGTTTTGTTCATATTAAGTCAAATTATTCCAACCCATCCTCTTAAAGCAATGGAAAAATTTTTAAACTTTCGTAGAACCTTTTGAGTTAGTGGTTGCCGTTGGTCGTACTCAGGTCTGATAGGGTATATCCGCCGTCCGATATTTATTAAGGTCACGTCATTCCCTGTGTTATTTAATCAACAATATCCATTCGTCGGTGCTTCGCCAGATTATGTGGTGTGAATTTGCATCGCACCCGATGATCAAATTGATTAGATGATGAGCTTTACTATAATTAATAAAGTACTGTACGGAGACGCGCGGGGATCATCTTCGCAAAATGAATGACCTTTCCGCCGCCCTTTGGTGGATGCGGCTCCCAAGAGATCACGGTTAACTCTCTTGAAATATATATATTTTTTTATCACGGGATGATATTAAGAGAAAATCGACAGAAAATATTCTGCCGTTATAGTTAACCTACCTTTGATTGGAATTCTGCCTTGATTGGAGTTCTTTCAAGAATTCTGTCATTTTTGCTCCAAGGTACTTTAATAAATGCTATGCGCCTCAGTTATCCGATGTAAAGCCGATTTCTCCGTTTATTGGAGCCCTGCTTTTTCCTGTTCTTCCTTTAATGGAAGTGTACAGATTTGATCAACTAATTTACTTTGTATAGTTGGAGCCTTTAAAGTTCTCAGCTATTTTATATAAGATATATATGGTTAATTGTAATTACTTGTTTTTCCTATCTTTTCTCAATATTACCTTCCACTCCGTGTTCCATAGCTTCTTGTTTTGGACCAGCAGGTGGTTGGTTTTCTCAATTGTTTCGTTTTTTGCAGTGGGGCAGAAACCCATGGCTATACCCATTGTGGTGAACCATGCCACCGTATTTTTATCCGCGCAATTAATGTTTAACCTGCTACGGCATTCATATTCAAGGCCATGTTGTTAGCATTTGAGTCGATTCTAAAGAGACCTCGCTCAAATTTGTTGACATGTTCTCTTCACACATTGGAGGTAGGACTCTGGAGGAACATCACCCTCATGATTTTTATTTTTAATACTATGTATGGATAGTGAGTTTGATGAGGAAATAAGGATCTCTCACCTTGGGGTGGTGTTTAGTTATGAATTAGTATATCGTAAATTTTGCCCAGTTTTTTCATCAATTATTTCAAGCCACCCTCCTAAAGGTACGGAAAATTTTTGAGTTAAATAATAATAATGTTGTGTAATACACTCTCAAATGTCAATTTAAATAAATGAGTTAAGGTTTATAATTGTCCACATGTCGATTAATTTTGCCCATTTAATAACTCCCTCTAAAAGCTATGTAATGAGACTTGGAATTTCTACGTAAGCTAGAATTCGCTAGCTAAATAAATGAGCTTATGTTTTAGAATTGTCCATTTATTGATAATTTTTGCACCCAGTAAGAAATTTTGCCCACTCCCAGAAAGCTATGTACAGAATATTAAAGTTTCTACTTCAATAAGCAGAATGTTGGCAAAGCACTATTTGGTTAATTTAAATAAATTCGTTTTGCCTGAGAATTGTCAACTTGATGATGGAGTTTGTCCACCCAATAATTATTTTTGTCCACCCCTTTAAATGTATGTAAGGAATATTAATATTCTGTGGAAAGCTCTACAGGAGCCAAAACTATTTATCTGGTGGGCAAAAATCATGAGCACGAGAACATTTCAATTAATAGTGTTTTACCTACATTTTTACAATCCTTATAAGGATTATATATAGCTAGGATAAGGATTATAGCTTTATGGGGGTGGGCAAAATTTTTTAATGGGTAGCAAAACTGCAAAAATCTATACATACATAATTTTGTATTACTCGAAATTTTGACCTAACAATACTCATAACAAATTTTTGTGAAAAATTTGGTTCCCAAAAAACTTTAACTCTACTCGTAAATTTGGGTAACTATTCGACCTACACCAAAGTAGTGATTACGCATCGTTTAAATCGACAATTCCTAAAAGTTAAATAGAGTCTAGAATTATATTTGCTATAAAACATGATTTGAAATTAAAAACTGTTCATCTTCTGTTTAACCACCATCTTGCGTTTAGGTACGTGAAGAAAATAAAACGTGATTCAATTAATTTTCTTTCGTATAACTTTGGCCTTTCACTCGCGAAGCGGCACACATTGAGTTTAGTATCATATATTATGACTTAATTACGAGACTGAATATATTTCGTAATATGAATCCAGAATGTTTATGTTAAGCGCATTTTTATTTTTGTTTGGTCTGCTACCGCACAAAACGTATTCACTTACTTATATTTTATTTTCATATCGTTTTAGTTCATCTGCATGGGTGGCACACCAAAGCGGATGGAAAATTTTGCACACTTCATCATGGATGAGATTGGTTATAAGCTACAACCGGGCACACAATTACAGGATATAAGCGCATTTTCGTATCGATATTCAATGTATAAAGTAGGGCCGGTGCTCTCGGTCAGCCACGGCATGGGTGTACCGTCTGTTGGTATTCTGTTGCACGAAATGATTAAATTAATGTACCATGCTAAATGTAAAGATCCCGTATTTATACGAATTGGTACTTGTGGTGGCATTGGCGTTGAAGGTGGCACCGTTATTATATCTGAAGAGGCTGTTGATGGTTTATTACGTAATATTTATGAAGTACCCGTACTCGGTAAATTGGTACAGCGACCGGCAAAGCTTGATAAAAAATTAGCTCGCGAATTGAAATCATTGGCGGAGGTCGATGATCCATATGAGCATACGATTGGTAAAACAATGTGTACAAATGATTTCTATGAGGGACAAGGACGATTGGATGGAGCTTTCTGTGATTTTACCGAACAGGATAAAATGGAATTTTTAATTAAGCTACGTGATTTTGGTGTGATCAACATTGAAATGGAGAGCACAATATTTGCAGCGCTCACACATCAGGCGGGAATTCGATCCGCTATTGTGTGTGTGGCATTATTGGATCGTTTGAAAGGAGATCAAGTAAGTATATTACGAATTATTTATTTGTTTATTTAAATGTTTCATTCCAAATCGAAATCTGAAATTTTCGTGTTTGGATGAGACTCCAAAGAGTTTTTCTCGGGAATAGTTTCTCTGGCTATTCCATATTTATACAGGGCCTTATATTATTGAAGATGAAGGTTGTTGGCTAGTTCAGTAGTTGTGTCGCATGTCTTAGATGCACCACGCAATTAGAAGTTTTCTCCAATTTTTATGTTTTGAATTTTACTACTTCCAGGTATTTCCTTATATTTCTTCTTAATTTCTCGGTGGAGCTACTACTCACATACACATTCACTGGAACCGTCGCAATTTCGAAATTGAAAAAGTTTTGTGCTCCGCAAAATACAAAAGTCCAGCTCTTATTAGTGAAAGTAAGATGATAATTACCTCCATATACAGTAATGATGGGATACTCACCTGGTTTTGGCAAAACGTGACAGAGTTAAAGCTGACTGAGTGGTGCAAAGTAATGATCGTTGAACGCGAAACCTATCCATTACACACTTAGGTTTTCGGGCTTCCTGACAAACGACTAATGTTTTGACTATAAAATGGAAAGTAAACTGATACAAATGTGAATCTTACCGCCAGTAGATTGTGTACAGGGTTGTTCGGAAGTCCTTTGATTTCATTACTGGCTCTTAATTCGCGTTGACAAAATTCACTTTACTTTTTTTATAGCTCAGTGCTATTCTAATTTTAATGAGCTTGAGGTGGGCATAATGCGTAACCCGAAATATGACTATTGACAAAGTGTCGTAATCAATAATAGAAAGAATTAATCAAAACATATTTTAGTAAACAAATGCCTCTTGACCGATTACATGACCGCCTCCCGCAGCCCCCAAAAATGTGTTGAATGCAACGGGATGACAGATAATTTGCACGATTGAATGTGGAACCATTATCGGAATATATATATCAGTGGATACTCTCCGTTCGCTAACCATCGTTGATAAGTTGTACATCAAGTGCTGGTATCGGATTCGGTGTCATAATAAGATCCAATGGTAATTGATCGGACTCGGTATTATTATTATCGATGTAGTGAAGTTTTTAATGGTTGGCAGAATATCGTGACGTACGATTCGTGTCAATAAGACATACTGAATAGATAACACGGCCGATTCGTATTTCGATGATATCGCATTGCCATTTGTCGCCTGGAGATAAAATACGATGTTGGGCTCCGTGGTTTCGCTTCAACTATTACTCTAGGACGTTACGCTTCTGAAGTAGATTTCAACAATTCGGGTTTCATTTGAATAACTTAGTTTGTTGTGCGTTTCGGTTTGGTGTTGTTCGATTCGGTAGGTATTTCGTTGTTAGTTATCTCCCCCTCCGCCTTTTTTAGTGTGTCGAGAAATTGTTGATCTTGTCCGTCCGACATCAGGTGATAGGACGGCGTTTAAATTTCAATTATTCTCAAACGTCAATGTTTCTCGAATTCGTTCATCTTCTCGATGCAAGTCTTTGGCTTAAAATTAGTGCATTCGTGAACGTCGGCAAATATTGAATGTGAATCAAGACTGACCAGATACAAGTTTCCGTTAAGTGGTTTTGCGATGTCGAAATGCACTAGTTTCCATTCTGTTGTCAAACATAACCCAATCAGAAGCAGCTGACGGTGATCCACGTCGGTTGCAAAACTGCGCCAATTCATCGACGTCTGGAAGTTCCGCTTTCAAATTTGGCCAGTTGGATTTCAAATTAACGTTTACTCTAAGAGTTCAATCGCGTTTCGTTTCAGTTTCGTTCATTTTCTGGGTGATGGGTAAGACATCGATGGTTTCCTCGATCTGATCGGCTATTTCTTTTTCGAGGTGAAGATAGGCAATCACGTAGTCTTCATTGTCTATTTGGGTTGATGTGATGGGTCGTCATTATGTCGACAAGTAAAAACTGCCGAAATCATATGTCGTTAATATTAATTCCCGCCGTTGAAGTCGATTTGTGGTGTACACAGGGATCCAATTTTTCGACCCGAAAATGCTGAGAAGAGTTTTGTGGTCGGTTACCAGTGTATATATTCTCCCGTAGATTTAGCGATGGAACTTCTTGACTGCTTACACAAGACTAAGAGCAACACCTCCTTTCTCAACACGATTCCCGGGCATCAGTGTAGTCTTTGACAGGAAGTGTTGAGTCGGAATGAGTAATTAGTAATTCCGAATGCGTTTGACGTGACCATTATCATTTGGTATTTGTACTCGAACATCGGTCCAACGGAGATCGTACTTCATGCATTCCAACTCATGCGTCGAAGTAATAATGTCGAGTTTTTAACGACAGTACTTCGCATTCAACTCTTTCTAATCCAGCGAGGGATACCGAGTGCTTCGGTCGATATATAGGACGGACGTCCAGCTTAAAGTGGATGGTCGCTGTATAGCCTTTAAAAACTTTTCGGGTGTGTCATTGAAGATTGAGTAAAGTTCATTTTTCAATTTCATAATGAAGGCATCATGCTCTGATTTTGTCGTACGAATGACATTGCAAATTGTATTGATTAGACGATCCCAAATGCCAAAACGTTCGATCCAATATATGCCTAAAACATCAAGCTCTGTAATATTTATGACTAAACATTTACCAGAATATATTTGCGCGATGTTGTTGGTCCTGATTTCACAATAAAATCCTGCAATAATGGAAACTCTGTACTTTGAAGTCGATTTTATTCCAGTGGGGCTGTATGTAGTTCCAGGTGACGCAAAAGTTTGTCATGTTTGCTCTGAGATTATGGTCTGATCGGACGCCGTGTCGATCTGTAATTTTACACTGGTGCCATTGATCTCGACATTGAAGTCTTTGCGTCGGGGTATTATGCCGCTATGGTTATTGTCGTTGATGATTCCGCTGACACGTAGAAAGTGTGCTCGTGGATGCCTACTTGGCTTGTTGGATGTCGAAATACGTGGCCTGTGGGATGACGAAGCACGTGGCTTAATCAGCTGACAATAATCGTCCTTATGACCACTAGTGTGACATTGGTTGGACTTGTGTGTCAAAAATTGACTGGGATGACCCAGATGATTTTTTGTTAGTCGGAGTTAAGTTACTCGATTTATCCACAGGCTGTTTTGACGAAATTTAAGGATCTGGAGTGGTTGCGTAAGCTTTATGGCGTTGATGACTGGTTGAGAATTAGATCTTCCATCAATAATTGATGTGTCGCGCTTAAGACTTATGATGCGTTGAGTTTGAGCAATTAGGTTATTCAGTGAGTGTTCGTGTGCATCCTCTCATCTAATTTAGTCGAAGTTATAGTAAGAAGATTATAAACCGTCTTATCTTGAAAAACGATTCTTGTCGTTCAGAAGCATCTTTCAATTTATTTATTATCCCAGCGAATGAGAAAGCTTTCGAAGATTTTGGGAGGAGCATGTTTTTGAATTTGTCAAGAGAGTTTACGACCAACTTACGCAAACACAATGGTATTTTTCCTGTATCATCGAGTGATTTGGCGTCTTCCTGGAATATCATATTGTCGTTACCACGGTTCGAATGTGTGTCCCTCATTTGTATCGTAATGAAAACCTTGCATGCTATTAGCAAGGCTTTTCATTCGTTTGGAGCCTCTGTTTTGTTTGGACAGACCTTCTGGTTATGACCAAAATCACGGCATTGTACACTTATTTGCTCCAGTTCTTTGCAAAGGACTCTCTTTTAAATATGCTCCACTATTTATAAAAGTGGCGTTATGACTTAAAATTTCTTAAAGTGCTTAGATTATTTGAGAATTAAGGCTGAGTTTTTCTTGCAATTGGTATCGAGTTCGTCCTTCTCGCGCTTACGAAATTGTCACAGAACTTCTTGAACGTACTAATAACACAGAACAACATAAATACCAGCTTACTAGCAGACCAGGGTAAATTGGTTTCACTGCGTAACTGATCTCTAGCACTGTCGGTGAGACCACAATTGAAACTAATTTGGTCAGCCATTTCCGAGCTATGACCACATTCGAAATGGCTTAGAATGCGAACTTACAATGCTCCAATGCAGGGATATCTTTTTCTCACGTCTTTCTGCTCTGTTTGGCGTGTACATAAGAAGAGTTCTGCAGTCACTTGATTGGTTCCATCTATCTTGCCAAGTTGCTATGGATGCTTTTCGAATATCTCTTTTAAACTTTTATTGCCCTCAATTTGAAGATTCTCGTAACTAACATATTGCCTTTATTGTGTAACTGGCCACTCGTTCACTTAACATTATATCGATTGGAATTGGTTCAGTTAGTTAGTAACTGCGTCTGTTGAGACTGTATTGTACGCTTTAATAGACAGACTAAAAGCTGTTGCCGCCCCTGCACATACGCTCGTTTTACTATTTTCTTATCCGTGCTCTGTCTAATTGGACACATACAGATTCGTACATAATTTGCAAAATTTAGTTGTATTACTAAGGGTTTGCGGTTTAACCCAGGCCTTTTACTCTTATAAGCTCTTTAAAGTACTGTAGGATTAACTCCTTACGTCAAAGTTCAACATAAAGAAAGTTTCAGTTACAACATAAAGAAAGCGTTTTATTACTCTCTGCAACTCTTTTTTGACGTGCGAGGTTATACCAAACCGTTAATTAAAATCAACCCTAATCACTTTACCGATTACAAAATCTTTATTCCTTCCTCCAACCAACAGCCACACAAAGATGGTCTCCTAAGGTCAAGGAATTCTTTAAGTTGGATCATAACCGTCTTGGAGGAGAATAGCTCCATTTCGTTACTATTGCACCAATTAACCAATAACCGCTCTGCGCTTTCTCCTAAATACTCAGTCTTGCATAGCCGACAAAGAGCATGACCTTCGTCCGCGCATGTTACTTCTTGGACTTTATCCTGCATATATTACTGTTGAATACTTTCAAAGGTGCGGGCCCAAGATTGAACCTTGTGTACAAGATTTATTTAGGCTTTTAGGATTCCTTATCTTATTCCCGAGATTTTACAAGTTCTTCCAAATCAAATCTAATTAAATTAATGGCTGCATCTTCTCCTAGCGGTGATGCTGTATCAGCGACTATGTCACCGCTTCCTTTAGTAAATCATGCTCGTAGTGAACGATGCTATGTAATTCAGTCAACCGATTGGCGTGGCAGGGACTTCTCCCAGGCGGTGGTGAGTGACTTATAATCTCTGTATACGACAAATTCTCTACTTTCACGAAAATATCTAAATTGTTTTATTGCTAGGAAGACCTCGTACTTTGCGTATATTACCTCACCAACCGCTATGCTCGAAACATCAGTTTTATTTTCCGAGGGGACTATTTCAGTTGGGAGAAACCAGAAGCGTTGATTTCACCACAACATTTTTGATGTTGTTCAGAGCAGTCACATTCTGTAGTTCACAAAATGTTTGCTGGTTTATCTTTTCTAACAAAACTAGCCAATTGCTCGTGAATTGGTGCAATTATTTCAGTTAACTTCGGCACAATCCAAGAACAGTGTAGTTTACCATTGCAACATGACATTTGTTTAATTGATGTGGTGTTGAACATATTTGATTGCCACGATACTATCTGCTGAAGGTCTTATACCATGTTTCGAAATTTCGTGACTTAGAGAGGCTGTTCTCTCTTGGGTATCACATGGAATGGCGAAGAAGTGTATAATAACGAGTGATGGCATTTGCCCAAAACCCAATATTAGCCTAGTTTTTCAGTTTGTTTTTCGAAATTGATAATTTTACCGGCCGAAATTGATAATTTTTTATTTGCCGAAACCTTGAAAATGAGAGCTGGCTTAAAATCACGATTTTATGGACCACATTATGTTTAACTGTATCGTAGTATGTCGGTTCACTAGTAAGTAGGTTTCAGTTGCTCAGTTGCTTACTGCACACTTAGGCCAATTTTTAGGCCCATTGTGATACCACTCATTCACTCCACATCATTAACCCACCTACTTCACCTACTCACACAACTACAGTATACCACCTGCACATTGCAAGCTCCATGCCAACCTGTACAGGTACATTGACATGGAAGGTGGGTCGGCGCGTGACACGGTATTCTGCACTCCATCAGAGAGTCTTAGTTGTATTTATTAGCATCACCGATCGTAATCGATGATTAAAATTCGATTTGCATCTAGCCTCTGATGGGATGGTTCGAACCCAGCAACTCCCGGTCCCAGTGCCGAAGCTTTAACCACTGCACCACTTGTCCGGTCACTAGTAAGTAAGAGAGCTGAATTCTTTGAAAAAATTCCATTTGCTCAAGAAAACAAATGATGTTGCGGAGAAATGGTTGTGTTGTTATTTATTATATTTATTTGTGCTTTTCCTCTACTAAAATTGTTATGTCAATCTATCAATAAATAAATAAATAAATAAATAAATAAATAAATATTAAAGCATTGATTGATAATTCTGTTTTGTCGTCTAGCATAAGCGTACATGTCAAATCAACAATAATTCAAAATTTGCTTAAGAAGTCGGCTTTCATGGTTGGTCTATTTACTGACGCTACGATAAATAGCTGTCGCAAATCACGAGGCAATTCTAAGTCAAGATAAACAAGCTTTGTGGCAAAAGTTTGGGTTACAGTTTCATAAACGGCAGTTAGAACTCAATGTTGTGTTTGAATTACTTCGCAGGAACCAAATATCAACCATTTTACAAGCAAATGCTTCAACGTTGCAACTGATTTTCCTAATATTTGCCAGTGGAAGAAGTATCTTTAGCAATATAAAGGTACCAGGATCTCTGTATATATGCGTTGGTTTTTCAACTCGTGTTGGAAAAACAAACAAATTTCCACTTTATTACTTGTGAACTTGGTGTTCTGGAAAAATAAGTATTTGGTCTTGGACGGGTAGCGTACCTAAATTTATGCCCAAAATGAACTATTCGATTTTTAATTTAATAATGGTTAAAACTGGTGCAACAAATTCGGTCTGCCTTTGCAGAGTCAACATATAATCCGCTTTTGTAAAAGTTTGATCAAATCTTCAAGTTAGTAAATACCTGTCTGCAATAGTGTTTTGCAATCGATTAATCCACTATTTTTGATTGATTCAGTTGAGACACAACTCCACCATGTGGACCATACTCCACCTTATGGAGCGATTGGTTATTTTCCCATTCCAACAATTTGAAAGTCAAGGTTTTCGTAACTTTGATTTTAAAATATTTACACCAACCTTATTCTCTTAGCAGTGCAGGCAAAATACTCATCAGGTAAAAATAGCATGAACATTTTTTTCCTAATTCCCCGAGAAAGCTAGAATAGTGCCACGGATTTCTTTTTCTCCAAAGTTTATTTAAATTCTTCACTATTTTTACACTTGCGAATTTTAATTTTATCGTCCGCAGTTTTCCGGATTTCCCTGAAAAATCTTTCAGGCTTAGTGTAGGAGGGAAATATTCTTAAAATATTTAAAGAATACGTTTACCGAAACGATAGATTTGTCAACTATAATAATCGGCATTATGAAATAATAATAATAATTTACCAACAGCGCTAAAACGGTAGAATTATGAACTAAAGTCAAAAGTGCTGCCTGATCTACAAATTTTCAAGTATAACTACATGAATACATTTAAATAATACAAGGTAAAGCTTTATTGTCGTGTGAATTGGTTTGATATCTGCTTTTCCAAGTGCAGATATCAAACCAATTTGACTTTAATTTTCTAAATTAAAATTAGCAGCAGATTGGCATACAAATTGAAATAGCCCAAGCCATTTATTCTCGAGATATCGTCGGTACAGACAGACTTCTCAACGATTGGACGAATTTTTGTTGTTGCTTTTTCGGCCTCGGCGCCTTCACACCAACGAGAAACCCAATTTTTTACCAAGGTCAGGATATTTTGTCAGGAACCTGGCCAGGTTCCAAGTAACTGTGAATACGCAAGTATTCGTCATTATTTGCGTTCTGTCTTAATTTGTTGTTTGATGAATTGCGTATTTACGGAATGTCTATCTGTAATGCTATTCTGACCTCTATTCAGTGTTACATAATTCATAAAGACCGTATTACTTGTTTTATTTCAATTAATTAAACAGTTTAATCAAATTTGTGATGAACAATGTGTTATTCTGATAAATAAAAATAAATCCTTAGGCCTGGGTTAAATTATTGATCACAAAAACCTAGTGGTAAGCATTATTACCAATTGGTCGCCACGTATTACGATGTGGATCATTTTCTTGAAATACAATTCGTCGCAGTATGTAAGGTTTCGATTTCGAATTTAGAATGAAAATAAAGATATTTAAAGATATATAATCCAAATTTTAATTTTAAATTTTAGGTTAACGCACCAAAGGAAGTGATGAATGAATGGCAAAAACGTCCACAAATTTTAATATCCCGTTATATTAAACGGCAATTATCTAAACAGGGTAAATTAAAACCATTCCCAATTGCTGGTTCAATAAAATCACCTCGAAGATTCAAGCTTGTCCAACAAGAGTCTGAAGCTCATGAATAAATTCACGCGCCCATTCCATTTCGACTCATACATATATTAAATTAATATTTATTAATAATATAACCAAAAATAATAATCATTTAAAAAATATTTAAATTAATAATATATTATTTTATAGATAAAAAATTTATTATTGAAAACAAATGCCTATAAACTTAATTAATGTTTGTTATTAAAATATTAAAATAATATATTATTATGTAATTCATTAATATCATTGTTAATAACAATATTAATTTAAATAAGATTTAAAATATTACCTACTTAGTAGTAGTATAACTAGATTCGAAAAAAGTTCGATATTATTTTTTTGACTCAGCAAGATGGCGAATGTTAACGAAAGTAATAACCTAAAAAATGCGCTCTACCGGCTAACATATCACTTAACGATTCTCGTACATCGAATACGATATTTTGTTATTCGCCATCTTTTTTTATTTAGGTCATGTCACTTTATTTACACATATTTATTTTATTTTGTAGGTTTTTTATTTTTAAAATTATTATTTATTTATTTTTCTTTTCTTTTCCTTTCAGGAGTATGTTTTAAATAATTCAAATTATTAGACAAACATTTAAAAAATTGTTAATTAGTTGAAATCAATTTATAATTATCTAAGCAATACACAATTTGTTTTTGTTTTTTTAATTTAGTCTTAATTATTATTATTATTATTTCGCTTATATTTTATATATTTTAATAAATACATATAAATAAACATTAAATTTGTGCTTTATTTGTTGTAAAGATAGCAAACAAAATAAATAAAATCAAAATTTAACATCGTTATGAACAGTTTACATCGAATTTTTGTGTTTCACACTGTGGCGCGACACTATCACTTCCGTTGATTTTCAACAAATATAACTAGCCAAGATTTAGGCGCACGATTTAAATTGACAAAAAATTGGACAATATATTTATGAAAATAATTTAGATAGATTATAAATGAAAAATTAATATAAAATCCATGTTGACAAAATAAAACAAACCAAAATTAGAGAATCGATACACCAAAAGATTTAATATTGTTACGTTTGAGAAAAATTAATATTTTAATTACAAATAATAATATATAATTATTAGTACGGTTGCTTGGTGTGACACCTACTCGTATGATTAATGAAACATAAGCAACTGGTTACGAAAGTTCTAACTTCTGAATATATCTTTTGATTCATACTGCCAACGAATAATTACATGTTTCATTTTCGCTTATAAATTACGAAATCTTCAGACTAATCTTTAACTATGCGAATGCACACCTTTAATAATTCTAGCACCTCCTGTATGTTATTTAAATTTTAAAATTATTTAACCTAAATACCTATTATGTAACTTTTCAATTTCATTGTGTACTAAATAATTTGATAATGGAATTTTAATGTACAAATAATTTAAAGATAACAATTAAATCAAAATTATGAACAATTATATTAATTATATGATATTAAAATATTAACTATTAAAATATTATTTATTAATAAAATTATCTAAAATATAAAAAAAATTATTAGGGTTTTAGAGAATATTTTTAGTGAGAGAAGGGCAATCGAGCAGTCCGGACGACATTTTTAAAATTGAACTTTCAAAACTGCCTAGGGTCACAGCGAGATAAGGTTCAAAAGGCGACTTTTATGAAACAGAATTTTGATCATTGCCACATACAACAAAATATAAATCAGAGTTTTAAAATTAGTTACCGCGGTCTCCAAAAATCGATTTATTTTCGTGTGAAATAGAATGAACTGAAAGCCTGATATTTTTACTTTAAAATGACATTATTTTCATAGAAATTGGTTCAGTACTTTTCTTTATAATGAATTTTGAATGAAAACGCAACCAAAATTGATGATTGTGAAGCAAAGCAAAACAAAAACAATTTTATTTGTTCAAACTTAGTATTGCCATCCTTGCGTCTACAACGGTTCGCATGCAGTTTCCCATTGACCTTATTAAGGTTTGGACAAAGACTTGGAAGATCGCACCTCACTTCCCATCCAACTTAATCTTGAGGTCACTGATATTAGATGGTACCGGATTTATGGCTCGGACATACACAATTGGAATCATGTCTGAATTCTGGACTGAGAGCTGTCCATTTCATCGTCTCAAGAACTGAGACTTCATCAATATGAAATCTTCCCCTATATATCCTGCGTAGGGCACTGCATGATCCAATATAATGTCCTCGATAAATCTTTCAGAGGTTAGACCTTCTATATGGCCCCCACCAGGTACGAAAACAAGGTTTGTTTTTCCCTCAAGCAGTATGCCAGCCCACACCATGCACGAACCACCGCAGTACGAGATTGCTTCTGCAAAACAGCACTGCGAAAATCACTCTCCTATAGACGCCGGTAGACTCAGCCTCTCCTATCACTACCATGGAGACATATTATGCACTCGTCAGTGACTAGAACGAATCTCCATTGCTCGATGTTCCAATTGATGTGTTCGCGAGCAAATTCGAGTCGCTATTTGCGGTGGCGCGCTGCCAATTTTGGGCCTCTAGCGGGCCGTCTTGGAGTGAGATTTGCTTCTTTTAGCGTCTTCTTACTGTCCATTGACTAATAGCTCCGTATGATGACGATTTCACAGTGAAGTTAAGACGATAAATTTAGCAGTTTCCTGAAACCTTCTAGATACTCTTGAAGCAGATTGGCTCATATTTAGCTGACAAGCGACTTCTCGTTGATTGCGTCCTTCTTAAAATGAAGCAACAACTTGTGCGGCTCGAGTGGTATTTATGACTTTGAGGAAACAACGAATGAAACTGGTAGAAATTTGTTCAGGTCAACGTCTGATAAGTGACTGATGGCAAATATCAGTCAACGTGATATTGTACAAGGGATTGCAACACGCCAATTGTTTTCACCGAAACGTCGCATTTTGCTATGATTGCTTTAATTTGATAAGTTCTGTAAAGATTTTAATGATAAAGGGTGTCATTGTAAAGATAAAATACTAAGCTGTTAAAAAAAGTTCTTTTAAAAATATGCCTTTTTTCGCGCGGAGGTTTGAGTCGATTTAGTTGCTCGCGAGTGTACGTTCCGCCTATAATAAATTTGAATAGCGTCATCGGACGCTACTAAGTCATGACACATTAGAAAAAAAAATTGATCTACCGCTATGAATGTAGTGATAAATTTCTCTTTCATTTCTGGTAAGGTCCGGTAAGGTCCCAGAAAAACCAAGAACATAGTTCATCTATTACGGCCGGAAGGGAAGGTCATCGAGAATGTGCTTTATAGAGTGTTTTACTATTCAATAGTGAATCCATTGAACTAATTGGAGTTTATATGTTTTTGGTGTTAGAATTAATCGATGAGTCTTCTATTAGCCTTCATGATATTTAATTGGCGGCGAAATATAGATGCGGGCGGAACAAAGGACGACAGAAAACTTCATTGTTTTTGTCATGCATCGGATGGAAAACATTCAAAGATTTAGTAAACTGTATAAGGATGAAAATTTTTACAAAACAGAAAATTTCGACGTCATCGACGTCATCGCCAAAAGCGAAAGTTCATTTATTGGCAGCGCATTGTAATTTCTTCAGCGTTACTATGCCACCTAATAAAACGTATCCGGAATAGTTCAGATTGATTACGTGAGCTTCTCGTGGGAGTTCATTTTCTCGAGGAACTAGCCACAATGTAGATATAACTAAGAATCAGATGGTCTGCGCCCAGGTAAGGTAAAAAGGTAAAAATAACTGCCCGACAGACAATCGAAAATAATGTGCATTATTTATTTAACCAACTCCTTCTTTCTTACATTTTCCTTTTTAGTTTAAATAATATTCTTTTTGAGTTCTGGCAAGAGATTTCATATTTCGGTCTTCGTCCTTCGATTGTTTGAGGTTCTTTAGTTCCAAACATCTTCTATTTTTCTCTTCCATATTGTCAGATGCCATCTATCGACGCCTAGTCTCACTCAATTATAAAAATCTAGTTTTGGTTGCGTGCTCAATTTAATATATTTGGCGACTGACATTTGTGATAGTTGTTGTTGGTAAATGTGGCACGTGGGGATTTATAAAAGTAATGAATAATGAATTTTTAACTTTGGTTGGAGTTGGCTGATTTATGTCTGGATACAAAAAATGGTAAGTTAAGAAAAATATCATTTGTATTTCGTGGGTTATTGCGTGGGGTAAAGCGTCATTTACTGCTCACATCGCCTTAAGTTTTTAGATTTCCGAGATCGGTTGAAAACAATGTCGAGAACCATCACAACTTATTTCGGCTTATTATAATGGCGCGCCTTTATTAAATTTATTAAAAGCATCGAATAAGCTATCAGATCTTTTAATAAACGCTAGTACTTCTAGTTAACTCTTAAGCGTACCTAGTTTGGTAATTGAAAGTAATTCAAAGAACCCGTGAAAAATGCAAAAGGTTGCCAAAACCAACTTCTGGATATTTCGCTGTGGTAAATTGCCTCTGAGGATGGGTCAATTACCTATATAAGCTGATCCTATTTTCTCTTTAAAATTTGATAGAACCTCACATTAAAAGTTCAATAGATATGAATAGAATGTCGAATCTCAGGCCTTTGTTGATACAATGGTGCATTTTAGCAGCGGGGTGGTAGACCATTCCTGTTTCCTCACTCTATAAAATGCGGTCTTTAATAGAATTCGAACAGGTGCGATCACTCGAGCAATCTCGCTTCTTAGCGTTTACGATTCACGCAGCGATGGGGCAACAAATGCAGCACAGCGGGTTCCATCTGATTAGTAAATAAGGCACCCGGTTATTACTAATAACCCATTACTAAGTCTGAAAAGTGTGAATTCTGGGTATTTATGCTTTGGTGAATATTGTTGCATCTTAAGAGAACGCATGTAAAGCATGCTCCAATTTGGCCAATAGCTGAGTCCTTTTCTATATGGAAACAAACTTTCATCAGATTTTTCCTCCCACATTATTCCATTTTCTTCTCCTCTGCTAATATTAAGTTTCTAGGCCTCAGTCTGAGTAAACAGTAATTTTACTTTTATACATGAAAAACTGCGACTATGTTATCCCTTCACCATGTGTTGGTTACAGGCTTAGAGCGGGAAGCCTGCGAAAAGCAATCTAAATCAGTATGGAGGGGTCAAAGATGGTTGGAAAGGTTGGGTATTTTGTGATTAACTAAAGCTAAACCTATTTTTCAAGTAGGTAGTATTTTTTAAGTAGATTTGTTAATCTCCAAGTAAAAACGCTAATGTCATATTTAATATGTGGAAAATTTGAACTGTCAAAATAGGACTGTTTCTCATTTATTAATTAGATCAAGCCAACGTTCTCTTGATGTGATTGCAGGCCTCTCTAATATTAGTGAAAATATAAAGACATGATCTGGCTAGTCAATGAATAACTTGTCTCATCCCCAAGGAGAGAAAATGTTGCAAAACCTAATCTAATGCTCATCAGGAGACTAGGAGGTCACCGAATTACAAATCTTTTTCGTCTTCGCTGGCGTGTGCCGCTCCAACATGCTCTACCCCATAGCTCAATCCGTAACAAAAGGGCACCAGTCACGATAACCAAGAGTTTAAAGATGCTACTCGTGAGGTCCTGTTTTGATTGATGCCGGCTCGAGGATCTATTTTATGGTATGATTTTGGGAACGTAGAACCAGTCCAGTACATTTCTGCACTCTTAACATAGGGTCTAGGGTCATCATACGTACTACGCAGTTTGCCTGTCCCGTGTTGTTAGCGTTCGAGACCCGCCACCAAAAGTTACTACTGGTCTTATCAGCGATTTGTAAATATTTAATTTTGGTTTGCGCAACATATTGCGAGACTTAAACAATTTTAACATTAGCGTAGAATGCTAGGTAACCTGCTGCGGTTCGCGATGCTCTGACTACATAGAGACTCAGTTTTGCATATTTATCATCTATCCGAAATATTTAAACTCATTCACCTTTTCGGATTGTGTGTCGCCTATTAATTCTCCACGTGTTTGCCCTCTCGCGTTAGCCATGTATTTGGTTTTCGCTTCGTAAATATGGAGGCTTACTTTAAGAGACACATGCCATCTGCGTAAGCTGATATTTGGCCGCATTTTTAATGTAAGCAGCTATGCTGCGCAATGTTGCGTTCTTCTATAGTATCATACGCCTTCTGCAAATCTGCAAATAGCAAGTGTACACGGATGTATTTTTCACAGCACTTTCCCAACACAACCCTGAAGAGTGTAAAACGTTTGGTCGGTTGTCGTTCTTACCAGGTGCCTTATAATTTTTCATATTTTATGCATTTCATCGTAATGCAGGCCGATGTGATGATGTTGGTTGCTCACTTGAGGATAACGCCAGTCTGTTTAAAGGTGACGAGATATAATTTCACCACACTGTAAGGACTGTGTTTATGTCCATTTCCAACTCTGCAGTGGGTGGAAGTCCGTAGCGATTTCTTTCATTAAACGGTATCTGCCTCATAAACAGACAGTTTCGATTTTAAGCAATTGTGGCTTGTGCCATTCACGTTCCGTTCTTATACACAGTTGGCCAGTATTATTTTAAGTGACTGTCATATTGGTTGAGAGAGATGTCTTTATCGTGCGCAATCTTTTCTTGAATTGAATCTAGACAATTTTCATTCAACCGTATTTCAATTTTAGTTTAGATGTATTTTTACCTAGACTTGCCGTTGAATGGGTTTGGCTGTTCAGGCTTCCCGTTATGCTAGCTTCGAAGTTGGCCTGAGTAACGTAATTGTTCAATCCTTCAGTGTTCCAACGTTCCATACGGGGGGATAGACGGTCTACATATTTCGCAACTACAGGAAAGTAATCAATCGTTTCGTGTTAATATCTTTAATGCCTGAAAATGCGTTTTGGACAGAAGGATGTGGTCAATTTGATTTGCTGTAACTGTATCATTTGAGTTTCGTGAGTCTTTATGGTTTCGCTTGTGTAAGGAGTATTTGCTGGGTACATATAAAGCAGGGTCAGCTCGGTTGTACGCATTCCGAGACTGGGCCGATGGTACACCATGATAAATACTCTCTGCCGATGTGCGCGTTAAAATTACCTAGAACAATCTGTACATGGTGTTGCGGAATTTTGTTAAAAACAGTTTCGAGGTTGTTGTAGAAAGTGTCTCTGGCATGTTCTGATTTCAACTCCGTTGTGGTACGTACGTTCTTAAATGATATGTTAAAGTGACATGTTTGCAATCTGAGTACACAAATCCGGTTGTTTCTGGATCTGAAATCTGTTATAAATGGACGTAAATGATCGCTGAACAGAAAACCAATAAGTTTTGTTTCTTCTAGTGCAATTAAATCGAGCTTGAATTGCGATGGCTGATCGACGAGTCGGTGGATGCTCTACGGAGAGCAGAAAAAGTTCTATATTCCAAATTTTAACCCGTTGCCTTTATTTCTTGTCTAAGGTAGCTGTAGTAAGTACGAGTTAAGTTTTCGAGGCTTTTGTTGGTTTCGTAACAATTGGTTTTTCTGGTTGGGTGGCTAGCCTAATGCAAACCCTCTGTAGAAGCACCACAGCCGTCACACACTTAGCTTACCCTTGTTACAGGGTAGTCACCAGTAGCCGCAGAAGTTGTGTACGGAGACGGCACAGGCGGTAAGTCCTGCGTAATCGCTCTGACTGCTCTTTAACCTGACCACCACAACGAATTACGAAGGTTCTAAAAATAAAATTTTCTTATCTGTTTATAATCGGCGATTTAATTATGATTAAGACCCTTTGGTGGTGTGCGGATCTTAGCGTAACCCCATTTTCATGTCACTTTACAGTTTGACCCATGTCATGTCAGTTTGCAAGTGCAGATGGTATACTGTAATTATGTGAGTATAGGTAAATTAGTGAATGTTTGCGTGAATATTGCGTTTGAGATAATCACAAATGAAGAACTGGACAACTCGTATCCGATGGATATCTAAGCTTCATTGATTACTCTCATTGGTGATCAAGCTTATTCCTCTGGTTAGGTAAATCTCCAATTTCAAATCCGAAATAGCAAATCCCTAATCTTTGCAACTTATGATTCGAGTTTATAACTCACCCATCTCCCTCTTATCTGTATCGAGTTAATAAAACCAATTCATTTAATTTTTAGTAGTTTGATATAGTTTAATTTACCTAATTTGAGTTAAATCACTCTAGAAATTGATTGTTTTTCAAAAACATTTAATACTCATGTATTTTAGGGATGGTTTTAATTATAAATTTAAATAATTAAAAACGTATTAATTTATAACACTTAATACTCATGTGCATGGGGTAGATATACAGTCAATACTGGGGACTGGGGTTCACTTATTAAATCCTTAATTCATTTAATTCCATTTCATCGTTAACGTCATCCTCCTCGGAATCTTCATTATCGGATCCAATAACAGATGGTGCTGGAGTCGTGTGCCGAGATGAACTTGGACTAGGCGGCTCACTATATGGTCTGGGATAGTTAAATGTACGGTTTTGTAAAACTTCGGTCGCCTCATCTTTATAGTCGGGATAGACATTTTGTAGTGCGCGAACACGTGCTTGTCGGTAGTACTACATAAGTAAGTTCAATATTAATTTAGCCCTGACATATTAACATATAATACTTACTATTCCTAAATTACGCCAATCGAGTAAATCACTTAACCGTTCCGTACGATTTCGTTGTATAATACGTTGGCGACGATTAAGTTTACAGAAATCAAACATGAAGCCCGCCAATTGTTTTACACTATTCTCAAAATCGATATAACGTCGATCTACGATATAAATACCATACGATTTTGGATCTGCAATGTGTTCCTGCATAAAGCATCCGAAACCAGAGAGATTTGTCGTTATACTTGGAATACCCATGACGGTGCATTCGGCTGGCGTGTAACCCCATGGTTCGTAATACGACGGAAACACACCCATGTGACATCCTCGAACAAAATCCTCATAATCTAAACCGAACAGCGGATTCGTAGATGATAAAAATTCCGGATGGAATATTATTTTTACACGATCCTGTGTCGAATTAAACATTTGACATCGTCTCACTTCTCGGAGCACCGGGTCCGACGCATCGTCTATCTATACATAAATAATTTTCTAAAAACATATCGTACGTTAACGTAAAATGTTGTGACTTACAATGTTATGTGTTGTAATCGGTGGCATCGTATCGCGTTGAAATGCGTACAAACAACGTTTAATTTTTACTGTATCATCTTTAAGTAGCAGCTCATTCGGGTCGGGTAAATGTCCCGACAAACACTGATCATACATTCGCTTACCAATTTGCGATTGAATTGTATTGATTGTATCACGTAACGATTTGGTTATGGCATGGCCACGTAACGATTCCACATTGAAATTATTTGTGCGGGCGGGGAAAATTAAAAATGCGACCACAGTCACATTAGGATTATGACACTTGAGTAAATGATTGAGTCGTGCTAGCGATTCAATGAATAGATCGGCGCCTTTATTTGTGAATTCATAGCGGCCGGCGATAAAAAAGTACAGAGTGTTGTCTAAATTGAAATCGAAGTGACTGAAATATAAATTTTTTTGTTGATTAGCTACGATATATATTTTATGACATGAGGACTTACCCGTAAAAGTGGCCCCGTACGAATTCATTAATTTTCTCTTTATTAATCGCATGCAAATTTTGAAATTCATGTAGGGCCGAAAATTTCTTTACATTTAATCCGTTTGGCGTAATTATATCGGGTTTCCGTTTTAATAAATGTTCCGCCTCGTAGCCCGTGATATCGGAAACTGTTGTAAATATGTGCGCTAAATTCGCTGATGCCCGTTCTAAACAGTAACGATGATAGATTTGTCGTCGTCCCGCCTCATAATCACAATCAAATTTATCCAGATTATTATAGAAATCGGTTTGGCCTGCACACAAATATCTGCCGAGTAGCGTGGCATGGGTTGTGAATACTGTGGCAACATTAATATTACGGGTGCGTAACGCGATCAAACCAACTCCCGCTTGCCACTCATGAAAGTGTGCCACAATCTTAGGTGATAGTAGCTCATTGTCTTCGGCATGTTGTTCGGCAAATTTTTTAAACTCCTCGATAAAATGGGCTATTAGGTAGCCTAAAAGTATGGCATCGTTTGATTCATAATCATCGAACGGCAACCCAATATGACACTTATCCCAAAGTTCACTTTTGAAATGATCAAGCTTCCAACTACATGATTTTATATCGAACAAAATTACTTGAGGATTCCCGTCGACCAACCACGTACCACAATGGATTTTATAGCCCTGGGCCCGCATCGCATTAACCGCCATACATAGTGGCGAATTATACGGGAATTCACATTCATCGACTTCGGTGCGGGCACAATTTTCCATATACGGCCCCAGTAAACATAATTGTTCGCCCATTTCTTCCGTTGATACGTACGCTTTCGATCGGATAACTGTATAAATTCCACCCACTTTATTAGCCACTTCCCATGCAATTTCGAACGACCATCGATTTTCGATGGTGGCTGAGCGGCCACGATCTAAAAATTCGGCCAAATCCACGGTGGATTCGGCACGATAAAATCGCCGTGACATAATTTTAATTTATTGCAGCACGAGTTTATCAAACACACTCGACCCGTTTCGACTCACACAAACACACACGTTAAAATACAACACCCAATTCAAGTTTTAGGCTATTTTATTTACATGAACATTACACGGTAACATATATAAGTTAAATGAAGGTCATATCGATATAAAATTACACCAACAAAAAATTGCACAGAAATTTCTCTTTACGGTATACGTCAATTTCCTGATTTGAAATAAACACTTCACAGAATCACAATTAAATTAAATCCGTTATGAAAATTTATGAATGAATTTGTCTTAACAAGAATTTTTTTTTTATTCTAAATAATTTTCTTAATTGAACTCTGTTGCATTACGAAGTGTAATGAAAACAGAATAAAATTTTTACTTCAAACAGACACAATGCTTACGACGAAAGAAGTTGAACGACATTGAAAAAGAATTTATTCAAAATTTGGTAGCGGTACTCGACAAATAATTCGAGATTTCCTAACTGCATATGGTGCAAGACGAATTGGAATGTCTTAATTTTGAATTACGTTACACGTTTGCATTCGTGGCTGTTGCTTGTGCGCATAAACCAAATTTGGTTTTATAATACGGCCGGTATTATACAAGACGGTTGTTTTACGAGTGTAGAGAACACGGAGAGAGAGAGAGCTGTAAGTCAAGAAAGTCAAAATATTTTTATTAGTTTTGTGGTTATTATCGAGCTTCTATATAGATATGATAAGGCATGTATACGAAAGAAATGTGGTTCCGCTGAAACGTGTTTTTATCAAAAAATATTTTTCATTTCAAATTTGTGTGAGAATTTCTAAACCCTCGTGTGGTTCCGGGAAAGTCGATTGTACCTACCTATAAATGTATTTTTACAAAAAAGGTCATATAATTATACCTTCAGGGTGAATATCAAGGTCGTGTGATGTGTTCTTTGCCAAAATAGAAAACAACAACAATTGGGAATACACACACAAGACACAACTCAATGACTCGATTGTGTCGACAAAAATAGATCAATAAACATTGGCGGTTAATCGAAAAAGATTAATGTTTACATGAAAATTTATTTGTTATTACAATTTTTTCGGATGTGTGGCTGATGAGCCGAATTTCGTTTATATTATTAGATAATTTTCATGTTTTATGAGCATTTAATGATTAACTCGTCACAGTTTTTTTTAAAATTTTGCTACTAGTAATTGTGGGTTTATAAACTGAATATAAACAAATTTTTGGCTCCGGTAACACCAAGCATGAAAAGGGTACGTCAGGCTTATTCAGGGTTTAGAAATTTTATTCATCGACTAACACAAATTTCATTGAATTTTTAAAAGTTTAGTATTTTGCCATCGTTTCTGATCATTGTCTACATGTTGGTGTCGAAAATGGAGCAGACTATTTTTGCATAGACAATATCGACAATTCGTAGAATAAGTAGATAATGTAGATTATTGTTTGTTGTTTTGGTGTGGGAAACTGCAGTAGGGAAACTTTCGAATTTCAAAATTTAACTTTGCATACCGATTAAGCCCAATTTGTGCTTATTAGTACTCACGGGAAAAAATAGTGCTAGTCGCCTGAAAGACGATATAAATAGAACCCAATTTCTAGAAAAAAACAAAGAATTTAAGCCTAATTTTAAAACTTCGCAGAGGTAGCTAAGCTGACGAAATTTAGTGCTTAACAAACTAGCCCCTAAAAGATACTAGATTAAACAAACAAAATACAGAGGTTTTACCGTTCAATAATATTTGTGTTGAACAACAAATTAAACAATAGAAAGAAAATGTTCTAAAACCCGAATAAGCAATTCAGATATCATATTCCTGTCAGGAATGTTCATTGAAAAATATAATGGTTGAATCTGTACTAATCCAAATCTACTAATAAGCAATTTTATTCTAACTTAAATTACTACATTTTACTGAAATTTAAGGTTTCATCGATCGATGTACTCCTTAGCGCCGATATTTATTATTTGATCGCGCTTTTGTTGTGCGCTAGATAGAGATTCATTTTAGCTGATTTTACCCTAACTCGAAAGACTTTACTCTTTTGAGCCTTCTAACTAAATCCATATTATTCACTAGCTGGATGGCCTCTATGTTGACATGGTGAAGTAGCCGTTGTTTATGACTTCTAGCAAATTTCATAATTTCGGTTTTGATGCGTTGACGATGTTTCTCTTTTTTCCTTTATTTACAACTGAGACTGTGCTCATCTAGCAATTTATCTTTCAAATTTTTACAAATTTTAAATTTCTTAACCAATTCTGTTTTGTTGGGGTGAAACCCAATGATTAGTCCTAAAATTAATTAATTTGGTATGCTTACTAGGTCAAGTGGCCACGTTCTTAAAAGTCTTCTTTCAACAACAGGGTATCATATGGCGAATAACAAAGTTTCCATGTGCCCGGAGCGTTATTTCGTGTTTGGCGGCATGCTTTTTTATTTCATCTTTGATGTATTCCATCTGTAAGTCCCTGTGAAGGTCTTCATTTCTTATGTACCACGGAGCATTTACGATACTACGAAGAACCTTGTTTTGAAACATCTGTATCATTTTGGCTTTTGTTTGCTTAGTACATCCCCAAAGTTGAATACCGTAGGTCCATATCGGCTTAAGTATTTGCCAGCGGCTTGTTGTGTATTGCAAGCTCAGAGCATCTAAACTAATATTAAGTTCTTCTTGTTTCTTTTTGACATGTTCTCTCCAATTGAGCTTGGCGTCGAGTGTCATGCCAAGATATTTAGCTTTGTTTGCGTATGGCACCGGTCGTGAGTTAATTTCTATCGGTAGATGGGAAGCCTTTTGATATGTAATGTTAATATGCGTGGATTTCGTCTCATTAAGCTTGATTCTCCAGCGCTTAGTCCAGTTACAAACCGTATTGGTAATCTTCTGGAGTTTGCTCGTTGCATCAGCGACATTACTTCCAATCGCCATTATGATTGCTGTATCATCTGCAAAGGTGGCTATGGTTCCTTCATCTGTTGTTGGAATATCCATTGTATATAATAAATACAGGATTGGTCCTAAGACACTCCCCTGCGGGACACCGGCAGAGGTATTTTTTAGTTCGTAGTATTCATCCTCATATTTCACATGAAAATGTCTATTGGATAAATAAGATCTTAGTATGGCATAGAATTGCCTCGGCAGATCCCTATGCAGCTTGAATTCCAGTCCACTGTGCCAGAGTTTATTGCGACGTCCAGAAATATGCTGGAGCATACTTTCTTGCGTTCTAACGTTCTTTCAATAACATTGGTGATTCTATGCACCTGTTCAATTGTGGAGTGCTTTTCTCTGAATCCAAATTGATGTGGAGGAATTAGTGTTCGATCCTCAATTATTGGTTTAAATCTTTTTAGTAATAATTTTTCAAAGTTTTGTCATAATTGGCAGCAATGAAATTGGCCTATATGATTTTTTATCGTTAGGTGGTTTACCAGGTTTTGCAATCATGATTTCTTCTGCTACTTTCCATTGCCACGGAACATATTTTAACCGATTTTTTCGATTTTTTCTGAATTTGAAAATTTTTCTATTTCTGGAATATGCTGCATAATGCCATTCGCGTTCCAGATTGCTATTTTGAAAGTTGAGTTATTACTTAACAGTTTTTGTTGGAGTGCGTTGAGGGAGTTGCATTTTCTTCAGTTAATCAAGTATCATGTTATTCAGATTACTTTGGTCATCTAGCCGCTTTGTAATAGCTACAATGCGGCTCATAATGATGTCCATAATTTGGATATTTTCGGAGCCCATATGTTTGGTTGAACCCAAACCTTTCATTACCTGAGCAAATGAACTTCTTTGCCATGTGTTGCTTGGTTGTGGATTTTGAACCATCTAATTTGATATTTGAACCCTTCGATTTTCGTGATTTTGCGGTTGATTTCTTGATTTATCTCTTAATTATTGTAGTGGTGCTAAACCAACCTGACATAGCCTCGATAATTAGCCGGTTGTGGGCCTTTACAATTTGTACACTTAGCTAGCACATCTCTACCTATTGTACATCACTGAGCAATATGATTACCTGAGCATTTTACACATCTTGGTTCCCGGCCGCAATATCTTTGGGTGTGACTAAATGCCTGATATTTCTTGCATTGGGGTATGCGTGTTGTGGTTCTCCTCCGTGGTTCTATTTTCACCTTCATGTGAAGGATTTCTTTTATTCCATAAAAGTTTTGAACATTCTCTTTGTGTCAAATATCAGCATAAAAAGAGGGAGTCCTCTTTTACTGATAATTTGGTTTCCATCCTGGATTTCTGTTCCCTCTTTTTTAACAATATTCACAGCATCTAGTATTTTAAGTCCTTTATTTTGTAAGTCTTTCATTATTTCTGTGCTGGAGCAAGTGTGATGCAGACCTCTTGCCATGACTTTTATAGGTCGGGCCTATTTGTTCTCGTAAGTGAACCACTGATACTTTTCAGAGTTCAATTTCATAGATAAGGTTCTATAAGTCTCTGAGTCCGGAGTATTAATTTTCCAAACGTCATTGTTTAGCGCTGTTACCTTATAGTCTTTATCAGTAACCGATTTCATCAGTAACTGAATTTTTGGGTAACTGGTTACACCCACAATATTTATTGGTGGGGGTGATTTTTATTTCGGTTGCACCAAATTTGGTGTAATGTTCTTGGTAGATTTACTACCTTTTGGTTGATTGGCTTTGGGTAGAACATCTTTTGAATCTGGACTAGATTGTCCCCTACCATTTAATTGCTCAGCCTCAGGTGACGATTCAGCTTTTCTTTTCTTACTCTTCCTGGACTGTTTTTTCTTTTTTAGGATCCAGTCCGTCGCTCTTTGTAATTCATCTTCATCAGTGGAGTAGATGAGTTTGTCTGGTTCAATGCTTCCTATATCGCAATCTTCTTTTGAATCCCGATTCATTTTTAGGTTTTCATTTTCTCGCTTTAGATACTCAATTTCTTCACTTAGCTTGGCAAATAATTGCTCCATATGCTCTAGTCTCGCCAAAAGATCCATATTCTCCTTTTCTAGGTCAATAATTGTTTTACTAGATTCGGCTATTTGCAAAGTAAAATTTCCGGTGACATCACTTATTTCGTGTAATGTTTGTCCAGTGTATTTAGTTATAGCGTTAAAAAAGGCATCGGTTTGGTCAGCTACCGAGTTGCTTCTATTTTTCTTTTTCGGTGGTCTTTGTAAATTTGATCTTCTCTGGAACGGATTTGATGTTACCTAATAATGCAATTATCGATGTTTCTTAACACTTTATTTTGGAATCGTTGGATAATATTCATGTTGCTCTGCTTGGTACATCTCCACGGCTGTATACCATTTGTCCAGACAGGCTTCAATACTTGCTTTTAAAGCAGAAGCTTATTAGGGATTGATAGATGAGAGTTTCTTCCCAGTAACCAATACATTTTATTCTATTTTAATCCCAACTTGTCTCTTTTCTTTTTTACATGAGCTTTCCAGCGAAGCTTAATGACATACCAAGATATGCAGTGTTTGTATGTGGTATTTCTTAGACTTAAATAGTCTGGTTTATTTACTAATCTCTTGTTTGCCAAGTCGACATGTACAGATTTGGTTTCATTTAATTTTATGCGCCATTTTTTTGTCCAGTTGTGTACTTGCTCTATGGCGGTTTGTAATTTTTCTGTTGTATCTGAATTGTTATCACCTACATAAAGCTGAAAGTGGCTATTGTGTTGTGTTGTGAGATTGGAACATCTCGGATTATAGTAAATACAGAAGTGGCTCAAGTACACTTCCTTGTGGAGCTCCTG
Source organism: Nephrotoma guestfalica (assembly GCA_963691935.1). NCBI lineage: Eukaryota > Metazoa > Arthropoda > Insecta > Diptera > Tipulidae > Nephrotoma > Nephrotoma guestfalica. Next base: position 256,160,730 of record OY829913.1, read on the forward strand.
CTCCTATTTCCTTAAGCTCAGAATATTCACCTTCTTGCTTAAGCCTGAAATATCCTTTCGTTATATACGATTCCAGTATTATGCTGTATTGTTTAGGTAGGATTAATTTAAGTTTGTAGGCTGAACCTTCGTGGCAAACCTTGTCTCAATGGCCTGTGCTACATCAAGTAATACGGCGGAAAACTTTTTTCCCTTCTAAAGTCTTCTCAATGATATTGGTTATTCTATGCACTTCATCAATAGTTTAGTGCTCACTGCGAAAACTAAATTGGTGATTCGGAATTAGGTTATTTTTTCAATTATTAGTTTGAGTCTTTTTAATAGTAACTTTTCAAAAAGGTTAGACATTATTGGCAGCAACGATAGAGGCCTATATGATGTTATTAGATGTGGCGGTTTTCCTTGTTTGAGAATCATGATAACCTCAGCCACTTTCCAAAGTTTTGGCACATATTTGAACCTGAATACAGTTTATAATACTAGTTAAATTTACCGAACCTTTCCTCGGCAGCTCCTTTGTTATTTCTCCGGTAATTAGATCAAACCCTGGTGCCTTCTTTAAGTTTAAGTTGTTTTTAATTTCGTTTGTACTTGTAGGTGCGATGTAGGTGTGACATCTTTGTGAATTGGTATTATGTTTTCATTCAATGTTTCTCGTAATTGACATTCATGAGGTTGAAATATATTTTCAAGGTGATTAACAAATTCTGTTTCTTTGCCCATGTTCCGTCCATTTTCCTGATAGGATGAATCGGCATTATTGACCTTTTCAGAGTTTTAGTTGCTTTCCAGGGCGAATAATCCGTATTACTGTCATTCGTCAACTTACTTAAGTAGAAATTAACTGACTCATTTTTTAGTTTCTGAATTTCTCTTATTAATATTGTTGAGTAAGATTGTTTAGTCCTTTTTTGTCTTGTGGAACTCTAGTTTGGCGCCACTTTTTCTTGATTTTATCCCTAAGAAGATTTCGAATTTCTATTGGATAGTTATTTCCTTTTAGCCTTGATTTGATTTCTGGAGTACTTTCCCATGCTGATTGTTGAATATCGGTAATGAACTTTTCTACTTCTTTGTCCGGTTGATTCATAGTTTTTAAAGGAACTTTCAAAAGTATTCTTTGTTCAAGGTGTACAGTGTGTGTAGGGTTAGGACTATCGGAGAATGATCTGAGCTCATACCTTGGCTTTCTTCGACTTTCATAAAATTAGGGTCAGTCGACCAATATATTGGTTTACCTGTTGAAACGGATTCACATCCATTTTCTTTAATGGCAATCAGTAATTCTGTTCCTTTAGTTGCAGGTAATCTAGAACCCCAATGAGTATTCTTCGCATTGAAGTCACCACCTATTATGAACTTTTTGGCAAACGCTTGATGAACTCTGAGTATTGTTTGTTTTTAATAGATTGTCTTGGTGGACAGTACAATCCTGCCACATCAATAGGAAAGGTGTTAGTTTTTATATAAACCACTGTGGCCTGAATTTCTTCTTTTTCATACTTTGCGTCTTCAAAATGTTGGTTATTTTTTTATGATGACTGCACTTCCTCCTCTGGCTGAATTACCTGGTTGAGTATAGTGTCATATACGCAATAGCATTTAAATGTTATGTAGGATTGCTTAGTAAAATGTGTTTCCGAAATAAGACACACATCTACATTCTCAATATCGAGGACTGCTTGTAGTTCTTGTTGTGCCAGAGCAGACCATTAGCATTCCATAACATGATTTTCATTGTGTTGTTCACTTTTGTGTGGATTTGGGTTTAACTCCCAACGCACTATCTTCCAATTTTTGTTAGTTTCATGAGAATATCTTGCAATGTTTGACTGATCTCTCCATCTATTGATTTTTGCTGTGGTTTATTACCTACGCCTCTCATTGCTTCGACATACGTTTCGGCATATGTAACACCTTCAGTTCTTAGATTGCAACCAAATGGTTTCCTATTGTCTTGTTTTGTTTGCCACTCGTATCAATTTGCCTGACCATACATTTGAGTTTTATTCATCCTTTGGATTTTAATTTTCTGAATTTCCTTTCCGAACAATAAAGACCATTGAATAAACGATTTTCTGACATAAAGTGTTCTAGAAACCAATGAAGTGGGCACTTCTGATTAAAAATCCTTATAGAATTAGTACATTGCCATTCGAATAGTACAGTGGCTTTATTTGTGCTAATCCAGAATTTTCCCAACTCCATTGAACAACAAAGACTGTTGAATGAACGATTTTCTGACATAAAGTGTTATTGGAAACCAATGAATGTTTCTAGAACAGTTTTTTTCCTAGAAATTAGATTTTATTGGTGTCGTCTTTCAGGCGAAATTTGAAATTTTATTTTCCCATTTTTTCGGCTTCTCTACTAGCAATAATTTTTCCCGTGAACACTAATTAGCATTAATTGAAATTAATTTAATCGGTATGCAAAGTTTCATTTTGAAAATCGAGAGTTTCTCTGCAGCAATTACCCACACGTTGTTTAGCAATTGTTTTTAATAGTACGAGGATGCCATTTACAGTTTTTCAATTTATGTTGACATTTTCCATTAAATTTTTTGCGAACCAAACTGTAATCTTGTTTTGTCGTTACCAAACTTTAATGCCGCATATTACATGGTACTATTGGACAAAAGGGTGGTTTCTTCTCTGCAAAAAACGCAAATACTGGCTGATCAAAAATCATCAGTTCCAACTTCCATCGTTTATTGAAATTAAGAATATAACAACTACAGCCTTTAAAATATTCTGCTTGCCTTTAATTTCGGAATTTTTTTATTCGACGACTCCTGTAATTGTTTCGGCTATAACACAATAGCATGGCAATAGTACTTCCTGCAATCATTTACATTTGGTATCGAGCTCCTATACGCAATACTGTATGAAATTTTCATAGTTGAGTACTAAAATAGGTTTATGCCCATTGATTGAGCATCCGTAGCAAACTGAAATGATTATCGTTCGATGAATTTAAGTTGAAATCTGAACTGCTATACAAGAACTACCTCTTAAAAGTTCAAACTAAAATTTTTAATGATCCAAGTCAATTCTTTAAATTCATTAATTCTATCCTCCTGCGCACTTTTTAATTTATCTTTGCAATGTGGTTCTTTTCTGCAGCTCTGACAAAAATGATCAATCAAAACTCTTTGAAAGTGTCATTTACAATCGGTTTTATGAGTTCTGCAGACCAGTTAATTTGTGAAACACAGCATGGCTTCCAAAGGGGTAGAAGTACCGATACCAATTTAGTTCCTTGACTCGTATTTGAATAACCGGAAATATGAAGTGCTTTGCAGTTCGCCTTGTCTACAAGTTATATAACAACATCCGAAGTGCCACCGGGCTCTCATTTGGGTCCTCTTAATTTAATCAATTCTAATAATGATCTACCACTAGTTTTCAGAAATTTCTGAGGTAATTTTTTTCACGTTAGACTGCACATTATTGCTTCAGGACGACCTACATAGATTTGCTTTGTGGTGTGCAACAAAGACATCAGACATCTAGTGTCAGATAATGTTGTATTCTCGGAAAAAAGTAAATACTATTTCTAATGTTAAGCAACTTACAAGAAACGGTACTACTTGCAATTTGTGTATTACTCTCGTCGAGAAGCTAGACTTTAACTCTATCTTTCCAGATATGGGTTTTACCACGGAATACAAAAAAGCAGGATCAAAGCACTACAGAAACGATTTTTACGCTTTGCGTTATATCACCTACCATGGTCAGACCCACTAAGGCTTCCCAGTTTTGAATGTCGACTTAATTTTTTGCAGATGCAATTACTTAATAAACGCCATGTCATTGCTGTGATAATATTTATCCATATCAGCTTCCCTTAATTTGAGATCATCTGAACTATTTGAGGTTACACTATATTGTACGAATTATGGCAGGTTTGAACCAATCACAAGAATGCTCCGAGTGGTTAACACAAACTCGGTGAACTGTGAACTTCAAGACAGTAAGTCTACAGCAAATCTCTAACGTAATGTTTCAGTTGTCCGGTTTGAATGTCGACGTTGTATAAACACAAATAAAAATACAGGATGGTGACTCCCCTCGTGCGGTCAGGGAGGGTAAATGGTGTTCTTGGATTTATTATTTTTATGATTGATGTAGGTAGTTCAAATTTGATTGCGATATCCGGTTACTGAGAGAGAATTATATTGTTGAAGGACTTGTGGTTATAAGTAAATAAAGTGGTAATATATACAGCCAACAACAAAGGTCTAGGGCTTCTACCGGCTCTTTGGCTAACCGGTGCTTTCGATATTCGTACAACCATAAGCGATTCTATTCCCGTTGTTGAATTGAAATTATTCCGTTTTCAAATACAATTATCAATTTTCTTCTGATCACCTGAGAAAATGTAAATCGAGCCGAGACTTACATTTTTTTTTAAATATGTGGAAATAATGAAGTCCTCCCTCTTGAAATGGTTCCATTTAATGAATAAATCCTGAACATTTTGCTGATTGCAAACACACGCCATTTTTTAATTATCTACATACATACATTGTCTACATACATTGTTTACATGTGCAGAATATTAATTGACTACGCGGTGTAAACTATACGGCACAACACTGGTACATAATTTCCCTCCTAATACCTGATGAATAGGTCGGTAAAGTACCATCAAGCATAAGCTTTTAAATTCCGGAAATTTTTGATCGTTTTCTAGAAATCGAGTATTTTGAGTGCAATAGCGTTGTCATATCTCAAAAATTGTGTCAAGTCAATCATTTCTAGGCGAACGAACTTGATAAATGTTGATTCACAGACACGTTGATTAAGAGGAGTTAAGATAGTTAGATAACTAAAGCCAAAATCCACTTAGTGTAACGATTCAAAGAATCTTAAGCAACCATTTCAGGCGTGAAATCTACTATGCCTCATTCATGCATGATATACTAACATTATTTGACAGGATAATTAATTATTAACATGGACGATTAACACGGACGATTGTATAGACCACAGATTTTCTTAAATCGAACTTCACCCGACAGATAATAACTCGGCACTAAGCCTCAACCTCACCTTGTGTCGAACAGCCCCCTCAAGTTTGAATTGGCGCACATTCAATCTTGCTTCTATCAGTGTCGTATGGGGTTTCGGCGGATAAGCAACAAATACTCAGGATTTGCTCCCGATTAATTTTCATTTATTAAACGATTTAAGAACAAAAAGTTCGATCTTGCCAGGAGTCGAACCTGGAATCTTCTGATCCGTAGTCAGACGCGTTATCCATTGCGCCACAAGACCATATGAAAATTTGAACTACTAGTACGTATTATCGCTAATATTAGATATAAGGACTATTGGAACGTTAATAGTTTCCAAAATTGCTTTTAAAGCTGAATACATATAATCAAACCTCATTTCTCTGGAGTCAGAAACGTTTAAGTCACAATCGAAATTAAATGGTTGGAGTTATACAGATTTCATTAGGAAAACTTCCAATTACTCAATAAAGAGAGTTGAATCTTAAAACATGATTCATTGACTCGTTACCGGTTCATATAGTCCTTTCCGATGAAAAGGCATAACAAAATCAACGACCACCTAATTAATCTATAAACTATAAATGAGCTTCGTTGCCATCTTAATTTTTCGCCTTCGTCCGATCATCTTAATTTTTTTAAAGTATCAACATTCAATCATTAATAATTGGCCTAATTCACCCAAACAAAATTAAAACGACAATTTTTTGAAGAAATAATGTTCGAAAAAACAGTACTGGTAAGTATTTAGTATATCTTTTCAAACATAGATGACATAAGTAGCAGGTATGAAGAATATTTAAAATATACGTGTATTTAACGTTGCATAACTATAGGGCGTAAATCATTCGACCCAATAGTTTGGTCGATAATTTTTTTTAGTTTTTCGATTTAAGCAATCACACACAATACACAGTTTTGTTTTACTTATAATTTATTACAAACCGCGTTGAAAAAACCTCAACACAATGATTGACAAACCATCCGAACAAATTACTCAAACTGATATTAAAACCGTAAACCAACCGCGTACCCTTTTACAACGGTACAGCATAAATATCGACCATTTGGATTTTGATTATATCAAGACGACGCAAAATGCTCGCGAACTGGAAAAAATCGTATTGATTTTGCGTTCAGGTGAGGAAGGCTATTTTCCAGATTTAACCAAATGTGCCGAAGATCGCCTCAAAGTGATACGACCGGGGAGTAAAATTTTACGAACGGAGCAAAAAATTTGGACAAAGGATTCGATGGAAACGAACGAATGGAACTCGATGACCCGTAAAATTGAGGTAAATTCGATGAAATTTTGTGTTGTTCGTAATCGATTATGAAAAATTTTATGTTTTAGAAATGGGAAAGTGAGATGAAAAGTTGTAACAATAAGCTGCGTAACGATAATAGGAATGATAACATTGATAATCAATTAAACTATCCACCGATTCGCAAAGCTAAAGGTGCCGTAGATACTGCAATTGAAAAGAACAAATCGACGTCATTGGTAAAGGCCAATTGTCTTCAAGTTTGTGACTACGACAAATGGGAAAAGTACGATGCAGGTGGGCAATAAATTAGATGGAGGTTGAGGGACTGGATTCCCATACCCCGCATGTGCTGGCAACAAATTATTTATTTCTCTCTCTTTAGATGCCGAAATTACGAAAATGGATTTGCATGAAGAACGAAACCGTGAAATACAAAACATGAAAATGAATCGCGAACAGAACAAACTGATTGAGGAATTGGACCCAGATGTAAATATACCGATGCCGCTCTCTGAAATTGAGAAGGATGTACATGCAAATCGTTTCAAAGATCGTGGTAATGATTTATACCGCACCAAAGATTACAAAGAGGCAATTACGGAGTATACATTGTCCATCAACATGAAGCCAACAGCTGCGGCATATAATAATCGAGCAATGACCTGTACTGTTCGATTACAAATAGGTGTTGTGTAATAGCGTTATCTAAATTTTTTACTTTTTGCAGATCTAAAGCTAAACTATAACACAAAAGCGTTAACTGATTGCGACGAGTGCTTAAAATTTGATCCGCTCAATATTAAAGCCCATTTACGTAAGGCACAAGCGCTTTTAAATAAAAATCGTCATCGTGAAGCGTTTTACACTTATGAAACAATACTGTCAATTGACCCAGAAAATAGCAAGGCACAATCGTGTGTTAATGATTTGAAGAAGAAACTACCAGATTTGGTTAAATCGCAGAAATTTAGAATGAAAATTGATGAAGATAATGCACCGCCGCCGTTAGTCAATTCTGAACCGCCTCAAATTATTAATGTACCCGAGAAATCTCAACCTATCGATGAGGAAGAACCAGTACGGGATATTGATTTTGCAAAATTAATTATTCCCAACAAAATTGTTAAAAATCGGTTACCCGATGCAATCAAAGCATTAAGCAATCTTAAAACGGAAACTACCAAGAAAATGCGGGATGAAGCAAAGAAACGAGCAGAGATTGATAATCGTAGTATAACTATTTTGCAGCAGAGTGAAAATAATATTTGTAAACCACCATTGATTCAAGAAATTTAAATAAAAAATCTAATGCAAATTACTTGCTAAGGGAGCGCTCTCCTATATGAACTAACCGTCCACTGCGTTGTCTTGAATTTGTGATAATAATTTAACGCGAAAGATACTCGTATCTTGTACATAAAGATAAATTAAATAGCTTTTTTATGAGCTATAATTATGTAAAAGTTAAACCATTAAACTGCTATTAGGAAATATTTGGATTTCAATTTTTGTCGATAGCAAAAAGATTCACCTCATTATGAACCTTAAAACAAAAATTCGAGGCGAATTTTTTCGAACGCACATGTTATCGAACAAATTCGCCCTATTATAACGCTAAAATAAAACATTGAAGCAATTTTTGCCGAGTGTACTACGACGACCATTTAGTTGACGAATTTTGTATTCGACCGTTCGAATTTTTCCAAAGATGTTAATCATTGGTTTGTGTGAAAAATGTAGTTCAAATTATTTATAAAATTATAAAGTTAACTAAATGTATGGAAAAAAATGTCCGCAATTACTGCCGACAACTGTCAATTGTGACATTCCTATTAAAAAATCTTGGCTCGGCTTGTTGATAGGACCCTTCGGCCAAAACCGTATAGCAACCTCTAACTTTAACATAGGTGGTACTGCGTCTTTATTTGTTCGTTTGGTAAAATGTGACTCCGTCTGTGCAAGAATTTCTTTAAAGCAGTCCTTCGATAGCCGAAATAATTTCATAAATCTAAAAGAAATTAATAATCAATAATTAATGGTAACAAAAAAGCGTCGAATTCAGAATCGGCGACAACAAATTTTATCCGTTCAAAATCGGTAAGGCTAACCATCAGGGATTTTTGCAAAAAATTTGAAAAAATTTTATTCTCGAATTTCCGGCTCAAAATGATTATAAGTATTCATAATAACGTATTACGTAAGAAATTACTGGTTGAATGCTTATGGAAAGCGCGGTTATTGCAAATTTCGTATTTTGAAATCTCCGGTTATATTATGCCATCGAACCTGGACTCCAGGCGAATGAGGCGACATATTGCAATAACTTAAACGCTGATCTGCTTAAAATTGCATCATTAATCCAAAATAACCGATACATACAGAATCGGCGACAACAAATTTTATCCGTTCAAAATCGGTAAGGCTAACCATCAGGGATTTTTGCAAAAAAATTGAAAAAATTGAAAGCGCGGTTATTGCAAATTTCGTATTTTGAAATCTCCGGTTATATTATGCCATCGAACCTGGACTCCAGGCGAATGAGGCGACATATTGCAATAACTTAAACGCTGATCTGCTTAAAATTGCAACATTAATCCAAAATAACCGATACATACAGAATCGGCGACAATAAATTTTATCCGTTCAAAATCGGTAAGGCTAACCATCAGGGATTTTTGCAAAAAATTGAAAATATTTTATTGCCGAATTTCCGGCTCAAAATGATTATAGGTATTCATAATAAGGTATTACGTAAGAAATTACCGGTTGGATGCTTATGGAAAGCGCGGTTATTGCAAATTTCGTATTTTGAAATCTCCGGTTATATTATGCCATCGAACCTGGACTCCAGGCGAATGAGGCGACATACTGCAATAACTTAAACATTGATCTGCTTAAAATTGCATCATTAATCCAAAATAACCGATACATACAGAATCGGCGACAACAAATTTTATCCGTTCAAAATCGGTAAGGCTAACCATCAGGGATTTTTGCAAAAAACTGAAAATATTTTATTGTCGAATTTCCGGCTCAAAATGATTATAGGTATTCATAATAAGGTATTACGTAAGAAATTACCGGTTGGATGCTTATGGAAAGCGCGGTTATTGCAAATTTCGTATTTTGAAATCTCCGGTTATATTATGCCATCGAAACTGGACTCCAGGCGAATGAGGCGACATATTGCAATAACTTAAACGCTGATCTGCTTAAAATTGCATCATTAATCCAAAATAACCGATACATACAGAATCGGCGACAACAAATTTTATCCGTTCAAAATCGGTAAGGCTAACCATCAGGGATTTTTGCAAAAAAATTGAAAAAATTGAAAGCGCGGTTATTGCAAATTTCGTATTTTGAAATCTCCGGTTATATTATGCCATCGAACCTGGACTCCAGGCGAATGAGGCGACATATTGCAATAACTTAAACGCTGATCTGCTTAAAATTGCAACATTAATCCAAAATAACCGATACATACAGAATCGGCGACAATAAATTTTATCCGTTCAAAATCGGTAAGGCTAACCATCAGGGATTTTTGCAAAAAATTGAAAATATTTTATTGTCGAATTTCCGGCTCAAAATGATTATAGGTATTCATAATAAGGTATTACGTAAGAAATTACCGGTTGGATGCTTATGGAAAGCGCGGTTATTGCAAATTTCGTATTTTGAAATCTCCGGTTATATTATGCCATCGAACCTGGACTCCAGGCGAATGAGGCGACATATTGCAATAACTTAAACGCTGATCTGCTTAAAATTGCATCATTAATCCAAAATAACCGATACATACAGAATCGGCGACAACAAATTTTATCCGTTCAAAATCGGTAAGGCTTAACCATCAGGGATTTTTGCAAAAAAATTGAAAAAATTTTATTGTCGAATTTCCGGCTCAAAATGATTATAGGTATTCATAATAAGGTATTACGTAAGAAATTACCGGTTGGATGCTTATGGAAAGCGCGGTTATTGCAAATTTCGTATTTTGAAATCTCCGGTTATATTATGCCATCGAACCTGGACTCCAGGCGAATGAGGCGACATATTGCAATAACTTAAACGCTGATCTGCTTAAAATTGCATCATTAATCCAAAATAACCGATACATACAGAATCGGCGACAACAAATTTTATCCGTTCAACATCGGTAAGGCTAACCATCAGGGATTTTTGCAGAAAAATTTTTATTGTCGAATTTCCGGCTCAAAATGATTATAGGTATTCATAATAAGGTATTACGTAAGAAATTACCGGTTGGATGCTTATGGAAAGCGCGGTTATTGCAAATTTCGTATTTTGAAATCTCCGGTTATATTATGCCATCGAACCTGGACTCCAGGCGAATGAGGCGACATATTGCAATAACTTAAACGCTGATCTGCTTAAAATTGCATCATTAATCCAAAATAACCGATACATACAGAATCGGCGACAACAAATTTTATCCGTTCAAAATCGGTAAGGCTAACCATCAGGGATTTTTGCAAAAAAATTGAAAAATTTTTATTGTCGAATTTCCGGCTCAAAATGATTATAGGTATTCATAATAAGGTATTACGTAAGAAATTACCGGTTGGATGCTTATGGAAAGCGCGGTTATTGCAAATTTCGTATTTTGAAATCTCCGGTTATATTATGCCATCGAACCTGGACTCCAGGCGAATGAGGCGACATATTGCAATAACTTAAACGCTGATCTGCTTAAAATTGCATCATTAATCCAAAATAACCGATACATACAGAATCGGCGACAACAAATTTTATCCGTTCAAAATCGGTAAGGCTAACCATCAGTGATTTTTGCAAAAAAATTGAAAAAATTTTATTGTCGAATTTCCGGCTCAAAATGATTATAGGTATTCATAATAAGGTATTACGTAAGAAATTACCGGTTGGATGCTTATGGAAAGCGCGGTTATTGCAAATTTCGTATTTTGAAATCTCCGGTTATATTATGCCATCGAACCTGGACTCCAGGCGAATGAGGCGACATATTGCAATAACTTAAACGCTGATCTGCTTAAAATTGCATCATTAATCCAAAATAACCGATACATACAGAATCGGCGACAACAAATTTTATCCGTTCAAAATCGGTAAGGCTAACCATCAGGGATTTTTGCAAAAAAATTGAAAAAATTTTATTGTCGAATTTCCGGCTCAAAATGATTATAGGTATTCATAATAAGGTATTACGTAAGAAATTACCGGTTGGATGCTTATGGAAAGCGCGGTTATTGCAAATTTCGTATTTTGAAATCTCCGGTTATATTATGCCATCGAACCTGGACTCCAGGCGAATGAGGCGACATATTGCAATAACTTAAACGCTGATCTGCTTAAAATTGCATCATTAATCCAAAATAACCGATACATACAGAATCGGCGACAACAAATTTTATCCGTTCAAAATCGGTAAGGCTAACCATCAGGGATTTTTGCAAAAAATTGAAAATATTTTATTGTCGAATTTCCGGCTCAAAATGATTATAGGTATTCATAATAAGGTATTACGTAAGAAATTACCGGTTGGATGCTTATGGAAAGCGCGGTTATTGCAAATTTCGTATTTTGAAATCTCCGGTTATATTATGCCATCGAACCTGGACTCCAGGCGAATGAGGCGACATATTGCAATAACTTAAACGCTGATCTGCTTAAAATTGCAACATTAATCCAAAATAACCGATACATACAGAATCGGCGACACCAAATTTTATCCGTTCAAAATCGGTAAGGCTAACTAACCATCAGGGATTTTTGCAAAAAAATTGAAAAAATTTTATTGTCGAATTTCCGGCTCAAAATGATTATAGGTATTCATAATAAGGTATTACGTAAGAAATTACCGGTTGGATGCTTATGGAAAGCGTGGTTATTGCAAATTTCGTATTTTGAAATCTCCGGTTATTTTATGCCATCGAACCTGGACTCCAGGCGAATGAGGCGACATATTGCAATAACTTAAACGCTGATCTGCTTAAAATTGCATCATTAATCCAAAATAACCGATACATACAGAATCGGAGACAACAAATTTTATCCGTTCAAAATCGGTAAGGCTAACTAACCATCAGGGATTTTTGCAAAAAAATTGAAAAAATTTTATTGTCGAATTTCCGGCTCAAAATGATTATAGGTATTCATAATAAGGTATTACGTAAGAAATTACCGGTTGGATGCTTATGGAAAGCGCGGTTATTGCAAATTTCGTATTTTGAAATCTCCGGTTATATTATGCCATCGAACCTGGACTCCAGGCGAATGAGGCGACATATTGCAATAACTTAAACGCTGATCTGCTTAAAATTGCAACATTAATCCAAAATAACCGATACATACAGAATCGGCGACACCAAATTTTATCCGTTCAAAATCGGTAAGGCTAACCATCAGGGATTTTTGCAAAAAATTGAAAATATTTTATTGTCGAATTTCCGGCTCAAAATGATTATAGGTATTCATAATAAGGTATTACGTAAGAAATTACCGGTTGGATGCTTATGGAAAGCGCGGTTATTGCAAATTTCGTATTTTGAAATCTCCGGTTATATTATGCCATCGAACCTGGACTCCAGGCGAATGAGGCGACATATTGCAATAACTTAAACGCTGATCTGCTTAAAATTGCATCATTAATCCCAAATAACCGATACACACAGAATCGGCGACAACAAATTTTATCCGTTCAAAATCGGTAAGGCTAACCATCAGGGATTTTTGCAAAAAATTGAAAATATTTTATTGTCGAATTTCCGGCTCAAAATGATTATAGGTATTCATAATAAGGTATTACGTAAGAAATTACCGGTTGGATGCTTATGGAAAGCGCGGTTATTGCAAATTTCGTATTTTGAAATCTCCGGTTATATTATGCCATCGAACCTGGACTCCAGGCGAATGAGGCGACATATTGCAATAACTTAAACGCTGATCTGCTTAAAATTGCATCATTAATCCAAAATAACCGATACATACAGAATCGGCGACAACAAATTTTATCCGTTCAAAATCGGTAAGGCTAACTAACCATCAGGGATTTTTGCAAAAAATTTGAAAAAAATTTATTGTCGAATTTCCGGCTCAAAATGATTATAGGTATTCATAATAAGGTATTACGTAAGAAATTACCGGTTGGATGCTTATGGAAAGCGCGGTTATTGCAAATTTCGTATTTTGAAATCTCCGGTTATATTATGCCATCGAACCTGGACTCCAGGCGAATGAGGCGACATATTGCAATAACTTAAACGCTGATCTGCTTAAAATTGCATCATTAATCCAAAATAACCGATACACACAGAATCGGCGACAACAAATTTTATCAGTTCAAAATCGGTAAGGCACCATCAGGGATTTTTGCAAAAAATTGAAAATATTTTATTGTCGAATTTCCGGCTCAAAATGATTATAGGTATTCATAGGTATAACGTAAGAAATTACCGGTTGGATGCTTATGGAAAGCGCGGTTATTGCAAATTTCGTATTTTGAAATCTCCGGTTATATTATGCCATCGAACCTGGACTCCAGGCGAATGAGGCGACATATTGCAATAACTTAAACGCTGATCTGCTTAAAATTGCATCATTAATCCAAAATAACCGATACACACAGAATCGGCGACAACAAATTTTATCCGTTCAAAATCGGTAAGGCTAACCATCAGGGATTTTTGCAAAAAATTGAAAATATTTTATTGTCGAATTTCCGGCTCAAAATGATTATAGGTATTCATAATAAGGTATTACGTAAGAAATTACCGGTTGGATGCTTATGGAAAGCGCGGTTATTGCAAATTTCGTATTTTGAAATCTCCGGTTATATTATGCCATCGAACCTGGACTCCAGGCGAATGAGGCGACATATTGCAATAACTTAAACGCTGATCTGCTTAAAATTGCATCATTAATCCAAAATAACCGATACACACAGAATCGGCGACAACAAATTTTATCCGTTCAAAATCGGTAAGACTAACCATCAGGGATTTTTGCAAAAAATTGAAAATATTTTATTGTCGAATTTCCGGCTCAAAATGATTATAGGTATTCATAGGTATTACGTAAGAAATTACCGGTTGGATGCTTATGGAAAGCGCGGTTATTGCAAATTTCGTATTTTGAAATCTCCGGTTATATTATGCCATCGAACCTGGACTCCAGGCGAATGAGGCGACATATTGCAATAACTTAAACGCTGATCTGCTTAAAATTGCATCATTAATCCAAAATAACCGATACATACAGAATCGGCGACAACAAATTTTATCCGTTCAAAATCGGTAAGGCTAACCATCAGGGATTTTTGCAAAAAAATTGAAAAAATTTTATTGTCGAATTTCCGGCACAAAATGATTATAGTTATTCATAATAAGGTATTACGTAAGAAATGACCGGTTGGATGCTTATGGAAAGCGCGGTTATTGCAAATTTCGTATTTTGAAATCTCCGGTTATATTATGCCATCGAACCTGGACTCCAGGCGAATGAGGCGACATATTGCAATAACTTAAACGCTGATCTGCTTAAAATTGCATCATTAATTAAAAATAACCGATACATACAGAATCGGCGACAACAAATTTTATCCGTTCAAAATCGGTAAGGCTAACCATCAGGGATTTTTGCAAAAAAATTGAAAAAATTTTATTGTCGAATTTCCGGCACAAAATGATTATAGGTATTCATAATAAGGTATTACGTAAGAAATGACCGGTTGGATGCTTATGGAAAGCGCGGTTATTGCAAATTTCGTATTTTGAAATCTCCGGTTATATTATGCCATCGAACCTGGACTCCAGGCGAATGAGGCGACATATTGCAATAACTTAAACGCTGATCTGCTTAAAATTGCATCATTAATCCAAAATAACCGATACATACAGAATCGGCGACAACAAATTTTATCCGTTCAAAATCGGTAAGGCTAACCATCAGGGATTTTTGCAAAAAATTGAAAATATTTTATTGTCGAATTTCCGGCTCAAAATGATTATAGGTATTCATAGGTATTACGTAAGAAATTACCGGTTGGATGCTTATGGAAAGCGCGGTTATTGCAAATTTCGTATTTTGAAATCTCCGGTTATATTATGCCATCGAACCTGGACTCCAGGCGAATGAGGCGACATATTGCAATAACTTAAACGCTGATCTGCTTAAAATTGCATCATTAATCCAAAATAACCGATACACACAGAATCGGCGACAACAAATTTTATCCGTTCAAAATCGGTAAGGCTAACCATCAGGGATTTTTGCAAAAAATTGAAAATATTTTATTGTTGAATTTCCGGCTCAAAATGATTATAGGTATTCATAATAAGGTATTACGTAAGAAATTACCGGTTGGATGCTTATGGAAAGCGCGGTTATTGCAAATTTCGTATTTTGAAATCTCCGGTTATATTATGCCATCGAACGTGGACTCCAGGCGAATGAGGCGACATATTGCAATAACTTAAACGCTGATCTGCTTAAAATTGCATCATTAATCCAAAATAACCGATACATACAGAATCGGCGACAACAAATTTTATCCGTTCAAAATCGGTAAGGCTAACCATCAGGGATTTCTGCAAACAAATTGAAAAAATTTTATTCTCGAATTTCCGGCTCAAAATGATTATAGGTATTCATAATAAGGTATTACGTAAGAAATTACCGGTTGGATGCTTATGGAAAGCGCGGTTATTGCAAATTTCGTATTTTGAAATCTCCGGTTATATTATGCCATCGAACCTGGACTCCAGGCGAATGAGGCGACATATTGCAATAACTTAAACGCTGATCTGCTTAAAATTGCATCATTAATCCAAAATAACCGATACACACAGAATCGGCGACAACAAATTTTATCCGTTCAAAATCGGTAAGGCTAACCATCAGGGATTTTTGCAAAAAATTGAAAATATTTTATTGTCGAATTTCCGGCTCAAAATGATTATAGGTATTCATAATAAGGTATTACGTAAGAAATTACCGGTTGGATGCTTATGGAAAGCGCGGTTATTGCAAATTTCGTATTTTGAAATCTCCGGTTATATTATGCCATCGAACCTGGACTCCAGGCGAATGAGGCGACACATTGCAATAACTTAAACGCTGATCTGCTTAAAATTGCATCATTAATCCAAAATAACCGATACACACAGAATCGGCGACAACAAATTTTATCCGTTCAAAATCGGTAAGACTAACCATCAGGGATTTTTGCAAAAAATTGAAAATATTTTATTGTCGAATTTTCGGCTCAAAATGATTATAGGTATTCATAGGTATTACGTAAGAAATTACCGGTTGGATGCTTATGGAAAGCGCGGTTATTGCAAATTTCGTATTTTGAAATCTCCGGTTATATTATGCCATCGAACCTGGACTCCAGGCGAATGAGGCGACATATTGCAATAACTTAAACGCTGATCTGCTTAAAATTGCATCATTAATCCAAAATAACCGATACATACAGAATCGGCGACAACAAATTTTATCCGTTCAAAATCGGTAAGGCTAACCATCAGGGATTTTTGCAAAAAATTGAAAATATTTTATTGTCGAATTTCCGGCTCAAAATGATTATAGGTATTCATAGGTATTACGTAAGAAATTACCGGTTGGATGCTTATGGAAAGCGCGGTTATTGCAAATTTCGTATTTTGAAATCTCCGGTTATATTATGCCATCGAACCTGGACTCCAGGCGAATGAGGCGACATATTGCAATAACTTAAACGCTGATCTGCTTAAAATTGCATCATTAATCCAAAATAACCGATACATACAGAATCGGCGACAACAAATTTTATCCGTTCAAAATCGGTAAGGCTAACCATCAGGGATTTTTGCAAAAAATTGAAAATATTTTATTGTCGAATTTCCGGCTCAAAATGATTATAGGTATTCATAGGTATTACGTAAGAAATTACCGGTTGGATGCTTATGGAAAGCGCGGTTATTGCAAATTTCGTATTTTGAAATCTCCGGTTATATTATGCCATCGAACCTGGACTCCAGGCGAATGAGGCGACATATTGCAATAACTTAAACGCTGATCTGCTTAAAATTCCATCATTAATCCAAAATAACCGATACATACAGAATCGGCGACAACAAATTTTATCCGTTCAAAATCGGTAAGGCTAACCATCAGGGATTTTTGCAAAAAATTTGAAAAAATTTTATTCTCGAATTTCCGGCTCAAAATGATTATAGGTATTCATAATAAGGTATTACGTAAGAATTTACCGGTTGGATGCTTATGGAAAGCGCGGTTATTGCAAATTTCGTATTTTGAAATCTCCGGTTATATTATGCCATCGAACCTGGACTCCAGGCGAATGAGGCGACATATTGCAATAACTTAAACGCTGATCTGCTTAAAATTCCATCATTAATCCAAAATAACCGATACATACAGAATCGGCGACAACAAATTTTATCCGTTCAAAATCGGTAAGGCTAACCATCAGGGATTTTTGCAAAAAATTTGAAAAAATTTTATTGTCGAATTTCCGGCTCAAAATGATTATAGGTATTCATAATAAGGTATTACGTAAGAAATTACCGGTTGGATGCTTATGGAAAGCGCGGTTATTGCAAATTTCGTATTTTGAAATCTCCGGTTATATTATGCCATCGAACCTGGACTCCAGGCGAATGAGGCGACATATTGCAATAACTTAAACGCTGATCTGCTTAAAATTGCATCATTAATCCAAAATAACCGATACATACAGAATCGGCGACAACAAATTTTATCCGTTCAAAATCGGTAAGGCTAACCATCAGGGATTTTTGCAAAAAAATTGAAAAAATTTTATTGTCGAATTTCCGGCTCAAAATGATTATAGGTATTCATAATAAGGTATTACGTAAGAAATTACCGGTTGGATGCTTATGGAAAGCGCGGTTATTGCAAATTTCGTATTTTGAAATCTCCGGTTATATTATGCCATCGAACCTGGACTCCAGGCGAATGAGGCGACATATTGCAATAACTTAAACGCTGATCTGCTTAAAATTGCATCATTAATCCAAAATAACCGATACATACAGAATCGGCGACAACAAATTTTATCCGTTCAAAATCGGTAAGGCTAGCCATCAGGGATTTTTGCAAAAAAATTGAAAAAATTTTATTGTCGAATTTCCGGCTCAAAATGATTATAGGTATTCATAATAAGGTATTACGTAAGAAATTACCGGTTGGATGCTTATGGAAAGCGCGGTTATTGCAAATTTCGTATTTTGAAATCTCCGGTTATATTATGCCATCGAACCTGGACTCCAGGCGAATGAGGCGACATATTGCAATAACTTAAACGCTGATCTGCTTAAAATTGCATCATTAATCCAAAATAACCGATACATACAGAATCGGCGACAACAAATTTTATCCGTTCAAAATCGGTAAGGCTAACACCATCAGGGATTTTTGCAAAAAAATTGAAAAATTTTTATTCTCGAATTTCCGGCTCAAAATGATTATAGGTATTCATAATAAGGTATTACGTAAGAAATTACCGGTTGGATGCTTATGGAAAGCGCGGTTATTGCAAATTTCGTATTTTGAAATCTCCGGTTATATTATGCCATCGAACCTGGACTCCAGGCGAATGAGGCGACATATTGCAATAACTTAAACGCTGATCTGCTTAAAATTGCATCATTAATCCAAAATAACCGATACACACAGAATCGGCGACAACAAATTTCATCCGTTCAAAATCGGTAAGGCTAACTAACCATCAGGGATTTTTGCAAAAAATTTGAAAAAATTTTATTGTCGAATTTCCGGCTCAAAATGATTATAGGTATTCATAATAAGGTATTACGTAAGAAATTACCGGTTGGATGCTTATGGAAAGCGCGGTTATTGCAAATTTCGTATTTTGAAATCTCCGGTTATATTATGCCATCGAGCCTGGACTCCAGGCGAATGAGGCGACATATTGCAATAACTTAAACGCTGATCTGCTTAAAATTGCATCATTAATCCAAAATAACCGATACATACAGAATCGGCGACAACAAATTTTATCCGTTCAAAATCGGTAAGGCTAACCATCAGGGATTTTTGCAAAAAAATTGAAAACATTTTATTGTCGAATTTCCGGCTCAAAATGATTATAGGTATTCATAATAAGGTATTACGTAAGAAATTACCGGTTGGATGCTTATGGAAAGCGCGGTTATTGCAAATTTCGTATTTTGAAATCTCCGGTTATATTATGCCATCGAACCTGGACTCCAGGCGAATGAGGCGACATATTGCAATAACTTAAACGCTGATCTGCTTAAAATTGCATCATTAATCCAAAATAACCGATACACACAGAATCGGCGACAACAAATTTTATCCGTTCAAAATCGGTAAGGCTAACAACCATCAGGGATTTTTGCAAAAAATTTGAAAAAATTTTATTGTCGAATTTACCGGCTCAAAATGATTATAGGTATTCATAATAAGGTATTACGTAAGAAATTACCGGTTGGATGCTTATGGAAAGCGCGGTTATTGCAAATTTCGTATTTTGAAATCTCCGGTTATATTATGCCATCGAACCTGGACTCCAGGCGAATGAGGCGACATATTGCAATAACTTAAACGCTGATCTGCTTAAAATTGCATCATTAATCCAAAATAACCGATACATACAGAATCGGCGACAACAAATTTTATCCGTTCAAAATCGGTAAGGCTAACCATCAGGGATTTTTGCAAAAAATTTGAAAAAATTTTATTCTCGAATTTCCGGCTCAAAATGATTATAGGTATTCATAATAAGGTATTACGTAAGAAATTACCGGTTGGATGCTTATGGAAAGCGCGGTTATTGAAAATTTCGTATTTTGAAATCTCCGGTTATATTATGCCATCGAACCTGGACTCCAGGCGAATGAGGCGACATATTGCAATAACTTAAACGCTGATCTGCTTAAAATTGCATCATTAATCCAAAATAACCGATACATACAGAATCGGCGACAACAAATTTTATCCGTTCAAAATCGGTAAGGCTAACCATCAGGGATTTTTGCAAAAAAATTGAAAAAATTTTATTCTCGAATTTCCGGCTCAAAATGATTATAGGTATTCATAATAAGGTATTACGTAAGAAATTACCGGTTGGATGCTTATGGAAAGCGCGATTATTGCAAATTTCGTATTTTGAAATCTCCGGTTATATTATGCCATCGAACCTGGACTCCAGGCGAATGAGGCGACATATTGCAATAACTTAAACGCTGATCTGCTTAAAATTGCATCATTAATCCAAAATAACCGATACATACAGAATCGGCGACAACAAATTTTATCCGTTCAAAATCGGTAAGGCTAACTAACCATCAGGGATTTTTGCAAAAAAATTGAAAAAATTTTATTCTCGAATTTCCGGCTCAAAATGATTATAGGTATTCATAATAAGGTATTACGTAAGAAATTACCGGTTGGATGCTTATGGAAAGCGCGGTTATTGCAAATTTCGTATTTTGAAATCTCCGGTTATATTATGCCATCGAACCTGGACTCCAGGCGAATGAGGCGACATATTGCAATAACTTAAACGCTGATCTGCTTAAAATTGCATCATTAATCCAAAATAACCGATACATACAGAATCGGCGACAACAAATTTTATCCGTTCAAAATCGGTAAGGCTAACCATCAGGGATTTTTGCAAAAAAATTGAAAAAATTTTATTGTCGAATTTCCGGCTCAAAATGATTATAGGTATTCATAATAAGGTATTACGTAAGAAATTACCGGTTGGATGCTTATGGAAAGCGCGGTTATTGCAAATTTCGTATTTTGAAATCTCCGGTTATATTATGCCATCGAACCTGGACTCCAGGCGAATGAGGCGACATATTGCAATAACTTAAACGCTGATCTCCTTAAAATTGCATCATTAATCCAAAATAACCGATACATACAGAATCGGCGACAACAAATTTTATCCGTTCAAAATCGGTAAGGCTAACACCATCAGGGATTTTTGCAAAAAAATTGAAAAAATTTTATTGTCGAATTTCCGGCTCAAAATGATTATAGGTATTCATAATAAGGTATTACGTAAGAAATTACCGGTTGGATGCTTATGGAAAGCGCGGTTATTGCAAATTTCGTATTTTGAAATCTCCGGTTATATTATGCCATCGAACCTGGACTCCAGGCGAATGAGGCGACATATTGCAATAACTTAAACGCTGATCTGCTTAAAATTGCATCATTAATCCAAAATAACCGATACACACAGAATCGGCGACAACAAATTTTATCCGTTC
Source organism: Nephrotoma guestfalica (assembly GCA_963691935.1). Taxonomy (NCBI): domain Eukaryota; kingdom Metazoa; phylum Arthropoda; class Insecta; order Diptera; family Tipulidae; genus Nephrotoma; species Nephrotoma guestfalica. Next base: position 256,182,320 of record OY829913.1, read on the forward strand.
AAAATCGGTAAGGCTAACCATCAGGGATTTTTGCAAAAAAATTGAAAAAATTTTATTGTCGAATTTCCGGCTCAAAATGATTATAGGTATTCATAATAAGGTATTACGTAAGAAATTACCGGTTGGATGCTTATGGAAAGCGCGGTTATTGCAAATTTCGTATTTTGAAATCTCCGGTTATATTATGCCATCGAACCTGGACTCCAGGCGAATGAGGCGACATATTGCAATAACTTAAACGCTGATCTGCTTAAAATTGCATCATTAATCCAAAATAACCGATACATACAGAATCGGCGACAACAAATTTTATCCGTTCAAAATCGGTAAGGCTAACATCAGGGATTTTTGCAAAAAAATTGAAAAAATTTTATTGTCGAATTTCCGGCTCAAAATGATTATAGGTATTCATAATAAGGTATTACGTAAGAAATTACCGGTTGGATGCTTATGGAAAGCGCGGTTATTGCAAATTTCGTATTTTGAAATCTCCGGTTATATTATGCCATCGAACCTGGACTCCAGGCGAATGAGGCGACATATTTCAATAACTTAAACGCTGATCTGCTTAAAATTGCATCATTAATCCAAAATAACCGATACATACAGAATCGGCGACAACAAATTTTATCCGTTCAAAATCGGTAAGGCTAACCATCAGGGATTTTTGCAAAAAAATTGAAAAAATTTTATTCTCGAATTTCCGGCTCAAAATGATTATAGGTATTCATAATAAGGTATTACGTAAGAAATTACCGGTTGGATGCTTATGGAAAGCGCGATTATTGCAAATTTCGTATTTTGAAATCTCCGGTTATATTATGCCATCGAACCTGGACTCCAGGCGAATGAGGCGACATATTGCAATAACTTAAACGCTGATCTGCTTAAAATTGCATCATTAATCCAAAATAACCGATACACACAGAATCGGCGACAACAAATTTTATCCGTTCAAAATCGGTAAGGCTAACCATCAGGGATTTTTGCAAAAAAATTGAAAAAATTTTATTGTCGAATTTCCGGCTCAAAATGATTATAGGTATTCATAATAAGGTATTACGTAAGAAATTACCGGTTGGATGCTTATGGAAAGCGCGGTTATTGCAAATTTCGTATTTTGAAATCTCCGGTTATATTATGCCATCGAACCTGGACTCCAGGCGAATGAGGCGACATATTGCAATAACTTAAACGCTGATCTGCTTAAAATTGCATCATTAATCCAAAATAACCGATACATACAGAATCGGCGACAACAAATTTTATCCGTTCAAAATCGGTAAGGCTAACCATCAGGGATTTTTGCAAAAAATTTGAAAAAATTTTATTGTCGAATTTCCGGCTCAAAATGATTATAGGTATTCATAATAAGGTATTACGTAAGAAATTACCGGTTGGATGCTTATGGAAAGCGCGGTTATTGCAAATTGCGTATTTTGAAATCTCCGGTTATATTATGCCATCGAACCTGGACTCCAGGCGAATGAGGCGACATATTGCAATAACTTAAACGCTGATCTGCTTAAAATTGCATCATTAATCCAAAATAACCGATACATACAGAATCGGCGACAACAAATTTTATCCGTTCAAAATCGGTAAGGCTAACCATCAGGGATTTTTGCAAAAAATTTGAAAAAAATTTATTGTCGAATTTCCGGCTCAAAATGATTATAGGTATTCATAATAAGGTATTACGTAAGAAATTACTGGTTGGATGCTTATGGAAAGCGCGGTTATTGCAAATTTCGTATTTTGAAATCTCCGGTTATATTATGCCATCGAACCTGGACTCCAGGCGAATGAGGCGACATATTGCAATAACTTAAACGCTGATCTGCTTAAAATTGCATCATTAATCCAAAATAACCGATACATACAGAATCGGCGACAACAAATTTTATCCGTTCAAAATCGGTAAGGCTAACCATCAGGGATTTTTGCAAAAAATTGAAAATATTTTATTGTCGAATTTCCGGCTCAAAATGATTATAGGTATTCATAGGTATTACGTAAGAAATTACCGGTTGGATGCTTATGGAAAGCGCGGTTATTGCAAATTTCGTATTTTGAAATCTCCGGTTATATTATGCCATTGAACCTGGACTCCAGGCGAATGAGGCGACATATTGCAATAACTTCAACGCTGATCTGCTTAAAATTGCATCATTAATCCAAAATAACCGATACATACAGAATCGGCGACAACAAATTTTATCCGTTCAAAATCGGTAAGGCTAACTAACCATCAGGGATTTTTGCAAAAAAATTGAAAAAATTTTATTGTCGAATTTCCGGCTCAAAATGATTATAGGTATTCATAATAAGGTATTACGTAAGAAATTACCGGTTGGATGCTTATGGAAAGCGCGGTTATTGCAAATTTCGTATTTTGAAATCTCCGGTTATATTATGCCATCGAACCTGGACTCCAGGCGAATGAGGCGACATATTGCAATAACTTAAACGCTGATCTGCTTAAAATTGCATCATTAATCCAAAATAACCGATACACACAGAATCGGCGACAACAAATTTTATCCGTTCAAAATCGGTAAGGCTAACCATCAGGGATTTTTGCAAAAAAATTGAAAAAATTTTATTGTCGAATTTCCGGCTCAAAATGATTATAGGTATTCATAATAAGGTATTACGTAAGAAATTACCGGTTGGATGCTTATGGAAAGCGCGGTTATTGCAAATTTCGTATTTTGAAATCTCCGGTTATATTATGCCATCGAACCTGGACTCCAGGCGAATGAGGCGACATATTGCAATAACTTAAACGCTGATCTGCTTAAAATTGCATCATTAATCCAAAATAACCGATACATACAGAATCGGCGACAACAAATTTTATCCGTTCAAAATCGGTAAGGCTAACCATCAGGGATTTTTGCAAAAAATTTGAAAAAATTTTATTCTCGAATTTCCGGCTCAAAATGATTATAGGTATTCATAATAAGGTATTACGTAAGAAATTACCGGTTGGATGCTTATGGAAAGCGCGGTTATTGCAAATTTCGTATTTTGAAATCTCCGGTTATATTATGCCATCGAACCTGGACTCCAGGCGAATGAGGCGACATATTGCAATAACTTAAACGCTGATCTGCTTAAAATTGCATCATTAATCCAAAATAACCGATACATACAGAATCGGCGACAACAAATTTTATCCGTTCAAAATCGGTAAGGCTAACCATCAGGGATTTTTGCAAAAAAATTGAAAAAATTTTATTGTCGAATTTCCGGCTCAAAATGATTATAGGTATTCATAATAAGGTATTACGTAAGAAATTACCGGTTGGATGCTTATGGAAAGCGCGGTTATTGCAAATTTCGTATTTTGAAATCTCCGGTTATATTATGCCATCGAACCTGGACTCCAGGCGAATGAGGCGACATATTGCAATAACTTAAACGCTGATCTGCTTAAAATTGCATCATTAATCCAAAATAACCGATACATACAGAATCGGCGACAACAAATTTTATCCGTTCAAAATCGGTAAGGCTAACTAACCATCAGGGATTTTTGCAAAAAAATTGAAAAAATTTTATTGTCGAATTTCCGGCTCAAAATGATTATAGGTATTCATAATAAGGTATTACGTAAGAAATTACCGGTTGGATGCTTATGGAAAGCGCGGTTATTGCAAATTTCGTATTTTGAAATCTCCGGTTATATTATGCCATCGAACCTGGACTCCAGGCGAATGAGGCGACATATTGCAATAACTTAAACGCTGATCTGCTTAAAATTGCATCATTAATCCAAAATAACCGATACACACAGAATCGGCGACAACAAATTTTATCCGTTCAAAATCGGTAAGGCTAACCATCAGGGATTTTTGCAAAAAAATTGAAAAAATTTTATTGTCGAATTTCCGGCTCAAAATGATTATAGGTATTCATAATAAGGTATTACGTAAGAAATTACCGGTTGGATGCTTATGGAAAGCGCGGTTATTGCAAATTTCGTATTTTGAAATCTCCGGTTATATTATGCCATCGAACCTGGACTCCAGGCGAATGAGGCGACATATTGCAATAACTTAAACGCTGATCTGCTTAAAATTGCATCATTAATCCAAAATAACCGATACACACAGAATCGGCGACAACAAATTTTATCCGTTCAAAATCGGTAAGGCTAACCATCAGGGATTTTTGCAAAAAATTGAAAATATTTTATTGTCGAATTTCCGGCTCAAAATGATTATAGGTATTCATAATAAGGTATTACGTAAGAAATTACCGGTTGGATGCTTATGGAAAGCGCGGTTATTGCAAATTTCGTATTTTGAAATCTCCGGTTATATTATGCCATCGAACCTGGACTCCAGGCGAATGAGGCGACATATTGCAATAACTTAAACGCTGATCTGCTTAAAATTGCATCATTAATCCAAAATAACCGATACATACAGAATCGGCGACAACAAATTTTATCCGTTCAAAATCGGTAAGGCTAACCATCAGGGATTTTTGCAAAAAATTTGAAAAAATTTTATTGTCGAATTTCCGGCTCAAAATGATTATAGGTATTCATAATAAGGTATTACGTAAGAAATTACCGGTTGGATGCTTATGGAAAGCGCGGTTATTGCAAATTTCGTATTTTGAAATCTCCGGTTATATTATGCCATCGAACCTGGACTCCAGGCGAATGAGGCGACATATTGCAATAACTTAAACGCTGATCTGCTTAAAATTTCATCATTAATCCAAAATAACCGATACATACAGAATCGGCGACAACAAATTTTATCCGTTCAAAATCGGTAAGGCTAACCATCAGGGATTTTTGCAAAAAATTTGAAAAAATTTTATTCTCGAATTTCCGGCTCAAAATGATTATAGGTATTCATAATAAGGTATTACGTAAGAAATTACCGGTTGGATGCTTATGGAAAGCGCGGTTATTGCAAATTTCGTATTTTGAAATCTCCGGTTATATTATGCCATCGAACCTGGACTCCAGGCGAATGAGGCGACATATTGCAATAACTTAAACGCTGATCTGCTTAAAATTGCATCATTAATCCAAAATAACCGATACATACAGAATCGGCGACAACAAATTGTTATCCGTTCAAAATCGGTAAGGCTAACCATCAGGGATTTTTGCAAAAAAATTGAAAACATTTTATTCTCGAATTTCCGGCTCAAAATGATTATAGGTATTCATAATATGGTATTACGTAAGAATTTACCGGTTGGATGCTTATGGAAAGCGCGGTTATTGCAAATTTCGTATTTTGAAATCTCCGGTTATATTATGCCATCGAACCTGGACTCCAGGCGAATGAGGCGACATATTGCAATAACTTAAACGCTGATCTGCTTAAAATTGCATCATTAATCCAAAATAACCGATACATACAGAATCGGCGACAACAAATTTTATCCGTTCAAATCGGTAAGGCTAACCATCAGGGATTTTTGCAAAAAAATTGAAAAAATTTTATTGTCGAATTTCGGCTCAAAATGATTATAGGTATTCATAATAAGGTATTACGTAAGAAATTACCGGTTGGATGCTTATGGAAAGCGCGGTTATTGCAAATTTCGTATTTTGAAATCTCCGGTTATATTATGCCATCGAACCTGGACTTCAGGCGAATGAGGCGACATATTGCAATAACTTAAACGCTGATCTGCTTAAAATTGCATCATTAATCCAAAATAACCGATACATACAGAATCGGCGACAACAAATTTTATCCGTTCAAAATCGGTAAGGCTAACCATCAGGGATTTTTGCAAAAAATTGAAAAAATTTTATTGTCGAATTTCCGGCTCAAAATGATTATAGGTATTCATAATAAGGTATTACGTAAGAAATTACCGGTTGGATGCTTATGGAAAGCGCGGTTATTGCAAATTTCGTATTTTGAAATCTCCGGTTATATTATGCCATCGAACCTGGACTTCAGGCGAATGAGGCGACATATTGCAATAACTTAAACGCTGATCTGCTTAAAATTGCATCATTAATCCAAAATAACCGATTCATACAGAATCGGCGACAACAAATTTTATCCGTTCAAAATCGGTAAGGCTAACCATCAGGGATTTTTGCAAAAAAATTGAAAAAATTTTATTGTCGAATTTCCGGCTCAAAATGATTATAGGTATTCATAATAAGGTATTACGTAAGAAATTACCGGTTGGATGCTTAAGGAAAGCGCGGTTATTGCAAATTTCGTATTTTGAAATCTCCGGTTATATTATGCCATCGAACCTGGACTCCAGGCGAATGAGGCGACATATTGCAATAACTTAAACGCTGATCTGCTTAAAATTGCATCATTAATCCAAAATAACCGATACATACAGAATCGGCGACAACAAATTTTATCCGTTCAAAATCGGTAAGGCTAACCATCAGGGATTTTTGCAAAAAATTGAAAAAATTTTATTGTCGAATTTCCGGCTCAAAATGATTATAGGTATTCATAATAAGGTATTACGTAAGAAATTACCGGTTGGATGCTTAAGGAAAGCGCGGTTATTGCAAATTTCGTATTTTGAAATCTCCGGTTATATTATGCCATCGAACCTGGACTCCAGGCGAATGAGGCGACATATTGCAATAACTTAAACGCTGATCTGCTTAAAATTGCATCATTAATCCAAAATAACCGATACATACAGAATCGGCGACAACAAATTTTATCCGTTCAAAATCGGTAAGGCTAACCATCAGGGATTTTTGCAAAAAAATTGAAAAAATTTTATTGTCGAATTTCCGGCTCAAAATGATTATAGGTATTCATAATAAGGTATTACGTAAGAAATTACCGGTTGGATGCTTATGAAAGCGCGGTTATTGCAAATTTCGTATTTTGAAATCTCCGGTTATATTATGCCATCGAACCTGGACTCCAGGCGAATGAGGCGACATATTGCAATAACTTAAACGCTGATCTGCTTAAAATTGCATCATTAATCCAAAATAACCGATACATACAGAATCGGCGACAACAAATTTTATCCGTTCAAAATCGGTAAGGCTAACCATCAGGGATTTTTGCAAAAAAATTGAAAAAATTTTATTGTCGAATTTCCGGCTCAAATGATTATAGGTATTCATAATAAGGTATTACGTAAGAAATTACCGGTTGGATGCTTATGGAAAGCGCGGTTATTGCAAATTTCGTATTTTGAAATCTCCGGTTATATTATGCCATCGAACCTGGACTCCAGGCGAATGAGGCGACATATTGCAATAACTTAAACGCTGATCTGCTTAAAATTGCATCATTAATCCAAAATAACCGATACACACAGAATCGGCGACAACAAATTTTATCCGTTCAAAATCGGTAAGGCTAACCATCAGGGATTTTTGCAAAAAATTTGAAAAAATTTTATTCTCGAATTTCCGGCTCAAAATGATTATAGGTATTCATAATAAGGTATTACGTAAGAAATTACCGGTTGGATGCTTAAGGAAAGCGCGGTTATTGCAAATTTCGTATTTTGAAATCTCCGGTTATATTATGCCATCGAACCTGGACTCCAGGCGAATGAGGCGACATATTGCAATAACTTAAACGCTGATCTGCTTAAAATTGCATCATTAATCCAAAATAACCGATACATACAGAATCGGCGACAACAAATTTTATCCGTTCAAAATCGGTAAGGCTAACCATCAGGGATTTTTGCAAAAAAATTGAAAAAATTTTATTGTCGAATTTCCGGCTCAAAATGATTATAGGTATTCATAATAAGGTATTACGTAAGAAATTACCGGTTGGATGCTTATGGAAAGCGCGGTTATTGCAAATTTCGTATTTTGAAATCTCCGGTTATATTATGCCATCGAACCTGGACTCCAGGCGAATGAGGCGACATATTGCAATAACTTAAACGCTGATCTGCTTAAAATTGCATCATTAATCCAAAATAACCGATACATACAGAATCGGCGACAACAAATTTTATCCGTTCAAAATCGGTAAGGCTAACCATCAGGGATTTTTGCAAAAAAATTGAAAAAATTTTATTGTCGAATTTCCGGCTCAAAATGATTATAGGTATTCATAATAAGGTATTACGTAAGAAATTACCGGTTGGATGCTTATGGAAAGCGCGGTTATTGCAAATTTCGTATTTTGAAATCTCCGGTTATATTATGCCATCGAACCTGGACTCCAGGCGAATGAGGCGACATATTGCAATAACTTAAACGCTGATCTGCTTAAAATTGCATCATTAATCCAAAATAACCGATACACACAGAATCGGCGACAACAAATTTTATCCGTTCAAAATCGGTAAGGCTAACCATCAGGGATTTTTGCAAAAAATTTGAAAAAATTTTATTCTCGAATTTCCGGCTCAAAATGATTATAGGTATTCATAATAAGGTATTACGTAAGAAATTACCGGTTGGATGCTTATGGAAAGCGCGGTTATTGCAAATTTCGTATTTTGGAATCTCCGGTATATTATGCCATCGAACCTGGACTCCAGGCGAATGAGGCGACATATTGCAATAACTTAAACGCTGATCTGCTTAAAATTGCATCATTAATCCAAAATAACCGATACATACAGAATCGGCGACAACAAATTTTATCCGTTCAAAATCGGTAAGGCTAACCATCAGGGATTTTTGCAAAAAAATTGAAAAAATTTATTGTCGAATTTCCGGCTCAAAATGATTATAGGTATTCATAATAAGGTATTACGTAAGAAATTACCGGTTGGATGCTTATGGAAAGCGCGGTTATTGCAAATTTCGTATTTTGGAATCTCCGGTTATATTATGCCATCGAACCTGGACTCCAGGCGAATGAGGCGACATATTGCAATAACTTAAACGCTGATCTGCTTAAAATTGCATCATTAATCCAAAATAACCGATACACACAGAATCGGCGACAACAAATTTTATCCGTTCAAAATCGGTAAGGCTAACCATCAGGGATTTTTGCAAAAAAATTGAAAACATTTTATTGTCGAATTTCCGGCTCAAAATGATTATAGGTATTCATAATAAGGTATTACGTAAGAAATTACCGGTTGGATGCTTATGGAAAAGCGCGGTTATTGCAAATTTCGTATTTTGGAATCTCCGGTTATATTATGCCATCGAACCTGGACTCCAGGCGAATGAGGCGACATATTGCAATAACTTAAACGCTGATCTGCTTAAAATTGCATCATTAATCCAAAATAACCGATACACACAGAATCGGCGACAACAAATTTTATCCGTTCAAAATCGGTAAGGCTAACCATCAGGGATTTTTGCAAAAAATTTGAAAAAATTTTATTCTCGAATTTCCGGCTCAAAATGATTATAGGTATTCATAATAAGGTATTACGTAAGAAATTACCGGTTGGATGCTTATGGAAAGCGCGGTTATTGCAAATTTCGTATTTTGGAATCTCCGGTTATATTATGCCATCGAACCTGGACTCCAGGCGAATGAGGCGACATATTGCAATAACTTAAACGCTGATCTGCTTAAAATTGCATCATTAATCCAAAATAACCGATACACACAGAATCGGCGACAACAAATTTTATCCGTTCAAAATCGGTAAGGCTAACCATCAGGGATTTTTGCAAAAAATTTGAAAAAATTTTATTCTCGAATTTCCGGCTCAAAATGATTATAGGTATTCATAATAAGGTATTACGTAAGAAATTACCGGTTGGATGCTTATGGAAAGCGCGGTTATTGCAAATTTCGTATTTTGGAATCTCCGGTTATATTATGCCATCGAACCTGGACTCCAGGCGAATGAGGCGACATATTGCAATAACTTAAACGCTGATCTGCTTAAAATTGCATCATTAATCCAAAATAACCGATACATACAGAATCGGCGACAACAAATTTTATCCGTTCAAAATCGGTAAGGCTAACCATCAGGGATTTTTGCAAAAAATTGAAAAAAATTTATTGTCGAATTTCCGGCTCAAAATGATTATAGGTATTCATAATAAGGTATTACGTAAGAAATTACCGGTTGGATGCTTATGGAAAGCGCGGTTATTGCAAATTTCGTATTTTGGAATCTCCGGTTATATTATGCCATCGAACCTGGACTCCAGGCGAATGAGGCGACATATTGCAATAACTTAAACGCTGATCTGCTTAAAATTGCATCATTAATCCAAAATAACCGATACATACAGAATCGGCGACAACAAATTTTATCCGTTCAAAATCGGTAAGGCCATCAGGGATTTTTGCAAAAAAATTGAAAAAATTTTATTGTCGAATTTCCGGCTCAAAATGATTATAGGTATTCATAATAAGGTATTACGTAAGAAATTACCGGTTGGATGCTTATGGAAAGCGCGGTTATTGCAAATTTCGTATTTTGAAATCTCCGGTTATATTATGCCATCGAACCTGGACTCCAGGCGAATGAGGCGACATATTGCAATAACTTAAACGCTGATCTGCTTAAAATTGCATCATTAATCCAAAATAACCGATACATACAGAATCGGCGACAACAAATTTTATCCGTTCAAAATCGGTAAGGCTAACCATCAGGGATTTTTGCAAAAAATTTGAAAAAAATTTATTGTCGAATTTCCGGCTCAAAATGATTATAGGTATTCATAATAAGGTATTACGTAAGAAATTACCGGTTGGATGCTTATGGAAAGCGCGGTTATTGCAAATTTCGTATTTTGAAATTTCCGGTTATATTATGCCATCGAACCTGGACTCCAGGCGAATGAGGCGACATATTGCAATAACTTAAACGCTGATCTGCTTAAAATTGCATCATTAATCCAAAATAACCGATACATACAGAATCGGCGACAACAAATTTTATCCGTTCAAAATCGGTAAGGCTAACCATCAGGGATTTTTGCAAAAAATTGAAAAGAATTTATTGTCGAATTTCCGGCTCAAAATGATTATAGGTATTCATAATAAGGTATTACGTAAGAAATTACCGGTTGGATGCTTATGGAAAGCGCGGTTATTGCAAATTTCGTATTTTGAAATCTCCGGTTATATTATGCCATCGAACCTGGACTCCAGGCGAATGAGGCGACATATTGCAATAACTTAAACGCTGATCTGCTTAAAATTGCATCATTAATCCAAAATAACCGATACATACAGAATCGGCGACAACAAATTTTATCCGTTCAAAATCGGTAAGGCTAACATCAGGGATTTTTGCAAAAAAATTGAAAAAATTTTATTGTCGAATTTCCGGCTCAAAATGATTATAGGTATTCATAATAAGGTATTACGTAAGAAATTACCGGTTGGATGCTTATGGAAAGCGCGGTTATTGCAAATTTCGTATTTTGAAATCTCCGGTTATATTATGCCATCGAACCTGGACTCCAGGCGAATGAGGCGACATATTGCAATAACTTAAACGCTGATCTGCTTAAAATTGCATCATTAATCCAAAATAACCGATACACACAGAATCGGCGACAACAAATTTTATCCGTTCAAAATCGGTAAGGCTAACCATCAGGGATTTTTGCAAAAAATTTGAAAAAATTTTATTCTCGAATTTCCGGCTCAAAATGATTATAGGTATTCATAATAAGGTATTACGTAAGAAATTACCGGTTGGATGCTTATGGAAAGCGCGGTTATTGCAAATTTCGTATTTTGGAATCTCCGGTTATATTATGCCATCGAACCTGGACTCCAGGCGAATGAGGCGACATATTGCAATAACTTAAACGCTGATCTGCTTAAAATTGCATCATTAATCCAAAATAACCGATACATACAGAATCGGCGACAACAAATTTTATCCGTTCAAAATCGGTAAGGCTAACCATCAGGGATTTTTGCAAAAAAATTGAAAACATTTTATTGTCGAATTTCCGCCTCAAAATGATTATAGGTATTCATAATAAGGTATTACGTAAGAAATTACCGGTTGGATGCTTATGGAAAGCGCGGTTATTGCAAATTTCGTATTTTGAAATCTCCGGTTATATTATGCCATCGAACCTGGACTCCAGGCGAATGAGGCGACATATTGCAATAACTTAAACGCTGATCTGCTTAAAATTGCATCATTAATCCAAAATAACCGATACATACAGAATCGGCGACAACAAATTTTATCCGTTCAAAATCGGTAAGGCTAACCATCAGGGATTTTTGCAAAAAAATTGAAAAAAATTTATTGTCGAATTTCCGCCTCAAAATGATTATAGGTATTCATAATAAGGTATTACGTAAGAAATTACCGGTTGGATGCTTATGGAAAGCGCGGTTATTGCAAATTTCGTATTTTGAAATCTCCGGTTATATTATGCCATCGAACCTGGACTCCAGGCGAATGAGGCGACATATTGCAATAACTTAAACGCTGATCTGCTTAAAATTGCATCATTAATCCAAAATAACCGATACATACAGAATCGGCGACAACAAATTTTATCCGTTCAAAATCGGTAAGGCTAACTAACCATCAGGGATTTTTGCAAAAAAATTGAAAAAATTTTATTGTCGAATTTCCGGCTCAAAATGATTATAGGTATTCATAATAAGGTATTACGTAAGAAATTACCGGTTGGATGCTTATGGAAAGCGCGGTTATTGCAAATTTCGTATTTTGAAATCTCCGGTTATATTATGCCATCGAACCTGGACTCCAGGCGAATGAGGCGACATATTGCAATAACTTAAACGCTGATCTGCTTAAAATTGCATCATTAATCCAAAATAACCGATACACACAGAATCGGCGACAACAAATTTTATCCGTTCAAAATCGGTAAGGCTAACCATCAGGGATTTTTGCAAAAAAATTGAAAAAATTTTATTGTCGAATTTCCGGCTCAAAATGATTATAGGTATTCATAATAAGGTATTACGTAAGAAATTACCGGTTGGATGCTTAAGGAAAGCGCGGTTATTGCAAATTTCGTATTTTGAAATCTCCGGTTATATTATGCCATCGAACCTGGACTCCAGGCGAATGAGGCGACATATTGCAATAACTTAAACGCTGATCTGCTTAAAATTGCATCATTAATCCAAAATAACCGATACATACAGAATCGGCGACAACAAATTTTATCCGTTCAAAATCGGTAAGGCTAACCATCAGGGATTTTTGCAAAAAAATTGAAAAAATTTTATTGTCGAATTTCCGGCTCAAAATGATTATAGGTATTCATAATAAGGTATTACGTAAGAAATTACCGGTTGGATGCTTATGGAAAGCGCGGTTATTGCAAATTTCGTATTTTGAAATCTCCGGTTATATTATGCCATCGAACCTGGACTCCAGGCGAATGAGGCGACATATTGCAATAACTTAAACGCTGATCTGCTTAAAATTGCATCATTAATCCAAAATAACCGATACATACAGAATCGGCGACAACAAATTTTATCCGTTCAAAATCGGTAAGGCTAACCATCAGGGATTTTTGCAAAAAATTGAAAATATTTTATTGTCGAATTTCCGGCTCAAAATGATTATAGGTATTCATAATAAGGTATTACGTAAGAAATTACCGGTTGGATGCTTATGGAAAGCGCGGTTATTGCAAATTTCGTATTTTGAAATCTCCGGTTATATTATGCCATCGAACCTGGACTCCAGGCGAATGAGGCGACATATTGCAATAACTTAAACGCTGATCTGCTTAAAATTGCATCATTAATCCAAAATAACCGATACATACAGAATCGGCGACAACAAATTTTATCCGTTCAAAATCGGTAAGGCTAACCATCAGGGATTTTTGCAAAAAAATTGAAAAAAATTTATTGTCGAATTTCCGGCTCAAAATGATTATAGGTATTCATAATAAGGTATTACGTAAGAAATTACCGGTTGGATGCTTATGGAAAGCGCGGTTATTGCAAATTTCGTATTTTGAAATCTCCGGTTATATTATGCCATCGAACCTGGACTCCAGGCGAATGAGGCGACATATTGCAATAACTTAAACGCTGATCTGCTTAAAATTGCATCATTAATCCAAAATAACCGATACATACAGAATCGGCGACAACAAATTTTATCCGTTCAAAATCGGTAAGGCTAACCATCAGGGATTTTTGCAAAAAATTTGAAAAAAATTTATTGTCGAATTTCCGGCTCAAAATGATTATAGGTATTCATAATAAGGTATTACGTAAGAAATTACCGGTTGGATGCTTATGGAAAGCGCGGTTATTGCAAATTTCGTATTTTGAAATCTCCGGTTATATTATGCCATCGAACCTGGACTCCAGGCGAATGAGGCGACATATTGCAATAACTTAAACGCTGATCTGCTTAAAATTGCATCATTAATCCAAAATAACCGATTCATACAGAATCGGCGACAACAAATTTTATCCGTTCAAAATCGGTAAGGCTAACCATCAGGGATTTTTGCAAAACATTATATTCTCGAATTTCCGCCTCAAAATGATTATAGGTATTCATAATAAGGTATTACGTAAGAAATTACCGGTTGGGTGCTTATGGAAAGCGCGGTTATTGCAAATTTCGTATTTTGAAATCTCCGGTTATATTATGCCATCGAACCTGGACTCCAGGCGAATGAGGCGACATATTGCAATAACTTAAACGCTGATCTGCTTAAAATTGCATCATTAATCCAAAATAACCGATACATACAGAATCGGCGACAACAAATTTTATCCGTTCAAAATCGGTAAGGCTAACCATCAGGGATTTTTGCAAAAAATTGAAAAAAATTTATTGTCGAATTTCCGGCTCAAAATGATTATAGGTATTCATAATAAGGTATTACGTAAGAAATTACCGGTTGGATGCTTATGGAAAGCGCGGTTATTGCAAATTTCGTATTTTGAAATCTCCGGTTATATTATGCCATCGAACCTGGACTCCAGGCGAATGAGGCGACATATTGCAATAACTTAAACGCTGATCTGCTTAAAATTGCATCATTAATCCAAAATAACCGATACATACAGAATCGGCGACAACAAATTTTATCCGTTCAAAATCGGTAAGGCTAACCATCAGGGATTTTTGCAAAAAATTTGAAAAAAATTTATTGTCGAATTTCCGGCTCAAAATGATTATAGGTATTCATAATAAGGTATTACGTAAGAAATTACCGGTTGGATGCTTATGGAAAGCGCGGTTATTGCAAATTTCGTATTTTGAAATCTCCGGTTATATTATGCCATCGAACCTGGACTCCAGGCGAATGAGGCGACATATTGCAATAACTTAAACGCTGATCTGCTTAAAATTGCATCATTAATCCAAAATAACCGATACATACAGAATCGGCGACAACAAATTTTATCCGTTCAAAATCGGTAAGGCTAACCATCAGGGATTTTTGCAAAAAATTGAAAAAAATTTATTGTCGAATTTCCGGCTCAAAATGATTATAGGTATTCATAATAAGGTATTACGTAAGAAATTACCGGTTGGATGCTTATGGAAAGCGCGGTTATTGCAAATTTCGTATTTTGAAATCTCCGGTTATATTATGCCATCGAACCTGGACTCCAGGCGAATGAGGCGACATATTGCAATAACTTAAACGCTGATCTGCTTAAAATTGCATCATTAATCCAAAATAACCGATACATACAGAATCGGCGACAACAAATTTTATCCGTTCAAAATCGGTAAGGCTAACCATCAGGGATTTTTGCAAAAAATTTGAAAAAAATTTATTGTCGAATTTCCGGCTCAAAATGATTATAGGTATTCATAATAAGGTATTACGTAAGAAATTACCGGTTGGATGCTTATGGAAAGCGCGGTTATTGCAAATTTCGTATTTTGAAATTTCCGGTTATATTATGCCATCGAACCTGGACTCCAGGCGAATGAGGCGACATATTGCAATAACTTAAACGCTGATCTGCTTAAAATTGCATCATTAATCCAAAATAACCGATTCATACAGAATCGGCGACAACAAATTTTATCCGTTCAAAATCGGTAAGGCTAACCATCAGGGATTTTTGCAAAACATTATATTCTCGAATTTCCGCCTCAAAATGATTATAGGTATTCATAATAAGGTATTACGTAAGAAATTACCGGTTGGATGCTTATGGAAAGCGCGGTTATTGCAAATTTCGTATTTTGAAATCTCCGGTTATATTATGCCATCGAACCTGGACTCCAGGCGAATGAGGCGACATATTGCAATAACTTAAACGCTGATCTGCTTAAAATTGCATCATTAATCCAAAATAACCGATACATACAGAATCGGCGACAACAAATTTTATCCGTTCAAAATCGGTAAGGCTAACCATCAGGGATTTTTGCAAAAAATTGAAAATATTTTATTGTCGAATTTCCGGCTCAAAATGATTATAGGTATTCATAATAAGGTATTACGTAAGAAATTACCGGTTGGATGCTTATGGAAAGCGCGGTTATTGCAAATTTCGTATTTTGAAATTTCCGGTTATATTATGCCATCGAACCTGGACTCCAGGCGAATGAGGCGACATATTGCAATAACTTAAACGCTGATCTGCTTAAAATTGCATCATTAATCCAAAATAACCGATTCATACAGAATCGGCGACAACAAATTTTATCCGTTCAAAATCGGTAAGGCTAACCATCAGGGATTTTTGCAAAAAATTGAAAATATTTTATTGTCGAATTTCCGGCTCAAAATGATTATAGGTATTCATAATAAGGTATTACGTAAGAAATTACCGGTTGGATGCTTATGGAAAGGGCGGTTATTGCAAATTTCTTATTTTGAAATCTCCGGTTATATTATGCCATCGAACCTGGACTCCAGGCGAATGAGGCGACATATTGCAATAACTTAAACGCTGATCTGCTTAAAATTGCATCATTAATCCAAAATAACCGATACATACAGAATCGGCGATAACAAATTTTATCCGTTCAAAATCGGTAAGGCTAACCATCAGGGATTTTTGTAAAAAATTTGAAAAAAATTTATTCTCGAATTTCCGGCTCAAAATGATTATAGGTATTCATAATAAGGTATTACGTAAGAAATTACCGGTTGGATGCTTATAGAAAGCGCGGTTATTGCAAATTTCGTATTTTGAAATCTCCGGTTATATTATGCCATCGAACCTGGACTCCAGGCGAATGAGGCGACATATTGCAATAACTTAAACGCTGATCTGCTTAAAATTGCATCATTAATCCAAAATAACCGATTCATACAGAATCGGAGACAACAAATTTTATCCGTTCAAAATCGGTAAGGCTAACCATCAGGGATTTTTGCAAAAAATTGAAAAAAATTTATTGTCGAATTTCCGGCTCAAAATGATTATAGGTATTCATAATAAGGTATTACGTAAGAAATTACCGGTTGGATGCTTATGGAAAGCGCGGTTATTGCAAATTTCGTATTTTGAAATCTCCGGTTATATTATGCCATCGAACCTGGACTCCAGGCGAATGAGGCGACATATTGCAATAACTTAAACGCTGATCTGCTTAAAATTGCATCATTAATCCAAAATAACCGATACATACAGAATCGGCGACAACAAATTTTATCCGTTCAAAATCGGTAAGGCTAACCATCAGGGATTTTTGCAAAAAATTGAAAAAAATTTATTGTCGAATTTCCGGCTCAAAATGATTATAGGTATTCATAATAAGGTATTACGTAAGAAATTACCGGTTGGATGCTTATGGAAAGCGCGGTTATTGCAAATTTCGTATTTTGAAATCTCCGGTTATATTATGCCATCGAACCTGGACTCCAGGCGAATGAGGCGACATATTGCAATAACTTAAACGCTGATCTGCTTAAAATTGCATCATTAATCCAAAATAACCGATACATACAGAATCGGCGACAACAAATTTTATCCGTTCAAAATCGGTAAGGCTAACATCAGGGATTTTTGCAAAAAAATTGAAAAAAATTTATTGTCGAATTTCCGGCTCAAAATGATTATAGGTATTCATAATAAGGTATTACGTAAGAAATTACCGGTTGGATGCTTATGGAAAGCGCGGTTATTGCAAATTTCGTATTTTGAAATTTCCGGTTATATTATGCCATCGAACCTGGACTCCAGGCGAATGAGGCGACATATTGCAATAACTTAAACGCTGATCTGCTTAAAATTGCATCATTAATCCAAAATAACCGATTCATACAGAATCGGCGACAACAAATTTTATCCGTTCAAAATCGGTAAGGCTAACCATCAGGGATTTTTGCAAAAAATTGAAAATATTTTATTGTCGAATTTCCGGCTCAAAATGATTATAGGTATTCATAATAAGGTATTACGTAAGAAATTACCGGTTGGATGCTTATGGAAAGCGCGGTTATTGCAAATTTCGTATTTTGAAATTTCCGGTTATATTATGCCATCGAACCTGGACTCCAGGCGAATGAGGCGACATATTGCAATAACTTAAACGCTGATCTGCTTAAAATTGCATCATTAATCCAAAATAACCGATTCATACAGAATCGGCGACAACAAATTTTATCCGTTCAAAATCGGTAAGGCTAACCATCAGGGATTTTTGCAAAACATTATATTCTCGAATTTCCGCCTCAAAATGATTATAGGTATTCATAATAAGGTATTACGTAAGAAATTACCGGTTGGATGCTTATGGAAAGCGCGGTTATTGCAAATTTCGTATTTTGAAATCTCCGGTTATATTATGCCATCGAACCTGGACTCCAGGCGAATGAGGCGACATATTGCAATAACTTAAACGCTGATCTGCTTAAAATTGCATCATTAATCCAAAATAACCGATACATACAGAATCGGCGACAACAAATTTTATCCGTTCAAAATCGGTAAGGCTAACCATCAGGGATTTTTGCAAAAAATTTGAAAAAAATTTATTCTCGAATTTCCGGCTCAAAATGATTATAGGTATTCATAATAAGGTATTACGTAAGAAATTACTGGTTGGATGCTTATGGAAAGCGCGGTTATTGCAAATTTCGTATTTTGAAATCTGCGGTTATATTATGCTATCGAACCTGGACTCCAGGCGAATGAGGCGACATATTGCAATAACTTAAACGCTGATCTGCTTAAAATTGCATCATTAATCCAAAATAACCGATACACACAGAATCGGCGACAACAAATTTTATCCGTTCAAAATCGGTAAGGCTAACCATCAGGGATTTTTGCAAAAAATTTGAAAAAATTTTATTCTCGAATTTCGGGCTCAAAATGATTATAGGTATTCATAATAAGGTATTACGTAAGAAATTACCGGTTGGATGCTTATGGAAAGCGCGGTTATTGCAAATTTCGTATTTTGAAATCTCCGGTTATATTATGCCATCGAACCTGGACTCCAGGCGAATGAGGCGACATATTGCAATAACTTAAACGCTGATCTGCTTAAAATTGCATCATTAATCCAAAATAACCGATACATACAGAATCGGCGACAACAAATTTTATCCGTTCAAAATCGGTAAGGCTAACTAACCATCAGGGATTTTTGCAAAAAAATTGAAAAAATTTTATTGTCGAATTTCCGGCGCAAAATGATTATAGGTATTCATAATAAGGTATTACGTAAGAAATTACCGGTTGGATGCTTATAGAAAGCGCGGTTATTGCAAATTTCGTATTTTGAAATCTCCGGTTATATTATGCCATCGAACCTGGACTCCAGGCGAATGAGGCGACATATTGCAATAACTTAAACGCTGATCTGCTTAAAATTGCATCATTAATCCAAAATAACCGATACATACAGAATCGGCGACAACAAATTTTATCCGTTCAAAATCGGTAAGGCTAACCATCAGGGATTTTTGGAAAAAAATTGAAAAAACTTTATTGTCGAATTTCCGGCTCAAAATGATTATAGGTATTCATAATAAGGTATTACGTAAGAAATTACCGGTTGGTTGCTTATGGAAAGCGCGGTTATTGCAAATTTCGTATTTTGAAATCTCCGGTTATATTATGCCATCGAACCTGGACTCCAGGCGAATGAGGCGACATATTGCAATAACTTAAACGCTGATCTGCTTAAAATTGCATCATTAATCCAAAATAACCGATACATACAGAATCGGCGACAACAAATTTTATCCGTTCAAAATCGGTAAGGCTAACCATCAGGGATTTTTGCAAAAAAATTGAAAAAATTTTATTGTCGAATTTCCGGCTCAAAATGATTATAGGTATTCATAATAAGGTATTACGTAAGAAATTACCGGTTGGATGCTTATGGAAAGCGCGGTTATTGCAAATTTCGTATTTTGAAATCTCCGGTTATATTATGCCATCGAACCTGGACTCCAGGCGAATGAGGCGACATATTGCAATAACTTAAACGCTGATCTGCTTAAAATTGCATCATTAATCCAAAATAACCGATACACACAGAATCGGCGACAACAAATTTTATCCGTTCAAAATCGGTAAGGCTAACCATCAGGGATTTTTGCAAAAAATTTGAAAAAATTTTATTCTCGAATTTCCGGCTCAAAATGATTATAGGTATTCATAATAAGGTATTATGTAAGAAATTACCGGTTGGATGCTTATGGAAAGCGCGGTTATTGCAAATTTCGTATTTTGAAATCTCCGGTTATATTATGCCATCGAACCTGGACTCCAGGCGAATGAGGCGACATATTGCAATAACTTAAACGCTGATCTGCTTAAAATTGCATCATTAATCCAAAATAACCGATACATACAGAATCGGCGACAACAAATTTTATCCGTTCAAAATCGGTAAGGCTAACCATCAGGGATTTTTGCAAAAAAATTGAAAACATTTTATTCTCGAATTTCCGGCTCAAAATGATTATAGGTATTCATAATAAGGTATTACGTAAGAATTTACCGATTGGATGCTTATGGAAAGCGCGGTTATTGCAAATTTCGTATTTTGAAATCTCCGGTTATATTATGCCATCGAACCTGGACTCCAGGCGAATGAGGCGACATATTGCAATAACTTAAACGCTGATCTGCTTAAAATTGCATCATTAATCCAAAATAACCGATACATACAGAATCGGCGACAACAAATTTTATCCGTTCAAAATCGGTAAGGCTAACCATCAGGGATTTTTGCAAAAAAATTGAAAAAATTTTATTGTCGAATTTCCGGCTCAAAATGATTATAGGTATTCATAATAAGGTATTACGTAAGAAATTACCGGTTGGATGCTTATGGAAAGCGCGGTTATTGCAAATTTCGTATTTTGAAATCTCCGGTTATATTATGCCATCGAACCTGGACTCCAGGCGAATGAGGCGACATATTGCAATAACTTAAACGCTGATCTGCTTAAAATTGCATCATTAATCCAAAATAACCGATACACACAGAATCGGCGACAACAAATTTTATCCGTTCAAAATCGGTAAGGCTAACCATCAGGGATTTTTGCAAAAAAATTGAAAAAATTTTATTGTCGAATTTCCGGCTCAAAATGATTATAGGTATTCATAATAAGGTATTACGTAAGAAATTACCGGTTGGATGCTTATGGAAAGCGCGGTTATTGCAAATTTCGTATTTTGAAATCTCCGGTTATATTATGCCATCGAACCTGGACTCCAGGCGAATGAGGCGACATATTGCAATAACTTAAACGCTGATCTGCTTAAAATTGCATCATTAATCCAAAATAACCGATACATACAGAATCGGCGACAACAAATTTTATCCGTTCAAAATCGGTAAGGCTAACCATCAGGGATTTTTGCAAAAAATTTGAAAAAATTTTATTCTCGAATTTCCGGCTCAAAATGATTATAGGTATTCATAATAAGGTATTATGTAAGAAATTACCGGTTGGATGCTTATGGAAAGCGCGGTTATTGCAAATTTCGTATTTTGAAATCTCCGGTTATATTATGCCATCGAACCTGGACTCCAGGCGAATGAGGCGACATATTGCAATAACTTAAACGCTGATCTGCTTAAAATTGCATCATTAATCCAAAATAACCGATACATACAGAATCGGCGACAACAAATTTTATCCGTTCAAAATCGGTAAGGCTAACCATCAGGGATTTTTGCAAAAAAATTGAAAACATTTTATTCTCGAATTTCCGGCTCAAAATGATTATAGGTATTCATAATAAGGTATTACGTAAGAATTTACCGATTGGATGCTTATGGAAAGCGCGGTTATTGCAAATTTCGTATTTTGAAATCTCCGGTTATATTATGCCATCGAACCTGGACTCCAGGCGAATGAGGCGACATATTGCAATAACTTAAACGCTGATCTGCTTAAAATTGCATCATTAATCCAAAATAACCGATACATACAGAATCGGCGACAACAAATTTTATCCGTTCAAAATCGGTAAGGCTAACCATCAGGGATTTTTGCAAAAAAATTGAAAAAATTTTATTGTCGAATTTCCGGCTCAAAATGATTATAGGTATTCATAATAAGGTATTACGTAAGAAATTACCGGTTGGATGCTTATGGAAAGCGCGGTTATTGCAAATTTCGTATTTTGAAATCTCCGGTTATATTATGCCATCGAACCTGGACTCCAGGCGAATGAGGCGACATATTGCAATAACTTAAACGCTGATCTGCTTAAAATTGCATCATTAATCCAAAATAACCGATACACACAGAATCGGCGACAACAAATTTTATCCGTTCAAAATCGGTAAGGCTAACCATCAGGGATTTTTGCAAAAAATTTAAAAAAATTTATTGTCGAATTTCCGGCTCAAAATGATTATAGGTATTCATAATAAGGTATTACGTAAGAAATTACCGGTTGGATGCTTATGGAAAGCGCGGTTATTGCAAATTTCGAATTTTGAAATCTCCGGTTATATTATGCCATCGAACCTGGACTCCAGGCGAATGAGGCGACATATTGCAATAACTTAAACGCTGATCTGCTTAAAATTGCATCATTAATCCAAAATAACCGATATATACAGAATCGGCGACAACAAATTTTATCCGTTCAAAATCGGTAAGGCTAACCATCAGGGATTTTTGCAAAAAATTTGAAAAAATTTTATTCTCGAATTTCCGGCTCAAAATGATTATAGGTATTCATAATAAGGTATTACGTAAGAAATTACCGGTTGGATGCTTATGGAAAGCGCGGTTATTGCAAATTTCGTATTTTGAAATCTCCGGTTATATTATGCCATCGAACCTGGACTCCAGGCGAATGAGGCGACATATTGCAATAACTTAAACGCTGATCTGCTTAAAATTGCATCATTAATCCAAAATAACCGATACATACAGAATCGGCGACAACAAATTTTATCCGTTCAAAATCGGTAAGGCTAACATCAGGGATTTTTGCAAAAAAATTGAAAATATTTTATTGTCGAATTTCCGGCTCAAAATGATTATAGGTATTCATAATAAGGTATTACGTAAGAAATTACCGGTTGGATGCTTATGGAAAGCGCGGTTATTGCAAATTTCGTATTTTGAAATCTCCGGTTATATTATGCCATCGAACCTGGACTCCAGGCGAATGAGGCGACATATTGCAATAACTTAAACGCTGATCTGCTTAAAATTGCATCATTAATCCAAAATAACCGATACATACAGAATCGGCGACAACAAATTTTATCCGTTCAAAATCGGTAAGGCTAACCATCAGGGATTTTTGGAAAAAAATTGAAAAAACTTTATTGTCGAATTTCCGGCTCAAAATGATTATAGGTATTCATAATAAGGTATTACGTAAGAAATTACCGATTGGTTGCTTATGGAAAGCGCGGTTATTGCAAATTTCGTATTTTGAAATCTCCGGTTATATTATGCCATCGAACCTGGACTCCAGGCGAATGAGGCGACATATTGCAATAACTTAAACGCTGATCTGCTTAAAATTGCATCATTAATCCAAAATAACCGATACATACAGAATCGGCGACAACAAATTTTATCCGTTCAAAATCGGTAAGGCTAACCATCAGGGATTTTTGCAAAAAAATTGAAAAAATTTTATTGTCGAATTTCCGGCTCAAAATGATTATAGGTATTCATAATAAGGTATTACGTAAGAAATTACCGGTTGGATGCTTATGGAAAGCGCGGTTATTGCAAATTTCGTATTTTGAAATCTCCGGTTATATTATGCCATCGAACCTGGACTCCAGGCGAATGAGGCGACATATTGCAATAACTTAAACGCTGATCTGCTTAAAATTGCATCATTAATCCAAAATAACCGATACACACAGAATCGGCGACAACAAATTTTATCCGTTCAAAATCGGTAAGGCTAACCATCAGGGATTTTTGCAAAAAATTGAAAAAATTTTATTGTCGAATTTCCGGCTCAAAATGATTATAGGTATTCATAATAAGGTATTACGTAAGAAATTACTGGTTGGATGCTTATGGAAAGCGCGGTTATTGCAAATTTCGTATTTTGAAATCTCCGGTTATATTATGCCATCGAACCTGGACTCCAGGCGAATGAGGCGACATATTGCAATAACTTAAACGCTGATCTGCTTAAAATTGCATCATTAATCCAAAATAACCGATACATACAGAATCGGCGACAACAAATTTTATCCGTTCAAAATCGGTAAGGCTAACCATCAGGGATTTTTGCAAAAAAATTGAAAAAATTTTATTGTCGAATTTCCGGCTCAAAATGATTATAGGTATTCATAATAAGGTATTACGTAAGAATTTACCGGTTGGATGCTTATGGAAAGCGCGGTTATTGCAAATTTCGTATTTTGAAATCTCCGGTTATATTATGCCATCGAACCTGGACTCCAGGCGAATGAGGCGACATATTGCAATAACTTAAACGCTGATCTGCTTAAAATTGCATCATTAATCCAAAATAACCGATACACACAGAATCGGCGACAACAAATTTTATCCGTTCAAAATCGGTAAGGCTAACCATCAGGGATTTTTGCAAAAAATTTAAAAAAATTTATTGTCGAATTTCCGGCTCAAAATGATTATAGGTATTCATAATAAGGTATTACGTAAGAAATTACCGGTTGGATGCTTATGGAAAGCGCGGTTATTGCAAATTTCGAATTTTGAAATCTCCGGTTATATTATGCCATCGAACCTGGACTCCAGGCGAATGAGGCGACATATTGCAATAACTTAAACGCTGATCTGCTTAAAATTGCATCATTAATCCAAAATAACCGATATATACAGAATCGGCGACAACAAATTTTATCCGTTCAAAATCGGTAAGGCTAACCATCAGGGATTTTTGCAAAAAATTTGAAAAAATTTTATTGTCGAATTTCCGGCTCAAAATGATTATAGGTATTCATAATAAGGTATTACGTAAGAAATTACCGGTTGGATGCTTATGGAAAGCGCGGTTATTGCAAATTTCGTATTTTGAAATCTCCGGTTATATTATGCCATCGAACCTGGACTCCAGGCGAATGAGGCGACATATTGCAATAACTTAAACGCTGATCTGCTTAAAATTGCATCATTAATCCAAAATAACCGAAACATACAGAATCGGTGACAACAAATTTTATCCGTTCAAAATCGGTAAGGCTAACCATCAGGGATTTTTGCAAAAAAATTGAAAAAATTTTATTGTCGAATTTCCGGCTCAAAATGATTATAGGTATTCATAATAAGGTATTACGTAAGAAATTACCGGTTGGATGCTTATGGAAAGCGCGGTTATTGCAAATTTCGTATTTTGAAATCTCCGGTTATATTATGCCATCGAACCTGGACTCCAGGCGAATGAGGCGACATATTGCAATAACTTAAACGCTGATCTGCTTAAAATTGCATCATTAATCCAAAATAACCGATACATACAGAATCGGCGACAACAAATTTTATCCGTTCAAAATCGGTAAGGCTAACCATCAGGGATTTTTGCAAAAAAATTGAAAAAATTTTATTGTCGAATTTCCGGCTCAAAATGATTATAGGTATTCATAATAAGGTATTACGTAAGAAATTACTGGTTGGATGCTTATGGAAAGCGCGGTTATTGCAAATTTCGTATTTTGAAATCTCCGGTTATATTATGCCATCGAACCTGGACTCCAGGCGAATGAGGCGACATATTGCAATAACTTAAACGCTGATCTGCTTAAAATTGCATCAGTAATCCAAAATAACCGATACATACAGAATCGGCGACAACAAATTTTATCCGTTCAAAATCGGTAAGGCTAACCATCAGGGATTTTTGCAAAAAATTGAAAATATTTTATTGTCGAATTTCCGGCTCAAAATGATTATAGGTATTCATAGGTATTACGTAAGAAATTACCGGTTGGATGCTTATGGAAAGCGCGGTTATTGCAAATTTCGTATTTTGAAATCTCCGGTTATATTATGCTATCGAACCTGGACTCCAGGCGAATGAGGCGACATATTGCAATAACTTAAACGCTGATCTGCTTAAAATTGCATCATTAATCCAAAATAACCGATACATACAGAATCGGCGACAACAAATTTTATCCGTTCAAAATCGGTAAGGCTAACATCAGGGATTTTTGCAAAAAAATTGAAAATATTTTATTGTCGAATTTCCGGCTCAAAATGATTATAGGTATTCATAATAAGGTATTACGTAAGAAATTACCGGTTGGATGCTTATGGAAAGCGCGGTTATTGCAAATTTCGTATTTTGAAATCTCCGGTTATATTATGCCATCGAACCTGGACTCCAGGCGAATGAGGCGACATATTGCAATAACTTAAACGCTGATCTGCTTAAAATTGCATCATTAATCCAAAATAACCGATACATACAGAATCGGCGACAACAAATTTTATCCGTTCAAAATCGGTAAGGCTAACTAACCATCAGGGATTTTTGCAAAAAAATTGAAAAAATTTTATTGTCGAATTTCCGGCGCAAAATGATTATAGGTATTCATAATAAGGTATTACGTAAGAAATTACCGGTTGGATGCTTATGGAAAGCGCGGTTATTGCAAATTTCGAATTTTGAAATCTCCGGTTATATTATGCCATCGAACCTGGACTCCAGGCGAATGAGGCGACATATTGCAATAACTTAAACGCTGATCTGCTTAAAATTGCATCATTAATCCAAAATAACCGATACATACAGAATCGGCGACAACAAATTTTATCCGTTCAAAATCGGTAAGGCTAACCATCAGGGATTTTTGTAAAAAATTTGAAAAAATTTTATTCTCGAATTTCCGGCTCAAAATGATTATAGGTATTCATAATAAGGTATTACGTAAGAAATTACCGGTTGGATGCTTATAGAAAGCGCGGTTATTGCAAATTTCGTATTTTGAAATCTCCGGTTATATTATGCCATCGAACCTGGACTCCAGGCGAATGAGGCGACATATTGCAATAACTTAAACGCTGATCTGCTTAAAATTGCATCATTAATCCAAAATAACCGATACATACAGAATCGGCGACAACAAATTTTATCCGTTCAAAATCGGTAAGGCTAACCATCAGGGATTTTTGGAAAAAAATTGAAAAAACTTTATTGTCGAATTTCCGGCTCAAAATGATTATAGGTATTCATAATAAGGTATTACGTAAGAAATTACCGGTTGGTTGCTTATGGAAAGCGCGGTTATTGCAAATTTCGTATTTTGAAATCTCCGGTTATATTATGCCATCGAACCTGGACTCCAGGCGAATGAGGCGACATATTGCAATAACTTAAACGCTGATCTGCTTAAAATTGCATCATTAATCCAAAATAACCGATACATACAGAATCGGCGACAACAAATTTTATCCGTTCAAAATCGGTAAGGCTAACCATCAGGGATTTTTGCAAAAAAATTGAAAAAATTTTATTGTCGAATTTCCGGCTCAAAATGATTATAGGTATTCATAATAAGGTATTACGTAAGAAATTACCGGTTGGATGCTTATGGAAAGCGCGGTTATTGCAAATTTCGTATTTTGAAATCTCCGGTTATATTATGCCATCGAACCTGGACTCCAGGCGAATGAGGCGACATATTGCAATAACTTAAACGCTGATCTGCTTAAAATTGCATCATTAATCCAAAATAACCGATACATACAGAATCGGAGACAACAAATTTTATCCGTTCAAAATCGGTAAGGCTAACTAACCATCAGGGATTTTTGCAAAAAAATTGAAAAAATTTTATTGTCGAATTTCCGGCTCAAAATGATTATAGGTATTCATAATAAGGTATTACGTAAGAAATTACCGGTTGGATGCTTATGGAAAGCGCGGTTATTGCAAATTTCGTATTTTGAAATCTCCGGTTATATTATGCCATCGAACCTGGACTCCAGGCGAATGAGGCGACATATTGCAATAACTTAAACGCTGATCTGCTTAAAGTTGCATCATTAATCCAAAATAACCGATACATACAGAATCGGCGACAACAAATTTTATCCGTTCAAAATCGGTAAGGCTAACCATCAGGGATTTTTGCAAAAAATTTGAAAAAATTTTATTCTCGAATTTCCGGCTCAAAATGATTATAGGTATTCATAATAAGGTATTATGTAAGAAATTACCGGTTGGATGCTTATGGAAAGCGCGGTTATTGCAAATTTCGTATTTTGAAATCTCCGGTTATATTATGCCATCGAACCTGGACTCCAGGCGAATGAGGCGACATATTGCAATAACTTAAACGCTGATCTGCTTAAAATTGCATCATTAATCCAAAATAACCGATACATACAGAATCGGCGACAACAAATTTTATCCGTTCAAAATCGGTAAGGCTAACCATCAGGGATTTTTGCAAAAAATTTGAAAAAATTTTATTCTCGAATTTCCGGCTCAAAATGATTATAGGTATTCATAATAAGGTATTACGTAAGAAATTACCGGTTGGATGCTTATGGAAAGCGCGGTTATTGCAAATTTCGTATTTTGAAATCTCCGGTTATATTATGCCATCGAACCTGGACTCCAGGCGAATGAGGCGACATATTGCAATAACTTAAACGCTGATCTGCTTAAAATTGCATCATTAATCCAAAATAACCGATACACACAGAATCGGCGACAACAAATTTTATCCGTTCAAAATCGGTAAGGCTAACCATCAGGGATTTTTGCAAAAAATTGAAAAAATTTTATTGTCGAATTTCCGGCTCAAAATGATTATAGGTATTCATAATAAGGTATTACGTAAGAAATTACCGGTTGGATGCTTATGGAAAGCGCGGTTATTGCAAATTTCGTATTTTGAAATCTCCGGTTATATTATGCCATCGAACCTGGACTCCAGGCGAATGAGGCGACATATTGCAATAACTTAAACGCTGATCTGCTTAAAATTGCATCATTAATCCAAAATAACCGATACATACAGAATCGGCGACAACAAATTTTATCCGTTCAAAATCGGTAAGGCTAACCATCAGGGATTTTTGCAAAAAAATTGAAAAAATTTTATTCTCGAATTTCCGGCTCAAAATGATTATAGGTATTCATAATAAGGTATTATGTAAGAAATTACCGGTTGGATGCTTATGGAAAGCGCGGTTATTGCAAATTTCGTATTTTGAAATCTCCGGTTATATTATGCCATCGAACCTGGACTCCAGGCAAATGAGGCGACATATTGCAATAACTTAAACGCTGATCTGCTTAAAATTGCATCATTAATCCAAAATAACCGATACATACAGAATCGGCGACAACAAATTTTATCCGTTCAAAATCGGTAAGGCTAACCATCAGGGATTTTTGCAAAAAAATTGAAAAAATTTTATTCTCGAATTTCCGGCTCAAAATGATTATAGGTATTCATAATAAGGTATTATGTAAGAAATTACCGGTTGGATGCTTATGGAAAGCGCGGTTATTGCAAATTTCGTATTTTGAAATCTCCGGTTATATTATGCCATCGAACCTGGACTCCAGGCGAATGAGGCGACATATTGCAATAACTTAAACGCTGATCTGCTTAAAATTGCATCATTAATCCAAAATAACCGATACATACAGAATCGGCGACAACAAAT
The DNA here is from genome assembly GCA_963691935.1 of Nephrotoma guestfalica. NCBI lineage: Eukaryota > Metazoa > Arthropoda > Insecta > Diptera > Tipulidae > Nephrotoma > Nephrotoma guestfalica. Next base: position 256,212,249 of record OY829913.1, read on the forward strand.
TTTATCCGTTCAAAATCGGTAAGGCTAACCATCAGGGATTTTTGCAAAAAATTTGAAAAAATTTTATTCTCGAATTTCCGGCTCAAAATGATTATAGGTATTCATAATAAGGTATTACGTAAGAAATTACCGGTTGGATGCTTATGGAAAGCGCGGTTATTGCAAATTTCGTATTTTGAAATCTCCGGTTATATTATGCCATCGAACCTGGACTCCAGGCGAATGAGGCGACATATTGCAATAACTTAAACGCTGATCTGCTTAAAATTGCATCATTAATCCAAAATAACCGATACACACAGAATCGGCGACAACAAATTTTATCCGTTCAAAATCGGTAAGGCTAACCATCAGGGATTTTTGCAAAAAATTGAAAAAATTTTATTGTCGAATTTCCGGCTCAAAATGATTATAGGTATTCATAATAAGGTATTATGTAAGAAATTACCGGTTGGATGCTTATGGAAAGCGCGGTTATTGCAAATTTCGTATTTTGAAATCTCCGGTTATATTATGCCATCGAACCTGGACTCCAGGCGAATGAGGCGACATATTGCAATAACTTAAACGCTGATCTGCTTAAAATTGCATCATTAATCCAAAATAACCGATACACACAGAATCGGCGACAACAAATTTTATCCGTTCAAAATCGGTAAGGCTAACCATCAGGGATTTTTGCAAAAAATTGAAAAAATTTTATTGTCGAATTTCCGGCTCAAAATGATTATAGGTATTCATAATAAGGTATTACGTAAGAAATTACCGGTTGGATGCTTATGGAAAGCGCGGTTATTGCAAATTTCGTATTTTGAAATCTCCGGTTATATTATGCCATCGAACCTGGACTCCAGGCGAATGAGGCGACATATTGCAATAACTTAAACGCTGATCTGCTTAAAATTGCATCATTAATCCAAAATAACCGATACACACAGAATCGGCGACAACAAATTTTATCCGTTCAAAATCGGTAAGGCTAACCATCAGGGATTTTTGCAAAAAATTGAAAAAATTTTATTGTCGAATTTCCGGCTCAAAATGATTATAGGTATTCATAATAAGGTATTACGTAAGAAATTACCGGTTGGATGCTTATGGAAAGCGCGGTTATTGCAAATTTCGTATTTTGAAATCTCCGGTTATATTATGCCATCGAACCTGGACTCCAGGCGAATGAGGCGACATATTGCAATAACTTAAACGCTGATCTGCTTAAAATTGCATCATTAATCCAAAATAACCGATACACACAGAATCGGCGACAACAAATTTTATCCGTTCAAAATCGGTAAGGCTAACCATCAGGGATTTTTGCAAAAAATTGAAAATATTTTATTGTCGAATTTCCGGCTCAAAATGATTATAAGTATTCATAATAAGATATTACGTAAGAAATTACCGGTTGGATGCATATGGAAAGCGCGGTTATTGGAAATTTCGTATTTTGAAATTCCCGGATATATTATGCGATCGAACCTGGACTCCAGGCGAATGAGGCGACATATTGCAATAACTTAAACGCTGATCTGCTTAAAATTGCATCATTAATCCATAATAACCGATACATACAGAATCTGTGACAATAAATTTTATCCGTTCAAAATCGGTAAGGCTAACCATCAGGGATTTTTGCAAAAAATTTGAAAAAATTTTATTCTCGAATTTCCGGCTCAAAATGATTATAGGTATTCATAATAAGGTATTACGTAAGAAATTACCGGTTGGATGCTTATGGAAAGCGCGGTTATTGCAAATTTCGTATTTTGAAATCTCCGGTTATATTATGCCATCGAACCTGGACTCCAGGCGAATGAGGCGACATATTGCAATAACTTAAACGCTGATCTGCTTAAAATTGCATCATTAATCCAAAATAACCGATACACACAGAATCGGCGACAACAAATTTTATCCGTTCAAAATCGGTAAGGCTAACCATCAGGGATTTTTGCAAAAAATTGAAAAAATTTTATTGTCGAATTTCCGGCTCAAAATGATTATAGGTATTCATAATAAGGTATTATGTAAGAAATTACCGGTTGGATGCTTATGGAAAGCGCGGTTATTGCAAATTTCGTATTTTGAAATCTCCGGTTATATTATGCCATCGAACCTGGACTCCAGGCGAATGAGGCGACATATTGCAATAACTTAAACGCTGATCTGCTTAAAATTGCATCATTAATCCAAAATAACCGATACACACAGAATCGGCGACAACAAATTTTATCCGTTCAAAATCGGTAAGGCTAACCATCAGGGATTTTTGCAAAAAATTGAAAAAATTTTATTGTCGAATTTCCGGCTCAAAATGATTATAGGTATTCATAATAAGGTATTACGTAAGAAATTACCGGTTGGATGCTTATGGAAAGCGCGGTTATTGCAAATTTCGTATTTTGAAATCTCCGGTTATATTATGCCATCGAACCTGGACTCCAGGCGAATGAGGCGACATATTGCAATAACTTAAACGCTGATCTGCTTAAAATTGCATCATTAATCCAAAATAACCGATACACACAGAATCGGCGACAACAAATTTTATCCGTTCAAAATCGGTAAGGCTAACCATCAGGGATTTTTGCAAAAAATTGAAAAAATTTTATTGTCGAATTTCCGGCTCAAAATGATTATAGGTATTCATAATAAGGTATTACGTAAGAAATTACCGGTTGGATGCTTATGGAAAGCGCGGTTATTGCAAATTTCGTATTTTGAAATCTCCGGTTATATTATGCCATCGAACCTGGACTCCAGGCGAATGAGGCGACATATTGCAATAACTTAAACGCTGATCTGCTTAAAATTGCATCATTAATCCAAAATAACCGATACACACAGAATCGGCGACAACAAATTTTATCCGTTCAAAATCGGTAAGGCTAACCATCAGGGATTTTTGCAAAAAATTGAAAAAATTTTATTGTCGAATTTCCGGCTCAAAATGATTATAGGTATTCATAATAAGGTATTACGTAAGAAATTACCGGTTGGATGCTTATGGAAAGCGCGGTTATTGCAAATTTCGTATTTTGAAATCTCCGGTTATATTATGCCATCGAACCTGGACTCCAGGCGAATGAGGCGACATATTGCAATAACTTAAACGCTGATCTGCTTAAAATTGCATCATTAATCCAAAATAACCGATACATACAGAATCGGCGACAACAAATTTTATCCGTTCAAAATCGGTAAGGCTAACCATCAGGGATTTTTGCAAAAAAATTGAAAAAATTTTATTCTCGAATTTCCGGCTCAAAATGATTATAGGTATTCATAATAAGGTATTATGTAAGAAATTACCGGTTGGATGCTTATGGAAAGCGCGGTTATTGCAAATTTCGTATTTTGAAATCTCCGGTTATATTATGCCATCGAACCTGGACTCCAGGCGAATGAGGCGACATATTGCAATAACTTAAACGCTGATCTGCTTAAAATTGCATCATTAATCCAAAATAACCGATACATACAGAATCGGCGACAACAAATTTTATCCGTTCAAAATCGGTAAGGCTAACCATCAGGGATTTTTGCAAAAAATTTGAAAAAATTTTATTCTCGAATTTCCGGCTCAAAATGATTATAGGTATTCATAATAAGGTATTATGTAAGAAATTACCGGTTGGATGCTTATGGAAAGCGCGGTTATTGCAAATTTCGTATTTTGAAATCTCCGGTTATATTATGCCATCGAACCTGGACTCCAGGCGAATGAGGCGACATATTGCAATAACTTAAACGCTGATCTGCTTAAAATTGCATCATTAATCCAAAATAACCGATACATACAGAATCGGCGACAACAAATTTTATCCGTTCAAAATCGGTAAGGCTAACCATCAGGGATTTTTGTAAAAAATTTGAAAAAATTTTATTCTCGAATTTCCGGCTCAAAATGATTATAGGTATTCATAATAAGGTATTACGTAAGAAATTACCGGTTGGATGCTTATGGAAAGCGCGGTTATTGCAAATTTCGTATTTTGAAATCTCCGGTTATATTATGCCATCGAACCTGGACTCCAGGCGAATGAGGCGACATATTGCAATAACTTAAACGCTGATCTGCTTAAAATTGCATCATTAATCCAAAATAACCGATACATACAGAATCGGCGACAACAAATTTTATCCGTTCAAAATCGGTAAGGCTAACCATCAGGGATTTTTGCAAAAAAATTGAAAAAATTTTATTGTCGAATTTCCGGCTCAAAATGATTATAGGTATTCATAATAAGGTATTATGTAAGAAATTACCGGTTGGATGCTTATGGAAAGCGCGGTTATTGCAAATTTCGTATTTTGAAATCTCCGGTTATATTATGCCATCGAACCTGGACTCCAGGCGAATGAGGCGACATATTGCAATAACTTAAACGCTGATCTGCTTAAAATTGCATCATTAATCCAAAATAACCGATACATACAGAATCGGCGACAACAAATTTTATCCGTTCAAAATCGGTAAGGCTAACCATCAGGGATTTTTGCAAAAAATTTGAAAAAATTTTATTCTCGAATTTCCGGCTCAAAATGATTATAGGTATTCATAATAAGGTATTATGTAAGAAATTACCGGTTGGATGCTTATGGAAAGCGCGGTTATTGCAAATTTCGTATTTTGAAATCTCCGGTTATATTATGCCATCGAACCTGGACTCCAGGCGAATGAGGCGACATATTGCAATAACTTAAACGCTGATCTGCTTAAAATTGCATCATTAATCCAAAATAACCGATACATACAGAATCGGCGACAACAAATTTTATCCGTTCAAAATCGGTAAGGCTAACCATCAGGGATTTTTGCAAAAAATTTGAAAAAATTTTATTCTCGAATTTCCGGCTCAAAATGATTATAGGTATTCATAATAAGGTATTACGTAAGAAATTACCGGTTGGATGCTTATGGAAAGCGCGGTTATTGCAAATTTCGTATTTTGAAATCTCCGGTTATATTATGCCATCGAACCTGGACTCCAGGCGAATGAGGCGACATATTGCAATAACTTAAACGCTGATCTGCTTAAAATTGCATCATTAATCCAAAATAACCGATACACACAGAATCGGCGACAACAAATTTTATCCGTTCAAAATCGGTAAGGCTAACCATCAGGGATTTTTGCAAAAAATTGAAAAAATTTTATTGTCGAATTTCCGGCTCAAAATGATTATAGGTATTCATAATAAGGTATTACGTAAGAAATTACCGGTTGGATGCTTATGGAAAGCGCGGTTATTGCAAATTTCGTATTTTGAAATCTCCGGTTATATTATGCCATCGAACCTGGACTCCAGGCGAATGAGGCGACATATTGCAATAACTTAAACGCTGATCTGCTTAAAATTGCATCATTAATCCAAAATAACCGATACATACAGAATCGGCGACAACAAATTTTATCCGTTCAAAATCGGTAAGGCTAACTAACCATCAGGGATTTTTGCAAAAAAATTGAAAAAATTTTATTGTCGAATTTCCGGCGCAAAATGATTATAGGTATTCATAATAAGGTATTACGTAAGAAATTACCGGTTGGATGCTTATAGAAAGCGCGGTTATTGCAAATTTCGTATTTTGAAATCTCCGGTTATATTATGCCATCGAACCTGGACTCCAGGCGAATGAGGCGACATATTGCAATAACTTAAACGCTGATCTGCTTAAAATTGCATCATTAATCCAAAATAACCGATACATACAGAATCGGCGACAACAAATTTTATCCGTTCAAAATCGGTAAGGCTAACCATCAGGGATTTTTGGAAAAAAATTGAAAAAACTTTATTGTCGAATTTCCGGCTCAAAATGATTATAGGTATTCATAATAAGGTATTACGTAAGAAATTACCGATTGGTTGCTTATGGAAAGCGCGGTTATTGCAAATTTCGTATTTTGAAATCTCCGGTTATATTATGCCATCGAACCTGGACTCCAGGCGAATGAGGCGACATATTGCAATAACTTAAACGCTGATCTGCTTAAAATTGCATCATTAATCCAAAATAACCGATACATACAGAATCGGCGACAACAAATTTTATCCGTTCAAAATCGGTAAGGCTAACTAACCATCAGGGATTTTTGCAAAAAAATTGAAAAAATTTTATTGTCGAATTTCCGGCTCAAAATGATTATAGGTATTCATAATAAGGTATTACGTAAGAAATTACCGGTTGGATGCTTATGGAAAGCGCGGTTATTGCAAATTTCGTATTTTGAAATCTCCGGTTATATTATGCCATCGAACCTGGACTCCAGGCGAATGAGGCGACATATTGCAATAACTTAAACGCTGATCTGCTTAAAATTGCATCATTAATCCAAAATAACCGATACATACAGAATCGGCGACAACAAATTTTATCCGTTCAAAATCGGTAAGGCTAACCATCAGGGATTTTTGCAAAAAAATTGAAAACATTTTATTCTCGAATTTCCGGCTCAAAATGATTATAGGTATTCATAATAAGGTATTACGTAAGAATTTACCGGTTGGATGCTTATGGAAAGCGCGGTTATTGCAAATTTCGTATTTTGAAATCTCCGGTTATATTATGCCATCGAACCTGGACTCCAGGCGAATGAGGCGACATATTGCAATAACTTAAACGCTGATCTGCTTAAAATTGCATCATTAATCCAAAATAACCGATACATACAGAATCGGCGACAACAAATTTTATCCGTTCAAAATCGGTAAGGCTAACCATCAGGGATTTTTGCAAAAAAATTGAAAAAATTTTATTGTCGAATTTCCGGCTCAAAATGATTATAGGTATTCATAATAAGGTATTACGTAAGAAATTACCGGTTGGATGCTTATGGAAAGCGCGGTTATTGCAAATTTCGTATTTTGAAATCTCCGGTTATATTATGCCATCGAACCTGGACTCCAGGCGAATGAGGCGACATATTGCAATAACTTAAACGCTGATCTGCTTAAAATTGCATCATTAATCCAAAATAACCGATACACACAGAATCGGCGACAACAAATTTTATCCGTTCAAAATCGGTAAGGCTAACCATCAGGGATTTTTGCAAAAAATTTAAAAAAATTTATTGTCGAATTTCCGGCTCAAAATGATTATAGGTATTCATAATAAGGTATTACGTAAGAAATTACCGGTTGGATGCTTATGGAAAGCGCGGTTATTGCAAATTTCGAATTTTGAAATCTCCGGTTATATTATGCCATCGAACCTGGACTCCAGGCGAATGAGGCGACATATTGCAATAACTTAAACGCTGATCTGCTTAAAATTGCATCATTAATCCAAAATAACCGATATATACAGAATCGGCGACAACAAATTTTATCCGTTCAAAATCGGTAAGGCTAACCATCAGGGATTTTTGCAAAAAATTTGAAAAAATTTTATTCTCGAATTTCCGGCTCAAAATGATTATAGGTATTCATAATAAGGTATTACGTAAGAAATTACCGGTTGGATGCTTATGGAAAGCGCGGTTATTGCAAATTTCGTATTTTGAAATCTCCGGTTATATTATGCCATCGAACCTGGACTCCAGGCGAATGAGGCGACATATTGCAATAACTTAAACGCTGATCTGCTTAAAATTGCATCAGTAATCCAAAATAACCGATACATACAGAATCGGCGACAACAAATTTTATCCGTTCAAAATCGGTAAGGCTAACCATCAGGGATTTTTGCAAAAAATTGAAAATATTTTATTGTCGAATTTCCGGCTCAAAATTGTAACGGAATTTTATTCAGTTCCGTTATCAACCCAAACATCAAATTTTAACATACGGCATAACCTTCGAGGTGATACCTCAAATTCTACCAAAAGAAATTACCATGCCGTATTTCGCATTGTTATTGGTTGCTTATGTTACTCAGATTACTGTATATATCCATGCAGTAGGTGAATAAACGTAAACCATAATAATATATAATGCAACATTATCAATTTATTTTTGCATCGATATGTCTTGAGGTAAATGGCTTGAAAAAAAACTTTGCTATTGAAAATACCTACAATTGCACCTTTCGATCGATTGATTTTTTGTTGATGTAAATAAATTTTTGCGCGTGCATTGAGTAAGCGAAAATCAATGTCACGTTGTTGTACGTTTTTGCGTTCGTACATTTTGATGAATGTACAATAATTTGTTTTCAATTTTTGGTATAAAATGTACAACGGAAAGAAAGAAGAGGGGGGTTGCGTGCTAGACAGTCAGCCGTGCAGCTGTGTTTAGAAGAGGTAGAGAGTTCAGTTTCTTTTTGGGTAATTTCCTGATATCTAAAATAAAATGCGTTTGTTAACATGTGTAAAATTTAGTGAAATACAATAATAATTTTAAAAAAAAAGGTATAAATTAATCTGAAATAAATTTAATTAAGAAAATTGGATGTGTTTATTATCTCGTGATACTATACAGTGTTCATTAAGTTACATAAATAAATTGATGTAATCGGGGAATAAATCAAATCAAGTGCCAATAAATGTGAAATATCCAAAAAATTCGTTTTGTGGGAGTGTTGCAAGTTTGATTTATTTTTGACACCAAAGAAAATTTTTGTTCATTAATTTAAAAATTTAAAATAAACGTTAGTGAAATACATACATTGAAAGACTGATCCGGGAGGTAAATTAAAAGTGCGAGTTTTTAGTCTAGTGCTTTGCAGACTAAATTTTCTTTTTTTTTGGTAAGTATGATTTTAGTGCAGTAGAGATACTAACCATTCTAATCGTGGCGAGGTTCCTTAGTTGCTTCTAGCAAAGCTGAGTCTTGCTAGAAGCGAGGGCATCGAAAGTAACCCTGCCCATAGGCGGGACACCCTCTTTCTGCTGAGGACCTCCTCCACGCCATTAAACCACTAATCGTTAAGCTTCTCTATTAATATTTTTTTTTTTTTTTGGTGCATATTTCTTAGGGTAATTATGTTACCCTAAGAAACCAGAATTAACAACCGTGGGTAAAACATCCGCTTGAGATATGTAGGACCCGCCAGTTTTGGGTCTGAGGACCCCACTTTTCATTTTTTTTTCAACCTTTAGATGGTAAATATTAGGCCATCTTTCTCTTTCTCTTTTGTTATTGTGCGGTAATCTAGGTCCCGCATTTCGTCTAACCCCAAAAACCCACGACCACATCCCCTACAAGACTGAGCTGCGGGAATCAAAGCCGCACATGGGGTTAGTGCATGAAATGGGGACAAATTTCTTTAGCGTTAGGGTATACGGTCGTAAGACGGTGAACTTTTAGCGTTACAAAATGATTATAGGTATTCATAGGTATTACGTAAGAAATTACCGGTTGGATGCTTATGGAAAGCGCGGTTATTGCAAATTTCGTATTTTGAAATCTCCGGTTATATTATGCTATCGAACCTGGACTCCAGGCGAATGAGGCGACATATTGCAATAACTTAAACGCTGATCTGCTTAAAATTGCATCATTAATCCAAAATAACCGATACATACAGAATCGGCGACAACAAATTTTATCCGTTCAAAATCGGTAAGGCTAACATCAGGGATTTTTGCAAAAAAATTGAAAATATTTTATTGTCGAATTTCCGGCTCAAAATGATTATAGGTATTCATAATAAGGTATTACGTAAGAAATTACCGGTTGGATGCTTATGGAAAGCGCGGTTATTGCAAATTTCGTATTTTGAAATCTCCGGTTATATTATGCCATCGAACCTGGACTCCAGGCGAATGAGGCGACATATTGCAATAACTTAAACGCTGATCTGCTTAAAATTGCATCATTAATCCAAAATAACCGATACATACAGAATCGGCGACAACAAATTTTATCCGTTCAAAATCGGTAAGGCTAACTAACCATCAGGGATTTTTGCAAAAAAATTGAAAAAATTTTATTGTCGAATTTCCGGCGCAAAATGATTATAGGTATTCATAATAAGGTATTACGTAAGAAATTACCGGTTGGATGCTTATGGAAAGCGCGGTTATTGCAAATTTCGAATTTTGAAATCTCCGGTTATATTATGCCATCGAACCTGGACTCCAGGCGAATGAGGCGACATATTGCAATAACTTAAACGCTGATCTGCTTAAAATTGCATCATTAATCCAAAATAACCGATACATACAGAATCGGCGACAACAAATTTTATCCGTTCAAAATCGGTAAGGCTAACCATCAGGGATTTTTGTAAAAAATTTGAAAAAATTTTATTCTCGAATTTCCGGCTCAAAATGATTATAGGTATTCATAATAAGGTATTACGTAAGAAATTACCGGTTGGATGCTTATAGAAAGCGCGGTTATTGCAAATTTCGTATTTTGAAATCTCCGGTTATATTATGCCATCGAACCTGGACTCCAGGCGAATGAGGCGACATATTGCAATAACTTAAACGCTGATCTGCTTAAAATTGCATCATTAATCCAAAATAACCGATACATACAGAATCGGCGACAACAAATTTTATCCGTTCAAAATCGGTAAGGCTAACCATCAGGGATTTTTGGAAAAAAATTGAAAAAACTTTATTGTCGAATTTCCGGCTCAAAATGATTATAGGTATTCATAATAAGGTATTACGTAAGAAATTACCGGTTGGTTGCTTATGGAAAGCGCGGTTATTGCAAATTTCGTATTTTGAAATCTCCGGTTATATTATGCCATCGAACCTGGACTCCAGGCGAATGAGGCGACATATTGCAATAACTTAAACGCTGATCTGCTTAAAATTGCATCATTAATCCAAAATAACCGATACATACAGAATCGGCGACAACAAATTTTATCCGTTCAAAATCGGTAAGGCTAACCATCAGGGATTTTTGCAAAAAAATTGAAAAAAATTTATTGTCGAATTTCCGGCTCAAAATGATTATAGGTATTCATAATAAGGTATTACGTAAGAAATTACCGGTTGGATGCTTATGGAAAGCGCGGTTATTGCAAATTTCGTATTTTGAAATCTCCGGTTATATTATGCCATCGAACCTGGACTCCAGGCGAATGAGGCGACATATTGCAATAACTTAAACGCTGATCTGCTTAAAATTGCATCATTAATCCAAAATAACCGATACATACAGAATCGGCGACAACAAATTTTATCCGTTCAAAATCGGTAAGGCTAACCATCAGGGATTTTTGCAAAAAATTTGAAAAAATTTTATTCTCGAATTTCCGGCTCAAAATGATTATAGGTATTCATAATAAGGTATTACGTAAGAAATTACCGGTTGGATGCTTATGGAAAGCGCGGTTATTGCAAATTTCGTATTTTGAAATCTCCGGTTATATTATGCCATCGAACCTGGACTCCAGGCGAATGAGGCGACATATTGCAATAACTTAAACGCTGATCTGCTTAAAATTGCATCATTAATCCAAAATAACCGATACACACAGAATCGGCGACAACAAATTTTATCCGTTCAAAATCGGTAAGGCTAACCATCAGGGATTTTTGCAAAAAATTGAAAAAATTTTATTGTCGAATTTCCGGCTCAAAATGATTATAGGTATTCATAATAAGGTATTACGTAAGAAATTACCGGTTGGATGCTTATGGAAAGCGCGGTTATTGCAAATTTCGTATTTTGAAATCTCCGGTTATATTATGCCATCGAACCTGGACTCCAGGCGAATGAGGCGACATATTGCAATAACTTAAACGCTGATCTGCTTAAAATTGCATCATTAATCCAAAATAACCGATACATACAGAATCGGCGACAACAAATTTTATCCGTTCAAAATCGGTAAGGCTAACCATCAGGGATTTTTGCAAAAAAATTGAAAAAATTTTATTCTCGAATTTCCGGCTCAAAATGATTATAGGTATTCATAATAAGGTATTATGTAAGAAATTACCGGTTGGATGCTTATGGAAAGCGCGGTTATTGCAAATTTCGTATTTTGAAATCTCCGGTTATATTATGCCATCGAACCTGGACTCCAGGCGAATGAGGCGACATATTGCAATAACTTAAACGCTGATCTGCTTAAAATTGCATCATTAATCCAAAATAACCGATACATACAGAATCGGCGACAACAAATTTTATCCGTTCAAAATCGGTAAGGCTAACTAACCATCAGGGATTTTTGCAAAAAAATTGAAAAAATTTTATTGTCGAATTTCCGGCTCAAAATGATTATAGGTATTCATAATAAGGTATTACGTAAGAAATTACCGGTTGGATGCTTATGGAAAGCGCGGTTATTGCAAATTTCGTATTTTGAAATCTCCGGTTATATTATGCCATCGAACCTGGACTCCAGGCGAATGAGGCGACATATTGCAATAACTTAAACGCTGATCTGCTTAAAATTGCATCATTAATCCAAAATAACCGATACATACAGAATCGGCGACAACAAATTTTATCCGTTCAAAATCGGTAAGGCTAACCATCAGGGATTTTTGCAAAAAAATTGAAAACATTTTATTCTCGAATTTCCGGCTCAAAATGATTATAGGTATTCATAATAAGGTATTACGTAAGAATTTACCGGTTGGATGCTTATGGAAAGCGCGGTTATTGCAAATTTCGTATTTTGAAATCTCCGGTTATATTATGCCATCGAACCTGGACTCCAGGCGAATGAGGCGACATATTGCAATAACTTAAACGCTGATCTGCTTAAAATTGCATCATTAATCCAAAATAACCGATACATACAGAATCGGCGACAACAAATTTTATCCGTTCAAAATCGGTAAGGCTAACCATCAGGGATTTTTGCAAAAAAATTGAAAAAATTTTATTGTCGAATTTCCGGCTCAAAATGATTATAGGTATTCATAATAAGGTATTACGTAAGAAATTACCGGTTGGATGCTTATGGAAAGCGCGGTTATTGCAAATTTCGTATTTTGAAATCTCCGGTTATATTATGCCATCGAACCTGGACTCCAGGCGAATGAGGCGACATATTGCAATAACTTAAACGCTGATCTGCTTAAAATTGCATCATTAATCCAAAATAACCGATACACACAGAATCGGCGACAACAAATTTTATCCGTTCAAAATCGGTAAGGCTAACCATCAGGGATTTTTGCAAAAAATTTAAAAAAATTTATTGTCGAATTTCCGGCTCAAAATGATTATAGGTATTCATAATAAGGTATTACGTAAGAAATTACCGGTTGGATGCTTATGGAAAGCGCGGTTATTGCAAATTTCGAATTTTGAAATCTCCGGTTATATTATGCCATCGAACCTGGACTCCAGGCGAATGAGGCGACATATTGCAATAACTTAAACGCTGATCTGCTTAAAATTGCATCATTAATCCAAAATAACCGATATATACAGAATCGGCGACAACAAATTTTATCCGTTCAAAATCGGTAAGGCTAACCATCAGGGATTTTTGCAAAAAATTTGAAAAAATTTTATTCTCGAATTTCCGGCTCAAAATGATTATAGGTATTCATAATAAGGTATTACGTAAGAAATTACCGGTTGGATGCTTATGGAAAGCGCGGTTATTGCAAATTTCGTATTTTGAAATCTCCGGTTATATTATGCCATCGAACCTGGACTCCAGGCGAATGAGGCGACATATTGCAATAACTTAAACGCTGATCTGCTTAAAATTGCATCAGTAATCCAAAATAACCGATACATACAGAATCGGCGACAACAAATTTTATCCGTTCAAAATCGGTAAGGCTAACCATCAGGGATTTTTGCAAAAAATTGAAAATATTTTATTGTCGAATTTCCGGCTCAAAATGATTATAGGTATTCATAGGTATTACGTAAGAAATTACCGGTTGGATGCTTATGGAAAGCGCGGTTATTGCAAATTTCGTATTTTGAAATCTCCGGTTATATTATGCTATCGAACCTGGACTCCAGGCGAATGAGGCGACATATTGCAATAACTTAAACGCTGATCTGCTTAAAATTGCATCATTAATCCAAAATAACCGATACATACAGAATCGGCGACAACAAATTTTATCCGTTCAAAATCGGTAAGGCTAACATCAGGGATTTTTGCAAAAAAATTGAAAATATTTTATTGTCGAATTTCCGGCTCAAAATGATTATAGGTATTCATAATAAGGTATTACGTAAGAAATTACCGGTTGGATGCTTATGGAAAGCGCGGTTATTGCAAATTTCGTATTTTGAAATCTCCGGTTATATTATGCCATCGAACCTGGACTCCAGGCGAATGAGGCGACATATTGCAATAACTTAAACGCTGATCTGCTTAAAATTGCATCATTAATCCAAAATAACCGATACATACAGAATCGGCGACAACAAATTTTATCCGTTCAAAATCGGTAAGGCTAACTAACCATCAGGGATTTTTGCAAAAAAATTGAAAAAATTTTATTGTCGAATTTCCGGCGCAAAATGATTATAGGTATTCATAATAAGGTATTACGTAAGAAATTACCGGTTGGATGCTTATGGAAAGCGCGGTTATTGCAAATTTCGAATTTTGAAATCTCCGGTTATATTATGCCATCGAACCTGGACTCCAGGCGAATGAGGCGACATATTGCAATAACTTAAACGCTGATCTGCTTAAAATTGCATCATTAATCCAAAATAACCGATACATACAGAATCGGCGACAACAAATTTTATCCGTTCAAAATCGGTAAGGCTAACCATCAGGGATTTTTGTAAAAAATTTGAAAAAATTTTATTCTCGAATTTCCGGCTCAAAATGATTATAGGTATTCATAATAAGGTATTACGTAAGAAATTACCGGTTGGATGCTTATAGAAAGCGCGGTTATTGCAAATTTCGTATTTTGAAATCTCCGGTTATATTATGCCATCGAACCTGGACTCCAGGCGAATGAGGCGACATATTGCAATAACTTAAACGCTGATCTGCTTAAAATTGCATCATTAATCCAAAATAACCGATACATACAGAATCGGCGACAACAAATTTTATCCGTTCAAAATCAGTAAGGCTAACCATCAGGGATTTTTGGAAAAAAATTGAAAAAACTTTATTGTCGAATTTCCGGCTCAAAATGATTATAGGTATTCATAATAAGGTATTACGTAAGAAATTACCGGTTGGTTGCTTATGGAAAGCGCGGTTATTGCAAATTTCGTATTTTGAAATCTCCGGTTATATTATGCCATCGAACCTGGACTCCAGGCGAATGAGGCGACATATTGCAATAACTTAAACGCTGATCTGCTTAAAATTGCATCATTAATCCAAAATAACCGATACATACAGAATCGGCGACAACAAATTTTATCCGTTCAAAATCGGTAAGGCTAACCATCAGGGATTTTTGCAAAAAAATTGAAAAAATTTTATTGTCGAATTTCCGGCTCAAAATGATTATAGGTATTCATAATAAGGTATTACGTAAGAAATTACCGGTTGGATGCTTATGGAAAGCGCGGTTATTGCAAATTTCGTATTTTGAAATCTCCGGTTATATTATGCCATCGAACCTGGACTCCAGGCGAATGAGGCGACATATTGCAATAACTTAAACGCTGATCTGCTTAAAATTGCATCATTAATCCAAAATAACCGATACATACAGAATCGGAGACAACAAATTTTATCCGTTCAAAATCGGTAAGGCTAACTAACCATCAGGGATTTTTGCAAAAAAATTGAAAAAATTTTATTGTCGAATTTCCGGCTCAAAATGATTATAGGTATTCATAATAAGGTATTACGTAAGAAATTACCGGTTGGATGCTTATGGAAAGCGCGGTTATTGCAAATTTCGTATTTTGAAATCTCCGGTTATATTATGCCATCGAACCTGGACTCCAGGCGAATGAGGCGACATATTGCAATAACTTAAACGCTGATCTGCTTAAAGTTGCATCATTAATCCAAAATAACCGATACATACAGAATCGGCGACAACAAATTTTATCCGTTCAAAATCGGTAAGGCTAACCATCAGGGATTTTTGCAAAAAATTTGAAAAAATTTTATTCTCGAATTTCCGGCTCAAAATGATTATAGGTATTCATAATAAGGTATTATGTAAGAAATTACCGGTTGGATGCTTATGGAAAGCGCGGTTATTGCAAATTTCGTATTTTGAAATCTCCGGTTATATTATGCCATCGAACCTGGACTCCAGGCGAATGAGGCGACATATTGCAATAACTTAAACGCTGATCTGCTTAAAATTGCATCATTAATCCAAAATAACCGATACATACAGAATCGGCGACAACAAATTTTATCCGTTCAAAATCGGTAAGGCTAACCATCAGGGATTTTTGCAAAAAATTTGAAAAAATTTTATTCTCGAATTTCCGGCTCAAAATGATTATAGGTATTCATAATAAGGTATTACGTAAGAAATTACCGGTTGGATGCTTATGGAAAGCGCGGTTATTGCAAATTTCGTATTTTGAAATCTCCGGTTATATTATGCCATCGAACCTGGACTCCAGGCGAATGAGGCGACATATTGCAATAACTTAAACGCTGATCTGCTTAAAATTGCATCATTAATCCAAAATAACCGATACACACAGAATCGGCGACAACAAATTTTATCCGTTCAAAATCGGTAAGGCTAACCATCAGGGATTTTTGCAAAAAATTGAAAAAATTTTATTGTCGAATTTCCGGCTCAAAATGATTATAGGTATTCATAATAAGGTATTACGTAAGAAATTACCGGTTGGATGCTTATGGAAAGCGCGGTTATTGCAAATTTCGTATTTTGAAATCTCCGGTTATATTATGCCATCGAACCTGGACTCCAGGCGAATGAGGCGACATATTGCAATAACTTAAACGCTGATCTGCTTAAAATTGCATCATTAATCCAAAATAACCGATACATACAGAATCGGCGACAACAAATTTTATCCGTTCAAAATCGGTAAGGCTAACCATCAGGGATTTTTGCAAAAAAATTGAAAAAATTTTATTCTCGAATTTCCGGCTCAAAATGATTATAGGTATTCATAATAAGGTATTATGTAAGAAATTACCGGTTGGATGCTTATGGAAAGCGCGGTTATTGCAAATTTCGTATTTTGAAATCTCCGGTTATATTATGCCATCGAACCTGGACTCCAGGCGAATGAGGCGACATATTGCAATAACTTAAACGCTGATCTGCTTAAAATTGCATCATTAATCCAAAATAACCGATACATACAGAATCGGCGACAACAAATTTTATCCGTTCAAAATCGGTAAGGCTAACCATCAGGGATTTTTGCAAAAAAATTGAAAAAATTTTATTCTCGAATTTCCGGCTCAAAATGATTATAGGTATTCATAATAAGGTATTATGTAAGAAATTACCGGTTGGATGCTTATGGAAAGCGCGGTTATTGCAAATTTCGTATTTTGAAATCTCCGGTTATATTATGCCATCGAACCTGGACTCCAGGCGAATGAGGCGACATATTGCAATAACTTAAACGCTGATCTGCTTAAAATTGCATCATTAATCCAAAATAACCGATACATACAGAATCGGCGACAACAAATTTTATCCGTTCAAAATCGGTAAGGCTAACCATCAGGGATTTTTGCAAAAAATTTGAAAAAATTTTATTCTCGAATTTCCGGCTCAAAATGATTATAGGTATTCATAATAAGGTATTACGTAAGAAATTACCGGTTGGATGCTTATGGAAAGCGCGGTTATTGCAAATTTCGTATTTTGAAATCTCCGGTTATATTATGCCATCGAACCTGGACTCCAGGCGACATATTGCAATAACTTAAACGCTGATCTGCTTAAAATTGCATCATTAATCCAAAATAACCGATACACACAGAATCGGCGACAACAAATTTTATCCGTTCAAAATCGGTAAGGCTAACCATCAGGGATTTTTGCAAAAAATTGAAAAAATTTTATTGTCGAATTTCCGGCTCAAAATGATTATAGGTATTCATAATAAGGTATTATGTAAGAAATTACCGGTTGGATGCTTATGGAAAGCGCGGTTATTGCAAATTTCGTATTTTGAAATCTCCGGTTATATTATGCCATCGAACCTGGACTCCAGGCGAATGAGGCGACATATTGCAATAACTTAAACGCTGATCTGCTTAAAATTGCATCATTAATCCAAAATAACCGATACATACAGAATCGGCGACAACAAATTTTATCCGTTCAAAATCGGTAAGGCTAACCATCAGGGATTTTTGCAAAAAATTTGAAAAAATTTTATTCTCGAATTTCCGGCTCAAAATGATTATAGGTATTCATAATAAGGTATTACGTAAGAAATTACCGGTTGGATGCTTATGGAAAGCGCGGTTATTGCAAATTTCGTATTTTGAAATCTCCGGTTATATTATGCCATCGAACCTGGACTCCAGGCGAATGAGGCGACATATTGCAATAACTTAAACGCTGATCTGCTTAAAATTGCATCATTAATCCAAAATAACCGATACACACAGAATCGGCGACAACAAATTTTATCCGTTCAAAATCGGTAAGGCTAACCATCAGGGATTTTTGCAAAAAATTGAAAAAATTTTATTGTCGAATTTCCGGCTCAAAATGATTATAGGTATTCATAATAAGGTATTACGTAAGAAATTACCGGTTGGATGCTTATGGAAAGCGCGGTTATTGCAAATTTCGTATTTTGAAATCTCCGGTTATATTATGCCATCGAACCTGGACTCCAGGCGAATGAGGCGACATATTGCAATAACTTAAACGCTGATCTGCTTAAAATTGCATCATTAATCCAAAATAACCGATACACACAGAATCGGCGACAACAAATTTTATCCGTTCAAAATCGGTAAGGCTAACCATCAGGGATTTTTGCAAAAAATTGAAAAAATTTTATTGTCGAATTTCCGGCTCAAAATGATTATAGGTATTCATAATAAGGTATTACGTAAGAAATTACCGGTTGGATGCTTATGGAAAGCGCGGTTATTGCAAATTTCGTATTTTGAAATCTCCGGTTATATTATGCCATCGAACCTGGACTCCAGGCGAATGAGGCGACATATTGCAATAACTTAAACGCTGATCTGCTTAAAATTGCATCATTAATCCAAAATAACCGATACATACAGAATCGGCGACAACAAATTTTATCCGTTCAAAATCGGTAAGGCTAACCATCAGGGATTTTTGCAAAAAAATTGAAAAAATTTTATTCTCGAATTTCCGGCTCAAAATGATTATAGGTATTCATAATAAGGTATTATGTAAGAAATTACCGGTTGGATGCTTATGGAAAGCGCGGTTATTGCAAATTTCGTATTTTGAAATCTCCGGTTATATTATGCCATCGAACCTGGACTCCAGGCGAATGAGGCGACATATTGCAATAACTTAAACGCTGATCTGCTTAAAATTGCATCATTAATCCAAAATAACCGATACATACAGAATCGGCGACAACAAATTTTATCCGTTCAAAATCGGTAAGGCTAACTAACCATCAGGGATTTTTGCAAAAAAATTGAAAAAATTTTATTGTCGAATTTCCGGCGCAAAATGATTATAGGTATTCATAATAAGGTATTACGTAAGAAATTACCGGTTGGTTGCTTATGGAAAGCGCGGTTATTGCAAATTTCGTATTTTGAAATCTCCGGTTATATTATGCCATCGAACCTGGACTCCAGGCGAATGAGGCGACATATTGCAATAACTTAAACGCTGATCTGCTTAAAATTGCATCATTAATCCAAAATAACCGATACATACAGAATCGGCGACAACAAATTTTATCCGTTCAAAATCGGTAAGGCTAACCATCAGGGATTTTTGCAAAAAATTTGAAAAAATTTTATTCTCGAATTTCCGGCTCAAAATGATTATAGGTATTCATAATAAGGTATTACGTAAGAAATTACCGGTTGGATGCTTATGGAAAGCGCGGTTATTGCAAATTTCGTATTTTGAAATCTCCGGTTATATTATGCCATCGAACCTGGACTCCAGGCGAATGAGGCGACATATTGCAATAACTTAAACGCTGATCTGCTTAAAATTGCATCATTAATCCAAAATAACCGATACACACAGAATCGGCGACAACAAATTTTATCCGTTCAAAATCGGTAAGGCTAACCATCAGGGATTTTTGCAAAAAATTGAAAAAATTTTATTGTCGAATTTCCGGCTCAAAATGATTATAGGTATTCATAATAAGGTATTACGTAAGAAATTACCGGTTGGATGCTTATGGAAAGCGCGCTTATTGCAAATTTCGTATTTTGAAATCTCCGGTTATATTATGCCATCGAACCTGGACTCCAGGCGAATGAGGCGACATATTGCAATAACTTAAACGCTGATCTGCTTAAAATTGCATCATTAATCCAAAATAACCGATACATACAGAATCGGCGACAACAAATTTTATCCGTTCAAAATCGGTAAGGCTAACCATCAGGGATTTTTGCAAAAAAATTGAAAAAATTTTATTCTCGAATTTCCGGCTCAAAATGATTATAGGTATTCATAATAAGGTATTATGTAAGAAATTACCGGTTGGATGCTTATGGAAAGCGCGGTTATTGCAAATTTCGTATTTTGAAATCTCCGGTTATATTATGCCATCGAACCTGGACTCCAGGCGAATGAGGCGACATATTGCAATAACTTAAACGCTGATCTGCTTAAAATTGCATCATTAATCCAAAATAACCGATACATACAGAATCGGCGACAACAAATTTTATCCGTTCAAAATCGGTAAGGCTAAC
The DNA here is from genome assembly GCA_963691935.1 of Nephrotoma guestfalica. Classification (NCBI taxonomy): domain Eukaryota; kingdom Metazoa; phylum Arthropoda; class Insecta; order Diptera; family Tipulidae; genus Nephrotoma; species Nephrotoma guestfalica. The sequence continues at coordinate 256,232,935 of OY829913.1, forward strand.
CATCAGGGATTTTTGCAAAAAATTTGAAAAAATTTTATTCTCGAATTTCCGGCTCAAAATGATTATAGGTATTCATAATAAGGTATTATGTAAGAAATTACCGGTTGGATGCTTATGGAAAGCGCGGTTATTGCAAATTTCGTATTTTGAAATCTCCGGTTATATTATGCCATCGAACCTGGACTCCAGGCGAATGAGGCGACATATTGCAATAACTTAAACGCTGATCTGCTTAAAATTGCATCATTAATCCAAAATAACCGATACATACAGAATCGGCGACAACAAATTTTATCCGTTCAAAATCGGTAAGGCTAACCATCAGGGATTTTTGCAAAAAAATTGAAAAAATTTTATTCTCGAATTTCCGGCTCAAAATGATTATAGGTATTCATAATAAGGTATTACGTAAGAAATTACCGGTTGGATGCTTATGGAAAGCGCGCTTATTGCAAATTTCGTATTTTGAAATCTCCGGTTATATTATGCCATCGAACCTGGACTCCAGGCGAATGAGGCGACATATTGCAATAACTTAAACGCTGATCTGCTTAAAATTGCATCATTAATCCAAAATAACCGATACATACAGAATCGGCGACAACAAATTTTATCCGTTCAAAATCGGTAAGGCTAACCATCAGGGATTTTTGCAAAAAAATTGAAAAAATTTTATTCTCGAATTTCCGGCTCAAAATGATTATAGGTATTCATAATAAGGTATTATGTAAGAAATTACCGGTTGGATGCTTATGGAAAGCGCGGTTATTGCAAATTTCGTATTTTGAAATCTCCGGTTATATTATGCCATCGAACCTGGACTCCAGGCGAATGAGGCGACATATTGCAATAACTTAAACGCTGATCTGCTTAAAATTGCATCATTAATCCAAAATAACCGATACATACAGAATCGGCGACAACAAATTTTATCCGTTCAAAATCGGTAAGGCTAACCATCAGGGATTTTTGCAAAAAAATTGAAAAAATTTTATTCTCGAATTTCCGGCTCAAAATGATTATAGGTATTCATAATAAGGTATTATGTAAGAAATTACCGGTTGGATGCTTATGGAAAGCGCGGTTATTGCAAATTTCGTATTTTGAAATCTCCGGTTATATTATGCCATCGAACCTGGACTCCAGGCGAATGAGGCGACATATTGCAATAACTTAAACGCTGATCTGCTTAAAATTGCATCATTAATCCAAAATAACCGATACACACAGAATCGGCGACAACAAATTTTATCCGTTCAAAATCGGTAAGGCTAACCATCAGGGATTTTTGCAAAAAATTGAAAAAATTTTATTGTCGAATTTCCGGCTCAAAATGATTATAGGTATTCATAATAAGGTATTATGTAAGAAATTACCGGTTGGATGCTTATGGAAAGCGCGGTTATTGCAAATTTCGTATTTTGAAATCTCCGGTTATATTATGCCATCGAACCTGGACTCCAGGCGAATGAGGCGACATATTGCAATAACTTAAACGCTGATCTGCTTAAAATTGCATCATTAATCCAAAATAACCGATACATACAGAATCGGCGACAACAAATTTTATCCGTTCAAAATCGGTAAGGCTAACCATCAGGGATTTTTGCAAAAAATTTGAAAAAATTTTATTCTCGAATTTCCGGCTCAAAATGATTATAGGTATTCATAATAAGGTATTACGTAAGAAATTACCGGTTGGATGCTTATGGAAAGCGCGGTTATTGCAAATTTCGTATTTTGAAATCTCCGGTTATATTATGCCATCGAACCTGGACTCCAGGCGAATGAGGCGACATATTGCAATAACTTAAACGCTGATCTGCTTAAAATTGCATCATTAATCCAAAATAACCGATACACACAGAATCGGCGACAACAAATTTTATCCGTTCAAAATCGGTAAGGCTAACCATCAGGGATTTTTGCAAAAAATTGAAAAAATTTTATTCTCGAATTTCCGGCTCAAAATGATTATAGGTATTCATAATAAGGTATTATGTAAGAAATTACCGGTTGGATGCTTATGGAAAGCGCGGTTATTGCAAATTTCGTATTTTGAAATCTCCGGTTATATTATGCCATCGAACCTGGACTCCAGGCGAATGAGGCGACATATTGCAATAACTTAAACGCTGATCTGCTTAAAATTGCATCATTAATCCAAAATAACCGATACATACAGAATCGGCGACAACAAATTTTATCCGTTCAAAATCGGTAAGGCTAACCATCAGGGATTTTTGCAAAAAATTTGAAAAAATTTTATTCTCGAATTTCCGGCTCAAAATGATTATAGGTATTCATAATAAGGTATTATGTAAGAAATTACCGGTTGGATGCTTATGGAAAGCGCGGTTATTGCAAATTTCGTATTTTGAAATCTCCGGTTATATTATGCCATCGAACCTGGACTCCAGGCGAATGAGGCGACATATTGCAATAACTTAAACGCTGATCTGCTTAAAATTGCATCATTAATCCAAAATAACCGATACATACAGAATCGGCGACAACAAATTTTATCCGTTCAAAATCGGTAAGGCTAACCATCAGGGATTTTTGCAAAAAAATTGAAAAAATTTTATTCTCGAATTTCCGGCTCAAAATGATTATAGGTATTCATAATAAGGTATTACGTAAGAAATTACCGGTTGGATGCTTATGGAAAGCGCGCTTATTGCAAATTTCGTATTTTGAAATCTCCGGTTATATTATGCCATCGAACCTGGACTCCAGGCGAATGAGGCGACATATTGCAATAACTTAAACGCTGATCTGCTTAAAATTGCATCATTAATCCAAAATAACCGATACATACAGAATCGGCGACAACAAATTTTATCCGTTCAAAATCGGTAAGGCTAACCATCAGGGATTTTTGCAAAAAAATTGAAAAAATTTTATTCTCGAATTTCCGGCTCAAAATGATTATAGGTATTCATAATAAGGTATTATGTAAGAAATTACCGGTTGGATGCTTATGGAAAGCGCGGTTATTGCAAATTTCGTATTTTGAAATCTCCGGTTATATTATGCCATCGAACCTGGACTCCAGGCGAATGAGGCGACATATTGCAATAACTTAAACGCTGATCTGCTTAAAATTGCATCATTAATCCAAAATAACCGATACATACAGAATCGGCGACAACAAATTTTATCCGTTCAAAATCGGTAAGGCTAACCATCAGGGATTTTTGCAAAAAAATTGAAAAAATTTTATTCTCGAATTTCCGGCTCAAAATGATTATAGGTATTCATAATAAGGTATTATGTAAGAAATTACCGGTTGGATGCTTATGGAAAGCGCGGTTATTGCAAATTTCGTATTTTGAAATCTCCGGTTATATTATGCCATCGAACCTGGACTCCAGGCGAATGAGGCGACATATTGCAATAACTTAAACGCTGATCTGCTTAAAATTGCATCATTAATCCAAAATAACCGATACACACAGAATCGGCGACAACAAATTTTATCCGTTCAAAATCGGTAAGGCTAACCATCAGGGATTTTTGCAAAAAATTGAAAAAATTTTATTGTCGAATTTCCGGCTCAAAATGATTATAGGTATTCATAATAAGGTATTATGTAAGAAATTACCGGTTGGATGCTTATGGAAAGCGCGGTTATTGCAAATTTCGTATTTTGAAATCTCCGGTTATATTATGCCATCGAACCTGGACTCCAGGCGAATGAGGCGACATATTGCAATAACTTAAACGCTGATCTGCTTAAAATTGCATCATTAATCCAAAATAACCGATACATACAGAATCGGCGACAACAAATTTTATCCGTTCAAAATCGGTAAGGCTAACCATCAGGGATTTTTGCAAAAAATTTGAAAAAATTTTATTCTCGAATTTCCGGCTCAAAATGATTATAGGTATTCATAATAAGGTATTACGTAAGAAATTACCGGTTGGATGCTTATGGAAAGCGCGGTTATTGCAAATTTCGTATTTTGAAATCTCCGGTTATATTATGCCATCGAACCTGGACTCCAGGCGAATGAGGCGACATATTGCAATAACTTAAACGCTGATCTGCTTAAAATTGCATCATTAATCCAAAATAACCGATACACACAGAATCGGCGACAACAAATTTTATCCGTTCAAAATCGGTAAGGCTAACCATCAGGGATTTTTGCAAAAAATTGAAAAAATTTTATTGTCGAATTTCCGGCTCAAAATGATTATAGGTATTCATAATAAGGTATTACGTAAGAAATTACCGGTTGGATGCTTATGGAAAGCGCGGTTATTGCAAATTTCGTATTTTGAAATCTCCGGTTATATTATGCCATCGAACCTGGACTCCAGGCGAATGAGGCGACATATTGCAATAACTTAAACGCTGATCTGCTTAAAATTGCATCATTAATCCAAAATAACCGATACACACAGAATCGGCGACAACAAATTTTATCCGTTCAAAATCGGTAAGGCTAACCATCAGGGATTTTTGCAAAAAATTGAAAAAATTTTATTGTCGAATTTCCGGCTCAAAATGATTATAGGTATTCATAATAAGGTATTACGTAAGAAATTACCGGTTGGATGCTTATGGAAAGCGCGGTTATTGCAAATTTCGTATTTTGAAATCTCCGGTTATATTATGCCATCGAACCTGGACTCCAGGCGAATGAGGCGACATATTGCAATAACTTAAACGCTGATCTGCTTAAAATTGCATCATTAATCCAAAATAACCGATACATACAGAATCGGCGACAACAAATTTTATCCGTTCAAAATCGGTAAGGCTAACCATCAGGGATTTTTGCAAAAAAATTGAAAAAATTTTATTCTCGAATTTCCGGCTCAAAATGATTATAGGTATTCATAATAAGGTATTATGTAAGAAATTACCGGTTGGATGCTTATGGAAAGCGCGGTTATTGCAAATTTCGTATTTTGAAATCTCCGGTTATATTATGCCATCGAACCTGGACTCCAGGCGAATGAGGCGACATATTGCAATAACTTAAACGCTGATCTGCTTAAAATTGCATCATTAATCCAAAATAACCGATACATACAGAATCGGCGACAACAAATTTTATCCGTTCAAAATCGGTAAGGCTAACCATCAGGGATTTTTGCAAAAAATTTGAAAAAATTTTATTCTCGAATTTCCGGCTCAAAATGATTATAGGTATTCATAATAAGGTATTATGTAAGAAATTACCGGTTGGATGCTTATGGAAAGCGCGGTTATTGCAAATTTCGTATTTTGAAATCTCCGGTTATATTATGCCATCGAACCTGGACTCCAGGCGAATGAGGCGACATATTGCAATAACTTAAACGCTGATCTGCTTAAAATTGCATCATTAATCCAAAATAACCGATACATACAGAATCGGCGACAACAAATTTTATCCGTTCAAAATCGGTAAGGCTAACTAACCATCAGGGATTTTTGCAAAAAAATTGAAAAAATTTTATTGTCGAATTTCCGGCGCAAAATGATTATAGGTATTCATAATAAGGTATTATGTAAGAAATTACCGGTTGGATGCTTATGGAAAGCGCGGTTATTGCAAATTTCGTATTTTGAAATCTCCGGTTATATTATGCCATCGAACCTGGACTCCAGGCGAATGAGGCGACATATTGCAATAACTTAAACGCTGATCTGCTTAAAATTGCATCATTAATCCAAAATAACCGATACATACAGAATCGGCGACAACAAATTTTATCCGTTCAAAATCGGTAAGGCTAACCATCAGGGATTTTTGCAAAAAAATTGAAAAAATTTTATTGTCGAATTTCCGGCTCAAAATGATTATAGGTATTCATAATAAGGTATTACGTAAGAAATTACCGGTTGGATGCTTATGGAAAGCGCGGTTATTGCAAATTTCGTATTTTGAAATCTCCGGTTATATTATGCCATCGAACCTGGACTCCAGGCGAATGAGGCGACATATTGCAATAACTTAAACGCTGATCTGCTTAAAATTGCATCATTAATCCAAAATAACCGATACACACAGAATCGGCGACAACAAATTTTATCCGTTCAAAATCGGTAAGGCTAACCATCAGGGATTTTTGCAAAAAATTTAAAAAAATTTATTGTCGAATTTCCGGCTCAAAATGATTATAGGTATTCATAATAAGGTATTACGTAAGAAATTACCGGTTGGATGCTTATGGAAAGCGCGGTTATTGCAAATTTCGAATTTTGAAATCTCCGGTTATATTATGCCATCGAACCTGGACTCCAGGCGAATGAGGCGACATATTGCAATAACTTAAACGCTGATCTGCTTAAAATTGCATCATTAATCCAAAATAACCGATACATACAGAATCGGCGACAACAAATTTTATCCGTTCAAAATCGGTAAGGCTACATCAGGGATTTTTGCAAAAAAATTGAAAAAATTTTATTGTCGAATTTCCGGCTCAAAATGATTATAGGTATTCATAATAAGGTATTACGTAAGAAATTACCGGTTGGATGCTTATGGAAAGCGCGGTTATTGCAAATTTCGTATTTTGAAATCTCCGGTTATATTATGCCATCGAACCTGGACTCCAGGCGAATGAGGCGACATATTGCAATAACTTAAACGCTGATCTGCTTAAAATTGCATCATTAATCCAAAATAACCGATACACACAGAATCGGCGACAACAAATTTTATCCGTTCAAAATCGGTAAGGCTAACCATCAGGGATTTTTGCAAAAAATTGAAAAAATTTTATTGTCGAATTTCCGGCTCAAAATGATTATAGGTATTCATAATAAGGTATTACGTAAGAAATTACTGGTTGGATGCTTATGGAAAGCGCGGTTATTGCAAATTTCGTATTTTGAAATCTCCGGTTATATTATGCCATCGAACCTGGACTCCAGGCGAATGAGGCGACATATTGCAATAACTTAAACGCTGATCTGCTTAAAATTGCAACATTAATCCAAAATAACCGATACATACAGAATCGGCGACAACAAATTTTATCCGTTCAAAATCGGTAAGGCTAACCATCAGGGATTTTTGCAAAAAAATTGAAAACATTTTATTCTCGAATTTCCGGCTCAAAATGATTATAGGTATTCATAATAAGGTATTACGTAAGAATTTACCGGTTGGATGCTTATGGAAAGCGCGGTTATTGCAAATTTCGTATTTTGAAATCTCCGGTTATATTATGCCATCGAACCTGGACTCCAGGCGAATGAGGCGACATATTGCAATAACTTAAACGCTGATCTGCTTAAAATTGCATCATTAATCCAAAATAACCGATACATACAGAATCGGCGACAACAAATTTTATCCGTTCAAAATCGGTAAGGCTAACCATCAGGGATTTTTGCAAAAAAATTGAAAACATTTTATTCTCGAATTTCCGGCTCAAAATGATTATAGGTATTCATAATAAGGTATTACGTAAGAAATTACTGGTTGGATGCTTATGGAAAGCGCGGTTATTGCAAATTTCGTATTTTGAAATCTCCGGTTATATTATGCCATCGAACCTGGACTCCAGGCGAATGAGGCGACATATTGCAATAACTTAAACGCTGATCTGCTTAAAATTGCATCATTAATCCAAAATAACCGATACATACAGAATCGGCGACAACAAATTTTATCCGTTCAAAATCGGTAAGGCTAACTAACCATCAGGGATTTTTGCAAAAAAATTGAAAACATTTTATTCTCGAATTTCCGGCTCAAAATGATTATAGGTATTCATAATAAGGTATTACGTAAGAATTTACCGGTTGGATGCTTATGGAAAGCGCGGTTATTGCAAATTTCGTATTTTGAAATCTCCGGTTATATTATGCCATCGAACCTGGACTCCAGGCGAATGAGGCGACATATTGCAATAACTTAAACGCTGATCTGCTTAAAATTGCATCATTAATCCAAAATAACCGATACATACAGAATCGGCGACAACAAATTTTATCCGTTCAAAATCGGTAAGGCTAACCATCAGGGATTTTTGCAAAAAAATTGAAAACATTTTATTCTCGAATTTCCGGCTCAAAATGATTATAGGTATTCATAATAAGGTATTACGTAAGAATTTACCGGTTGGATGCTTATGGAAAGCGCGGTTATTGCAAATTTCGTATTTTGAAATCTCCGGTTATATTATGCCATCGAACCTGGACTCCAGGCGAATGAGGCGACATATTGCAATAACTTAAACGCTGATCTGCTTAAAATTGCATCATTAATCCAAAATAACCGAAACATACAGAATCGGTGACAACAAATTTTATCCGTTCAAAATCGGTAAGGCTAACCATCAGGGATTTTTGTAAAAAATTTGAAAAAATTTTATTCTCGAATTTCCGGCTCAAAATGATTATAGGTATTCATAATAAGGTATTACGTAAGAAATTACCGGTTGGATGCTTATAGAAAGCGCGGTTATTGCAAATTTCGTATTTTGAAATCTCCGGTTATATTATGCCATCGAACCTGGACTCCAGGCGAATGAGGCGACATATTGCAATAACTTAAACGCTGATCTGCTTAAAATTGCATCATTAATCCAAAATAACCGATACATACAGAATCGGCGACAACAAATTTTATCCGTTCAAAATCGGTAAGGCTAACCATCAGGGATTTTTGGAAAAAAATTGAAAAAACTTTATTGTCGAATTTCCGGCTCAAAATGATTATAGGTATTCATAATAAGGTATTACGTAAGAAATTACCGGTTGGTTGCTTATGGAAAGCGCGGTTATTGCAAATTTCGTATTTTGAAATCTCCGGTTATATTATGCCATCGAACCTGGACTCCAGGCGAATGAGGCGACATATTGCAATAACTTAAACGCTGATCTGCTTAAAATTGCATCATTAATCCAAAATAACCGATACATACAGAATCGGCGACAACAAATTTTATCCGTTCAAAATCGGTAAGGCTAACCATCAGGGATTTTTGCAAAAAAATTGAAAAAATTTTATTCTCGAATTTCCGGCTCAAAATGATTATAGGTATTCATAATAAGGTATTACGTAAGAAATTACCGGTTGGATGCTTATGGAAAGCGCGGTTATTGCAAATTTCGTATTTTGAAATCTCCGGTTATATTATGCCATCGAACCTGGACTCCAGGCGAATGAGGCGACATATTGCAATAACTTAAACGCTGATCTGCTTAAAATTGCATCATTAATCCAAAATAACCGATACATACAGAATCGGAGACAACAAATTTTATCCGTTCAAAATCGGTAAGGCTAACTAACCATCAGGGATTTTTGCAAAAAAATTGAAAAAATTTTATTGTCGAATTTCCGGCTCAAAATGATTATAGGTATTCATAATAAGGTATTACGTAAGAAATTACCGGTTGGATGCTTATGGAAAGCGCGGTTATTGCAAATTTCGTATTTTGAAATCTCCGGTTATATTATGCCATCGAACCTGGACTCCAGGCGAATGAGGCGACATATTGCAATAACTTAAACGCTGATCTGCTTAAAGTTGCATCATTAATCCAAAATAACCGATACATACAGAATCGGCGACAACAAATTTTATCCGTTCAAAATCGGTAAGGCTAACCATCAGGGATTTTTGCAAAAAATTTGAAAAAATTTTATTCTCGAATTTCCGGCTCAAAATGATTATAGGTATTCATAATAAGGTATTATGTAAGAAATTACCGGTTGGATGCTTATGGAAAGCGCGGTTATTGCAAATTTCGTATTTTGAAATCTCCGGTTATATTATGCCATCGAACCTGGACTCCAGGCGAATGAGGCGACATATTGCAATAACTTAAACGCTGATCTGCTTAAAATTGCATCATTAATCCAAAATAACCGATACATACAGAATCGGCGACAACAAATTTTATCCGTTCAAAATCGGTAAGGCTAACCATCAGGGATTTTTGCAAAAAATTTGAAAAAATTTTATTCTCGAATTTCCGGCTCAAAATGATTATAGGTATTCATAATAAGGTATTATGTAAGAAATTACCGGTTGGATGCTTATGGAAAGCGCGGTTATTGCAAATTTCGTATTTTGAAATCTCCGGTTATATTATGCCATCGAACCTGGACTCCAGGCGAATGAGGCGACATATTGCAATAACTTAAACGCTGATCTGCTTAAAATTGCATCATTAATCCAAAATAACCGATACATACAGAATCGGAGACAACAAATTTTATCCGTTCAAAATCGGTAAGGCTAACTAACCATCAGGGATTTTTGCAAAAAAATTGAAAAAATTTTATTGTCGAATTTCCGGCTCAAAATGATTATAGGTATTCATAATAAGGTATTACGTAAGAAATTACCGGTTGGATGCTTATGGAAAGCGCGGTTATTGCAAATTTCGTATTTTGAAATCTCCGGTTATATTATGCCATCGAACCTGGACTCCAGGCGAATGAGGCGACATATTGCAATAACTTAAACGCTGATCTGCTTAAAATTGCATCATTAATCCAAAATAACCGATACACACAGAATCGGCGACAACAAATTTTATCCGTTCAAAATCGGTAAGGCTAACCATCAGGGATTTTTGCAAAAAATTGAAAAAATTTTATTGTCGAATTTCCGGCTCAAAATGATTATAGGTATTCATAATAAGGTATTACGTAAGAAATTACCGGTTGGATGCTTATGGAAAGCGCGGTTATTGCAAATTTCGTATTTTGAAATCTCCGGTTATATTATGCCATCGAACCTGGACTCCAGGCGAATGAGGCGACATATTGCAATAACTTAAACGCTGATCTGCTTAAAATTGCATCATTAATCCAAAATAACCGATATATACAGAATCGGCGACAACAAATTTTATCCGTTCAAAATCGGTAAGGCTAACCATCAGGGATTTTTGCAAAAAATTTGAAAAAATTTTATTCTCGAATTTCCGGCTCAAAATGATTATAGGTATTCATAATAAGGTATTACGTAAGAAATTACCGGTTGGATGCTTATGGAAAGCGCGGTTATTGCAAATTTCGTATTTTGAAATCTCCGGTTATATTATGCCATCGAACCTGGACTCCAGGCGAATGAGGCGACATATTGCAATAACTTAAACGCTGATCTGCTTAAAATTGCATCATTAATCCAAAATAACCGATACATACAGAATCGGCGACAACAAATTTTATCCGTTCAAAATCGGTAAGGCTAACCATCAGGGATTTTTGTAAAAAATTTGAAAAAATTTTATTCTCGAATTTCCGGCTCAAAATGATTATAGGTATTCATAATAAGGTATTACGTAAGAAATTACCGGTTGGATGCTTATAGAAAGCGCGGTTATTGCAAATTTCGTATTTTGAAATCTCCGGTTATATTATGCCATCGAACCTGGACTCCAGGCGAATGAGGCGACATATTGCAATAACTTAAACGCTGATCTGCTTAAAATTGCATCATTAATCCAAAATAACCGATACATACAGAATCGGCGACAACAAATTTTATCCGTTCAAAATCGGTAAGGCTAACCATCAGGGATTTTTGGAAAAAAATTGAAAAAACTTTATTGTCGAATTTCCGGCTCAAAATGATTATAGGTATTCATAATAAGGTATTACGTAAGAAATTACCGGTTGGTTGCTTATGGAAAGCGCGGTTATTGCAAATTTCGTATTTTGAAATCTCCGGTTATATTATGCCATCGAACCTGGACTCCAGGCGAATGAGGCGACATATTGCAATAACTTAAACGCTGATCTGCTTAAAATTGCATCATTAATCCAAAATAACCGATACATACAGAATCGGCGACAACAAATTTTATCCGTTCAAAATCGGTAAGGCTAACCATCAGGGATTTTTGCAAAAAAATTGAAAAAATTTTATTGTCGAATTTCCGGCTCAAAATGATTATAGGTATTCATAATAAGGTATTACGTAAGAAATTACCGGTTGGATGCTTATGGAAAGCGCGGTTATTGCAAATTTCGTATTTTGAAATCTCCGGTTATATTATGCCATCGAACCTGGACTCCAGGCGAATGAGGCGACATATTGCAATAACTTAAACGCTGATCTGCTTAAAATTGCATCATTAATCCAAAATAACCGATACATACAGAATCGGAGACAACAAATTTTATCCGTTCAAAATCGGTAAGGCTAACTAACCATCAGGGATTTTTGCAAAAAAATTGAAAAAATTTTATTGTCGAATTTCCGGCTCAAAATGATTATAGGTATTCATAATAAGGTATTACGTAAGAAATTACCGGTTGGATGCTTATGGAAAGCGCGGTTATTGCAAATTTCGTATTTTGAAATCTCCGGTTATATTATGCCATCGAACCTGGACTCCAGGCGAATGAGGCGACATATTGCAATAACTTAAACGCTGATCTGCTTAAAGTTGCATCATTAATCCAAAATAACCGATACATACAGAATCGGCGACAACAAATTTTATCCGTTCAAAATCGGTAAGGCTAACCATCAGGGATTTTTGCAAAAAATTTGAAAAAATTTTATTCTCGAATTTCCGGCTCAAAATGATTATAGGTATTCATAATAAGGTATTATGTAAGAAATTACCGGTTGGATGCTTATGGAAAGCGCGGTTATTGCAAATTTCGTATTTTGAAATCTCCGGTTATATTATGCCATCGAACCTGGACTCCAGGCGAATGAGGCGACATATTGCAATAACTTAAACGCTGATCTGCTTAAAATTGCATCATTAATCCAAAATAACCGATACATACAGAATCGGCGACAACAAATTTTATCCGTTCAAAATCGGTAAGGCTAACCATCAGGGATTTTTGCAAAAAATTTGAAAAAATTTTATTCTCGAATTTCCGGCTCAAAATGATTATAGGTATTCATAATAAGGTATTATGTAAGAAATTACCGGTTGGATGCTTATGGAAAGCGCGGTTATTGCAAATTTCGTATTTTGAAATCTCCGGTTATATTATGCCATCGAACCTGGACTCCAGGCGAATGAGGCGACATATTGCAATAACTTAAACGCTGATCTGCTTAAAATTGCATCATTAATCCAAAATAACCGATACATACAGAATCGGAGACAACAAATTTTATCCGTTCAAAATCGGTAAGGCTAACTAACCATCAGGGATTTTTGCAAAAAATTGAAAAAATTTTATTGTCGAATTTCCGGCTCAAAATGATTATAGGTATTCATAATAAGGTATTACGTAAGAAATTACCGGTTGGATGCTTATGGAAAGCGCGGTTATTGCAAATTTCGTATTTTGAAATCTCCGGTTATATTATGCCATCGAACCTGGACTCCAGGCGAATGAGGCGACATATTGCAATAACTTAAACGCTGATCTGCTTAAAATTGCATCATTAATCCAAAATAACCGATACACACAGAATCGGCGACAACAAATTTTATCCGTTCAAAATCGGTAAGGCTAACCATCAGGGATTTTTGCAAAAAATTGAAAAAATTTTATTGTCGAATTTCCGGCTCAAAATGATTATAGGTATTCATAATAAGGTATTACGTAATAAATTACCGGTTGGATGCTTATGGAAAGCGCGGTTATTGCAAATTTCGTATTTTGAAATCTCCGGTTATATTATGCCATCGAACCTGGACTCCAGGCGAATGAGGCGACATATTGCAATAACTTAAACGCTGATCTGCTTAAAATTGCATCATTAATCCAAAATAACCGATACATACAGAATCGGCGACAACAAATTTTATCCGTTCAAAATCGGTAAGGCTAACCATCAGGGATTTTTGCAAAAAATTTGAAAAAATTTTATTCTCGAATTTCCGGCTCAAAATGATTATAGGTATTCATAATAAGGTATTACGTAAGAAATTACCGGTTGGATGCTTATGGAAAGCGCGGTTATTGCAAATTTCGTATTTTGAAATCTCCGGTTATATTATGCCATCGAACCTGGACTCCAGGCGAATGAGGCGACATATTGCAATAACTTAAACGCTGATCTGCTTAAAATTGCATCATTAATCCAAAATAACCGATACACACAGAATCGGCGACAACAAATTTTATCCGTTCAAAATCGGTAAGGCTAACCATCAGGGATTTTTGCAAAAAATTGAAAAAATTTTATTGTCGAATTTCCGGCTCAAAATGATTATAGGTATTCATAATAAGGTATTATGTAAGAAATTACCGGTTGGATGCTTATGGAAAGCGCGGTTATTGCAAATTTCGTATTTTGAAATCTCCGGTTATATTATGCCATCGAACCTGGACTCCAGGCGAATGAGGCGACATATTGCAATAACTTAAACGCTGATCTGCTTAAAATTGCATCATTAATCCAAAATAACCGATACATACAGAATCGGCGACAACAAATTTTATCCGTTCAAAATCGGTAAGGCTAACCATCAGGGATTTTTGCAAAAAATTTGAAAAAATTTTATTCTCGAATTTCCGGCTCAAAATGATTATAGGTATTCATAATAAGGTATTACGTAAGAAATTACCGGTTGGATGCTTATGGAAAGCGCGGTTATTGCAAATTTCGTATTTTGAAATCTCCGGTTATATTATGCCATCGAACCTGGACTCCAGGCGAATGAGGCGACATATTGCAATAACTTAAACGCTGATCTGCTTAAAATTGCATCATTAATCCAAAATAACCGATACACACAGAATCGGCGACAACAAATTTTATCCGTTCAAAATCGGTAAGGCTAACCATCAGGGATTTTTGCAAAAAATTGAAAAAATTTTATTGTCGAATTTCCGGCTCAAAATGATTATAGGTATTCATAATAAGGTATTACGTAAGAAATTACCGGTTGGATGCTTATGGAAAGCGCGGTTATTGCAAATTTCGTATTTTGAAATCTCCGGTTATATTATGCCATCGAACCTGGACTCCAGGCGAATGAGGCGACATATTGCAATAACTTAAACGCTGATCTGCTTAAAATTGCATCATTAATCCAAAATAACCGATACACACAGAATCGGCGACAACAAATTTTATCCGTTCAAAATCGGTAAGGCTAACCATCAGGGATTTTTGCAAAAAATTGAAAAAATTTTATTGTCGAATTTCCGGCTCAAAATGATTATAGGTATTCATAATAAGGTATTACGTAAGAAATTACCGGTTGGATGCTTATGGAAAGCGCGGTTATTGCAAATTTCGTATTTTGAAATCTCCGGTTATATTATGCCATCGAACCTGGACTCCAGGCGAATGAGGCGACATATTGCAATAACTTAAACGCTGATCTGCTTAAAATTGCATCATTAATCCAAAATAACCGATACATACAGAATCGGCGACAACAAATTTTATCCGTTCAAAATCGGTAAGGCTAACCATCAGGGATTTTTGCAAAAAATTTGAAAAAATTTTATTCTCGAATTTCCGGCTCAAAATGATTATAGGTATTCATAATAAGGTATTATGTAAGAAATTACCGGTTGGATGCTTATGGAAAGCGCGGTTATTGCAAATTTCGTATTTTGAAATCTCCGGTTATATTATGCCATCGAACCTGGACTCCAGGCGAATGAGGCGACATATTGCAATAACTTAAACGCTGATCTGCTTAAAATTGCATCATTAATCCAAAATAACCGATACATACAGAATCGGCGACAACAAATTTTATCCGTTCAAAATCGGTAAGGCTAACTAACCATCAGGGATTTTTGCAAAAAAATTGAAAAAATTTTATTGTCGAATTTCCGGCGCAAAATGATTATAGGTATTCATAATAAGGTATTACGTAAGAAATTACCGGTTGGTTGCTTATGGAAAGCGCGGTTATTGCAAATTTCGTATTTTGAAATCTCCGGTTATATTATGCCATCGAACCTGGACTCCAGGCGAATGAGGCGACATATTGCAATAACTTAAACGCTGATCTGCTTAAAATTGCATCATTAATCCAAAATAACCGATACATACAGAATCGGCGACAACAAATTTTATCCGTTCAAAATCGGTAAGGCTAACCATCAGGGATTTTTGCAAAAAATTTGAAAAAATTTTATTCTCGAATTTCCGGCTCAAAATGATTATAGGTATTCATAATAAGGTATTATGTAAGAAATTACCGGTTGGATGCTTATGGAAAGCGCGGTTATTGCAAATTTCGTATTTTGAAATCTCCGGTTATATTATGCCATCGAACCTGGACTCCAGGCGAATGAGGCGACATATTGCAATAACTTAAACGCTGATCTGCTTAAAATTGCATCATTAATCCAAAATAACCGATACATACAGAATCGGCGACAACAAATTTTATCCGTTCAAAATCGGTAAGGCTAACCATCAGGGATTTTTGCAAAAAATTTGAAAAAATTTTATTCTCGAATTTCCGGCTCAAAATGATTATAGGTATTCATAATAAGGTATTACGTAAGAAATTACCGGTTGGATGCTTATGGAAAGCGCGGTTATTGCAAATTTCGTATTTTGAAATCTCCGGTTATATTATGCCATCGAACCTGGACTCCAGGCGAATGAGGCGACATATTGCAATAACTTAAACGCTGATCTGCTTAAAATTGCATCATTAATCCAAAATAACCGATACACACAGAATCGGCGACAACAAATTTTATCCGTTCAAAATCGGTAAGGCTAACCATCAGGGATTTTTGCAAAAAATTTGAAAAAATTTTATTGTCGAATTTCCGGCTCAAAATGATTATAGGTATTCATAATAAGGTATTACGTAAGAAATTACCGGTTGGATGCTTATGGAAAGCGCGGTTATTGCAAATTTCGTATTTTGAAATCTCCGGTTATATTATGCCATCGAACCTGGACTCCAGGCGAATGAGGCGACATATTGCAATAACTTAAACGCTGATCTGCTTAAAATTGCATCATTAATCCAAAATAACCGATACATACAGAATCGGCGACAACAAATTTTATCCGTTCAAAATCGGTAAGGCTAACCATCAGGGATTTTTGCAAAAAAATTGAAAAAATTTTATTCTCGAATTTCCGGCTCAAAATGATTATAGGTATTCATAATAAGGTATTATGTAAGAAATTACCGGTTGGATGCTTATGGAAAGCGCGGTTATTGCAAATTTCGTATTTTGAAATCTCCGGTTATATTATGCCATCGAACCTGGACTCCAGGCGAATGAGGCGACATATTGCAATAACTTAAACGCTGATCTGCTTAAAATTGCATCATTAATCCAAAATAACCGATACATACAGAATCGGCGACAACAAATTTTATCCGTTCAAAATCGGTAAGGCTAACCATCAGGGATTTTTGCAAAAAAATTGAAAAAATTTTATTCTCGAATTTCCGGCTCAAAATGATTATAGGTATTCATAATAAGGTATTATGTAAGAAATTACCGGTTGGATGCTTATGGAAAGCGCGGTTATTGCAAATTTCGTATTTTGAAATCTCCGGTTATATTATGCCATCGAACCTGGACTCCAGGCGAATGAGGCGACATATTGCAATAACTTAAACGCTGATCTGCTTAAAATTGCATCATTAATCCAAAATAACCGATACATACAGAATCGGCGACAACAAATTTTATCCGTTCAAAATCGGTAAGGCTAACCATCAGGGATTTTTGCAAAAAATTTGAAAAAATTTTATTCTCGAATTTCCGGCTCAAAATGATTATAGGTATTCATAATAAGGTATTACGTAAGAAATTACCGGTTGGATGCTTATGGAAAGCGCGGTTATTGCAAATTTCGTATTTTGAAATCTCCGGTTATATTATGCCATCGAACCTGGACTCCAGGCGAATGAGGCGACATATTGCAATAACTTAAACGCTGATCTGCTTAAAATTGCATCATTAATCCAAAATAACCGATACACACAGAATCGGCGACAACAAATTTTATCCGTTCAAAATCGGTAAGGCTAACCATCAGGGATTTTTGCAAAAAATTGAAAAAATTTTATTGTCGAATTTCCGGCTCAAAATGATTATAGGTATTCATAATAAGGTATTATGTAAGAAATTACCGGTTGGATGCTTATGGAAAGCGCGGTTATTGCAAATTTCGTATTTTGAAATCTCCGGTTATATTATGCCATCGAACCTGGACTCCAGGCGAATGAGGCGACATATTGCAATAACTTAAACGCTGATCTGCTTAAAATTGCATCATTAATCCAAAATAACCGATACATACAGAATCGGCGACAACAAATTTTATCCGTTCAAAATCGGTAAGGCTAACCATCAGGGATTTTTGCAAAAAATTTGAAAAAATTTTATTCTCGAATTTCCGGCTCAAAATGATTATAGGTATTCATAATAAGGTATTACGTAAGAAATTACCGGTTGGATGCTTATGGAAAGCGCGGTTATTGCAAATTTCGTATTTTGAAATCTCCGGTTATATTATGCCATCGAACCTGGACTCCAGGCGAATGAGGCGACATATTGCAATAACTTAAACGCTGATCTGCTTAAAATTGCATCATTAATCCAAAATAACCGATACACACAGAATCGGCGACAACAAATTTTATCCGTTCAAAATCGGTAAGGCTAACCATCAGGGATTTTTGCAAAAAATTGAAAAAATTTTATTGTCGAATTTCCGGCTCAAAATGATTATAGGTATTCATAATAAGGTATTACGTAAGAAATTACCGGTTGGATGCTTATGGAAAGCGCGGTTATTGCAAATTTCGTATTTTGAAATCTCCGGTTATATTATGCCATCGAACCTGGACTCCAGGCGAATGAGGCGACATATTGCAATAACTTAAACGCTGATCTGCTTAAAATTGCATCATTAATCCAAAATAACCGATACACACAGAATCGGCGACAACAAATTTTATCCGTTCAAAATCGGTAAGGCTAACCATCAGGGATTTTTGCAAAAAATTGAAAAAATTTTATTGTCGAATTTCCGGCTCAAAATGATTATAGGTATTCATAATAAGGTATTACGTAAGAAATTACCGGTTGGATGCTTATGGAAAGCGCGGTTATTGCAAATTTCGTATTTTGAAATCTCCGGTTATATTATGCCATCGAACCTGGACTCCAGGCGAATGAGGCGACATATTGCAATAACTTAAACGCTGATCTGCTTAAAATTGCATCATTAATCCAAAATAACCGATACATACAGAATCGGCGACAACAAATTTTATCCTCGAATTTCCGGCTCAAAATGATTATAGGTATTCATAATAAGGTATTATGTAAGAAATTACCGGTTGGATGCTTATGGAAAGCGCGGTTATTGCAAATTTCGTATTTTGAAATCTCCGGTTATATTATGCCATCGAACCTGGACTCCAGGCGAATGAGGCGACATATTGCAATAACTTAAACGCTGATCTGCTTAAAATTGCATCATTAATCCAAAATAACCGATACATACAGAATCGGCGACAACAAATTTTATCCGTTCAAAATCGGTAAGGCTAACCATCAGGGATTTTTGCAAAAAATTTGAAAAAATTTTATTCTCGAATTTCCGGCTCAAAATGATTATAGGTATTCATAATAAGGTATTATGTAAGAAATTACCGGTTGGATGCTTATGGAAAGCGCGGTTATTGCAAATTTCGTATTTTGAAATCTCCGGTTATATTATGCCATCGAACCTGGACTCCAGGCGAATGAGGCGACATATTGCAATAACTTAAACGCTGATCTGCTTAAAATTGCATCATTAATCCAAAATAACCGATACATACAGAATCGGCGACAACAAATTTTATCCGTTCAAAATCGGTAAGGCTAACTAACCATCAGGGATTTTTGCAAAAAAATTGAAAAAATTTTATTGTCGAATTTCCGGCGCAAAATGATTATAGGTATTCATAATAAGGTATTATGTAAGAAATTACCGGTTGGATGCTTATGGAAAGCGCGGTTATTGCAAATTTCGTATTTTGAAATCTCCGGTTATATTATGCCATCGAACCTGGACTCCAGGCGAATGAGGCGACATATTGCAATAACTTAAACGCTGATCTGCTTAAAATTGCATCATTAATCCAAAATAACCGATACATACAGAATCGGCGACAACAAATTTTATCCGTTCAAAATCGGTAAGGCTAACCATCAGGGATTTTTGCAAAAAAATTGAAAAAATTTTATTGTCGAATTTCCGGCTCAAAATGATTATAGGTATTCATAATAAGGTATTACGTAAGAAATTACCGGTTGGATGCTTATGGAAAGCGCGGTTATTGCAAATTTCGTATTTTGAAATCTCCGGTTATATTATGCCATCGAACCTGGACTCCAGGCGAATGAGGCGACATATTGCAATAACTTAAACGCTGATCTGCTTAAAATTGCATCATTAATCCAAAATAACCGATACACACAGAATCGGCGACAACAAATTTTATCCGTTCAAAATCGGTAAGGCTAACCATCAGGGATTTTTGCAAAAAATTGAAAAAATTTATTGTCGAATTTCCGGCTCAAAATGATTATAGGTATTCATAATAAGGTATTACGTAAGAAATTACCGGTTGGATGCTTATGGAAAGCGCGGTTATTGCAAATTTCGAATTTTGAAATCTCCGGTTATATTATGCCATCGAACCTGGACTCCAGGCGAATGAGGCGACATATTGCAATAACTTAAACGCTGATCTGCTTAAAATTGCATCATTAATCCAAAATAACCGATACATACAGAATCGGCGACAACAAATTTTATCCGTTCAAAATCGGTAAGGCTACATCAGGGATTTTTGCAAAAAAATTGAAAAAATTTTATTGTCGAATTTCCGGCTCAAAATGATTATAGGTATTCATAATAAGGTATTACGTAAGAAATTACCGGTTGGATGCTTATGGAAAGCGCGGTTATTGCAAATTTCGTATTTTGAAATCTCCGGTTATATTATGCCATCGAACCTGGACTCCAGGCGAATGAGGCGACATATTGCAATAACTTAAACGCTGATCTGCTTAAAATTGCATCATTAATCCAAAATAACCGATACACACAGAATCGGCGACAACAAATTTTATCCGTTCAAAATCGGTAAGGCTAACCATCAGGGATTTTTGCAAAAAATTGAAAAAATTTTATTGTCGAATTTCCGGCTCAAAATGATTATAGGTATTCATAATAAGGTATTACGTAAGAAATTACTGGTTGGATGCTTATGGAAAGCGCGGTTATTGCAAATTTCGTATTTTGAAATCTCCGGTTATATTATGCCATCGAACCTGGACTCCAGGCGAATGAGGCGACATATTGCAATAACTTAAACGCTGATCTGCTTAAAATTGCATCATTAATCCAAAATAACCGATACATACAGAATCGGCGACAACAAATTTTATCCGTTCAAAATCGGTAAGGCTAACTAACCATCAGGGATTTTTGCAAAAAATTTGAAAAAATTTTATTCTCGAATTTCCGGCTCAAAATGATTATAGGTATTCATAATAAGGTATTATGTAAGAAATTACCGGTTGGATGCTTATGGAAAGCGCGGTTATTGCAAATTTCGTATTTTGAAATCTCCGGTTATATTATGCCATCGAACCTGGACTCCAGGCGAATGAGGCGACATATTGCAATAACTTAAACGCTGATCTGCTTAAAATTGCAACATTAATCCAAAATAACCGATACATACAGAATCGGCGACAACAAATTTTATCCGTTCAAAATCGGTAAGGCTAACCATCAGGGATTTTTGCAAAAAAATTGAAAACATTTTATTCTCGAATTTCCGGCTCAAAATGATTATAGGTATTCATAATAAGGTATTACGTAAGAATTTACCGGTTGGATGCTTATGGAAAGCGCGGTTATTGCAAATTTCGTATTTTGAAATCTCCGGTTATATTATGCCATCGAACCTGGACTCCAGGCGAATGAGGCGACATATTGCAATAACTTAAACGCTGATCTGCTTAAAATTGCATCATTAATCCAAAATAACCGATACATACAGAATCGGCGACAACAAATTTTATCCGTTCAAAATCGGTAAGGCTAACCATCAGGGATTTTTGCAAAAAAATTGAAAACATTTTATTCTCGAATTTCCGGCTCAAAATGATTATAGGTATTCATAATAAGGTATTACGTAAGAAATTACTGGTTGGATGCTTATGGAAAGCGCGGTTATTGCAAATTTCGTATTTTGAAATCTCCGGTTATATTATGCCATCGAACCTGGACTCCAGGCGAATGAGGCGACATATTGCAATAACTTAAACGCTGATCTGCTTAAAATTGCATCATTAATCCAAAATAACCGATACATACAGAATCGGCGACAACAAATTTTATCCGTTCAAAATCGGTAAGGCTAACTAACCATCAGGGATTTTTGCAAAAAAATTGAAAACATTTTATTCTCGAATTTCCGGCTCAAAATGATTATAGGTATTCATAATAAGGTATTACGTAAGAATTTACCGGTTGGATGCTTATGGAAAGCGCGGTTATTGCAAATTTCGTATTTTGAAATCTCCGGTTATATTATGCCATCGAACCTGGACTCCAGGCGAATGAGGCGACATATTGCAATAACTTAAACGCTGATCTGCTTAAAATTGCATCATTAATCCAAAATAACCGATACATACAGAATCGGCGACAACAAATTTTATCCGTTCAAAATCGGTAAGGCTAACCATCAGGGATTTTTGCAAAAAAATTGAAAACATTTTATTCTCGAATTTCCGGCTCAAAATGATTATAGGTATTCATAATAAGGTATTACGTAAGAATTTACCGGTTGGATGCTTATGGGAAGCGCGGTTATTGCAAATTTCGTATTTTGAAATCTCCGGTTATATTATGCCATCGAACCTGGACTCCAGGCGAATGAGGCGACATATTGCAATAACTTAAACGCTGATCTGCTTAAAATTGCATCATTAATCCAAAATAACCGAAACATACAGAATCGGTGACAACAAATTTTATCCGTTCAAAATCGGTAAGGCTAACCATCAGGGATTTTTGTAAAAAATTTGAAAAAATTTTATTCTCGAATTTCCGGCTCAAAATGATTATAGGTATTCATAATAAGGTATTACGTAAGAAATTACCGGTTGGATGCTTATAGAAAGCGCGGTTATTGCAAATTTCGTATTTTGAAATCTCCGGTTATATTATGCCATCGAACCTGGACTCCAGGCGAATGAGGCGACATATTGCAATAACTTAAACGCTGATCTGCTTAAAATTGCATCATTAATCCAAAATAACCGATACATACAGAATCGGCGACAACAAATTTTATCCGTTCAAAATCGGTAAGGCTAACCATCAGGGATTTTTGGAAAAAAATTGAAAAAACTTTATTGTCGAATTTCCGGCTCAAAATGATTATAGGTATTCATAATAAGGTATTACGTAAGAAATTACCGGTTGGTTGCTTATGGAAAGCGCGGTTATTGCAAATTTCGTATTTTGAAATCTCCGGTTATATTATGCCATCGAACCTGGACTCCAGGCGAATGAGGCGACATATTGCAATAACTTAAACGCTGATCTGCTTAAAATTGCATCATTAATCCAAAATAACCGATACATACAGAATCGGCGACAACAAATTTTATCCGTTCAAAATCGGTAAGGCTAACCATCAGGGATTTTTGCAAAAAAATTGAAAAAATTTTATTGTCGAATTTCCGGCTCAAAATGATTATAGGTATTCATAATAAGGTATTACGTAAGAAATTACCGGTTGGATGCTTATGGAAAGCGCGGTTATTGCAAATTTCGTATTTTGAAATCTCCGGTTATATTATGCCATCGAACCTGGACTCCAGGCGAATGAGGCGACATATTGCAATAACTTAAACGCTGATCTGCTTAAAATTGCATCATTAATCCAAAATAACCGATACATACAGAATCGGAGACAACAAATTTTATCCGTTCAAAATCGGTAAGGCTAACTAACCATCAGGGATTTTTGCAAAAAAATTGAAAAAATTTTATTGTCGAATTTCCGGCTCAAAATGATTATAGGTATTCATAATAAGGTATTACGTAAGAAATTACCGGTTGGATGCTTATGGAAAGCGCGGTTATTGCAAATTTCGTATTTTGAAATCTCCGGTTATATTATGCCATCGAACCTGGACTCCAGGCGAATGAGGCGACATATTGCAATAACTTAAACGCTGATCTGCTTAAAGTTGCATCATTAATCCAAAATAACCGATACATACAGAATCGGCGACAACAAATTTTATCCGTTCAAAATCGGTAAGGCTAACCATCAGGGATTTTTGCAAAAAATTTGAAAAAATTTTATTCTCGAATTTCCGGCTCAAAATGATTATAGGTATTCATAATAAGGTATTATGTAAGAAATTACCGGTTGGATGCTTATGGAAAGCGCGGTTATTGCAAATTTCGTATTTTGAAATCTCCGGTTATATTATGCCATCGAACCTGGACTCCAGGCGAATGAGGCGACATATTGCAATAACTTAAACGCTGATCTGCTTAAAATTGCATCATTAATCCAAAATAACCGATACATACAGAATCGGCGACAACAAATTTTATCCGTTCAAAATCGGTAAGGCTAACCATCAGGGATTTTTGCAAAAAATTTGAAAAAATTTTATTCTCGAATTTCCGGCTCAAAATGATTATAGGTATTCATAATAAGGTATTATGTAAGAAATTACCGGTTGGATGCTTATGGAAAGCGCGGTTATTGCAAATTTCGTATTTTGAAATCTCCGGTTATATTATGCCATCGAACCTGGACTCCAGGCGAATGAGGCGACATATTGCAATAACTTAAACGCTGATCTGCTTAAAATTGCATCATTAATCCAAAATAACCGATATATACAGAATCGGCGACAACAAATTTTATCCGTTCAAAATCGGTAAGGCTAACCATCAGGGATTTTTGCAAAAAAATTGAAAAAATTTTATTGTCGAATTTCCGGCTCAAAATGATTATAGGTATTCATAATAAGGTATTACGTAAGAAATTACCGGTTGGATGCTTATGGAAAGCGCGGTTATTGCAAATTTCGTATTTTGAAATCTCCGGTTATATTATGCCATCGAACCTGGACTCCAGGCGAATGAGGCGACATATTGCAATAACTTAAACGCTGATCTGCTTAAAATTGCATCATTAATCCAAAATAACCGATACATACAGAATCGGCGACAACAAATTTTATCCGTTCAAAATCGGTAAGGCTAACCATCAGGGATTTTTGCAAAAAATTGAAAAAATTTTATTGTCGAATTTCCGGCTCAAAATGATTATAGGTATTCATAATAAGGTATTACGTAAGAAATTACCGGTTGGATGCTTATAGAAAGCGCGGTTATTGCAAATTTCGTATTTTGAAATCTCCGGTTATATTATGCCATCGAACCTGGACTCCAGGCGAATGAGGCGACATATTGCAATAACTTAAACGCTGATCTGCTTAAAATTGCATCATTAATCCAAAATAACCGATACATACAGAATCGGCGACAACAAATTTTATCCGTTCAAAATCGGTAAGGCTAACCATCAGGGATTTTTGGAAAAAAATTGAAAAAACTTTATTGTCGAATTTCCGGCTCAAAATGATTATAGGTATTCATAATAAGGTATTACGTAAGAAATTACCGGTTGGTTGCTTATGGAAAGCGCGGTTATTGCAAATTTCGTATTTTGAAATCTCCGGTTATATTATGCCATCGAACCTGGACTCCAGGCGAATGAGGCGACATATTGCAATAACTTAAACGCTGATCTGCTTAAAATTGCATCATTAATCCAAAATAACCGATACATACAGAATCGGCGACAACAAATTTTATCCGTTCAAAATCGGTAAGGCTAACCATCAGGGATTTTTGCAAAAAAATTGAAAAAATTTTATTGTCGAATTTCCGGCTCAAAATGATTATAGGTATTCATAATAAGGTATTACGTAAGAAATTACCGGTTGGATGCTTATGGAAAGCGCGGTTATTGCAAATTTCGTATTTTGAAATCTCCGGTTATATTATGCCATCGAACCTGGACTCCAGGCGAATGAGGCGACATATTGCAATAACTTAAACGCTGATCTGCTTAAAATTGCATCATTAATCCAAAATAACCGATACATACAGAATCGGAGACAACAAATTTTATCCGTTCAAAATCGGTAAGGCTAACTAACCATCAGGGATTTTTGCAAAAAAATTGAAAAAATTTTATTGTCGAATTTCCGGCTCAAAATGATTATAGGTATTCATAATAAGGTATTACGTAAGAAATTACCGGTTGGATGCTTATGGAAAGCGCGGTTATTGCAAATTTCGTATTTTGAAATCTCCGGTTATATTATGCCATCGAACCTGGACTCCAGGCGAATGAGGCGACATATTGCAATAACTTAAACGCTGATCTGCTTAAAGTTGCATCATTAATCCAAAATAACCGATACATACAGAATCGGCGACAACAAATTTTATCCGTTCAAAATCGGTAAGGCTAACCATCAGGGATTTGAAAAAATTTTATTCTCGAATTTCCGGCTCAAAATGATTATAGGTATTCATAATAAGGTATTATGTAAGAAATTACCGGTTGGATGCTTATGGAAAGCGCGGTTATTGCAAATTTCGTATTTTGAAATCTCCGGTTATATTATGCCATCGAACCTGGACTCCAGGCGAATGAGGCGACATATTGCAATAACTTAAACGCTGATCTGCTTAAAATTGCATCATTAATCCAAAATAACCGATACATACAGAATCGGCGACAACAAATTTTATCCGTTCAAAATCGGTAAGGCTAACCATCAGGGATTTTTGCAAAAAATTTGAAAAAATTTTATTCTCGAATTTCCGGCTCAAAATGATTATAGGTATTCATAATAAGGTATTATGTAAGAAATTACCGGTTGGATGCTTATGGAAAGCGCGGTTATTGCAAATTTCGTATTTTGAAATCTCCGGTTATATTATGCCATCGAACCTGGACTCCAGGCGAATGAGGCGACATATTGCAATAACTTAAACGCTGATCTGCTTAAAATTGCATCATTAATCCAAAATAACCGATACATACAGAATCGGAGACAACAAATTTTATCCGTTCAAAATCGGTAAGGCTAACTAACCATCAGGGATTTTTGCAAAAAAATTGAAAAAATTTTATTGTCGAATTTCCGGCTCAAAATGATTATAGGTATTCATAATAAGGTATTACGTAAGAAATTACCGGTTGGATGCTTATGGAAAGCGCGGTTATTGCAAATTTCGTATTTTGAAATCTCCGGTTATATTATGCCATCGAACCTGGACTCCAGGCGAATGAGGCGACATATTGCAATAACTTAAACGCTGATCTGCTTAAAATTGCATCATTAATCCAAAATAACCGATACACACAGAATCGGCGACAACAAATTTTATCCGTTCAAAATCGGTAAGGCTAACCATCAGGGATTTTTGCAAAAAATTGAAAAAATTTTATTGTCGAATTTCCGGCTCAAAATGATTATAGGTATTCATAATAAGGTATTACGTAATAAATTACCGGTTGGATGCTTATGGAAAGCGCGGTTATTGCAAATTTCGTATTTTGAAATCTCCGGTTATATTATGCCATCGAACCTGGACTCCAGGCGAATGAGGCGACATATTGCAATAACTTAAACGCTGATCTGCTTAAAATTGCATCATTAATCCAAAATAACCGATACATACAGAATCGGCGACAACAAATTTTATCCGTTCAAAATCGGTAAGGCTAACCATCAGGGATTTTTGGAAAAAAATTGAAAAAACTTTATTGTCGAATTTCCGGCTCAAAATGATTATAGGTATTCATAATAAGGTATTACGTAAGAAATTACCGGTTGGTTGCTTATGGAAAGCGCGGTTATTGCAAATTTCGTATTTTGAAATCTCCGGTTATATTATGCCATCGAACCTGGACTCCAGGCGAATGAGGCGACATATTGCAATAACTTAAACGCTGATCTGCTTAAAATTGCATCATTAATCCAAAATAACCGATACATACAGAATCGGCGACAACAAATTTTATCCGTTCAAAATCGGTAAGGCTAACCATCAGGGATTTTTGCAAAAAAATTGAAAAAATTTTATTGTCGAATTTCCGGCTCAAAATGATTATAGGTATTCATAATAAGGTATTACGTAAGAAATTACCGGTTGGATGCTTATGGAAAGCGCGGTTATTGCAAATTTCGTATTTTGAAATCTCCGGTTATATTATGCCATCGAACCTGGACTCCAGGCGAATGAGGCGACATATTGCAATAACTTAAACGCTGATCTGCTTAAAATTGCATCATTAATCCAAAATAACCGATACATACAGAATCGGAGACAACAAATTTTATCCGTTCAAAATCGGTAAGGCTAACTAACCATCAGGGATTTTTGCAAAAAAATTGAAAAAATTTTATTGTCGAATTTCCGGCTCAAAATGATTATAGGTATTCATAATAAGGTATTACGTAAGAAATTACCGGTTGGATGCTTATGGAAAGCGCGGTTATTGCAAATTTCGTATTTTGAAATCTCCGGTTATATTATGCCATCGAACCTGGACTCCAGGCGAATGAGGCGACATATTGCAATAACTTAAACGCTGATCTGCTTAAAGTTGCATCATTAATCCAAAATAACCGATACATACAGAATCGGCGACAACAAATTTTATCCGTTCAAAATCGGTAAGGCTAACCATCAGGGATTTTTGCAAAAAATTTGAAAAAATTATATTCTCGAATTTCCGGCTCAAAATGATTATAGGTATTCATAATAAGGTATTATGTAAGAAATTACCGGTTGGATGCTTATGGAAAGCGCGGTTATTGCAAATTTCGTATTTTGAAATCTCCGGTTATATTATGCCATCGAACCTGGACTCCAGGCGAATGAGGCGACATATTGCAATAACTTAAACGCTGATCTGCTTAAAATTGCATCATTAATCCAAAATAACCGATACATACAGAATCGGCGACAACAAATTTTATCCGTTCAAAATCGGTAAGGCTAACCATCAGGGATTTTTGCAAAAAATTTGAAAAAATTTTATTCTCGAATTTCCGGCTCAAAATGATTATAGGTATTCATAATAAGGTATTATGTAAGAAATTACCGGTTGGATGCTTATGGAAAGCGCGGTTATTGCAAATTTCGTATTTTGAAATCTCCGGTTATATTATGCCATCGAACCTGGACTCCAGGCGAATGAGGCGACATATTGCAATAACTTAAACGCTGATCTGCTTAAAATTGCATCATTAATCCAAAATAACCGATACATACAGAATCGGAGACAACAAATTTTATCCGTTCAAAATCGGTAAGGCTAACTAACCATCAGGGATTTTTGCAAAAAAATTGAAAAAATTTTATTGTCGAATTTCCGGCTCAAAATGATTATAGGTATTCATAATAAGGTATTACGTAAGAAATTACCGGTTGGATGCTTATGGAAAGCGCGGTTATTGCAAATTTCGTATTTTGAAATCTCCGGTTATATTATGCCATCGAACCTGGACTCCAGGCGAATGAGGCGACATATTGCAATAACTTAAACGCTGATCTGCTTAAAATTGCA
The DNA here is from genome assembly GCA_963691935.1 of Nephrotoma guestfalica. NCBI lineage: Eukaryota > Metazoa > Arthropoda > Insecta > Diptera > Tipulidae > Nephrotoma > Nephrotoma guestfalica. The sequence continues at coordinate 256,262,486 of OY829913.1, forward strand.
TCATTAATCCAAAATAACCGATACATACAGAATCGGCGACAACAAATTTTATCCGTTCAAAATCGGTAAGGCTAACCATCAGGGATTTTTGCAAAAAAATTGAAAAAATTTTATTCTCGAATTTCCGGCTCAAAATGATTATAGGTATTCATAATAAGGTATTATGTAAGAAATTACCGGTTGGATGCTTATGGAAAGCGCGGTTATTGCAAATTTCGTATTTTGAAATCTCCGGTTATATTATGCCATCGAACCTGGACTCCAGGCGAATGAGGCGACATATTGCAATAACTTAAACGCTGATCTGCTTAAAATTGCATCATTAATCCAAAATAACCGATACATACAGAATCGGCGACAACAAATTTTATCCGTTCAAAATCGGTAAGGCTAACCATCAGGGATTTTTGCAAAAAATTTGAAAAAATTTTATTCTCGAATTTCCGGCTCAAAATGATTATAGGTATTCATAATAAGGTATTATGTAAGAAATTACCGGTTGGATGCTTATGGAAAGCGCGGTTATTGCAAATTTCGTATTTTGAAATCTCCGGTTATATTATGCCATCGAACCTGGACTCCAGGCGAATGAGGCGACATATTGCAATAACTTAAACGCTGATCTGCTTAAAATTGCATCATTAATCCAAAATAACCGATACATACAAAATCGGCGACAACAAATTTTATCCGTTCAAAATCGGTAAGGCTAACCATCAGGGATTTTTGCAAACAATTGAAAATATTTTATTGTCGAATTTCCGGCTCAAAATGATTATAGGTATTCATAATAAGGTATTACGTAAGAAATTACCGGTTGGATGCTTATGGAAAGCGCGGTTATTGCAAATTTCGTATTTTGAAATTTCCGGTTATATTATGCCATCGGACCTGGACTCCAGGCGACATATTGCAATAACTTAAACGCTGATCTGCTTAAAATTGCAACATTAATCCAAAATAACCGATACATACAGAATCGGCGACAACAAATTTTATCCGTTCAAAATCGGTAAGGCACATAGCTTTTTAATTAATGTACTTACGATACTTACCTATTTCTTGTATTTGACTGGCGGTGTATCAATAATTATCACGTATTACTAAATATATCTAAAAATTTGTAAAAAAAAGCGTTAAATCATTTCAATATATTCTCCTAAGGTACACATTCACATCGCAAAAATTCCGTAAACATTAATTTCATATTTAGTTGCTCCAGCGTTGCATATGACGATATCTTTTAAATAGACTTAACAAAAATAACTTACGAATTTAAATTAAAACATAAGCCACATTTTGTTACGACTAAAAAAATATCGTTCTCCGTCCGTTATGTCCGGTACCCTGCCTATAAACACAATAAATGAATAATTGCCTAAAGCTATGCTACATAATCGAATTCGGGTTTACAACCTGCTTTACGATTATAAACAAACGTAGAATTTTGGTGTTGGCATTCGATTGCTGCTAGAATTAAGGCTTTAGTTTTTATCGATGTTCGCGTATAATTTTATTCTGTTTAGAGATATAAATAAAGTGCTTCATAACTGAAAAACACTTCCCTTAAGAAATCGTCATTAATTTCAGAAGTCCCACAAATTTCAAGCGTTTAGTGCTACGGTCCAAATTTAATAAACAGAATGTGTGCATGTTGCGCGAATCATCTTCAGACAAGTAGAAAGAAATTAAGGAATTTAATCTACTTCATAACCTGGTATTCTTAAACTGTTGTACGTCCGTATAATGTCTAATGGCAAACTATTTGCGATCCCTATATAAAACCCTATATAAAACCTAACATACCAATAAAATTAGGGAATTCTAAGCAAGAATTGTTGGATGCTTTATGCTGCTGACTAAATATTAACTTAATGCTACTTGGTTCATTCGCAGGTACCAGATCATATGATTTTGAATCAAGGTTTGTATTTAATAAGTCCGATGGTATGTGCATCTTGCGTTGATTTCGTTATTGCTTGTTAGACTGCTTGAAGTCTGGTTATTTATGGTTGGCATTTCGGCGTCATAATGATTTTCAGCGTCTTTAAACTGATTAAAATACACTCAGAAAGCAAAAGAAGCTTTGGAATACATAGTTTATATCAATCTAAAAGATATTACTGGGAGGCTACACAGGCCTGATAGGTCCCTTCTCTCTCATATTTATTCAAGTTTTTGCATTATTCGAACAGTACACATATTGAGAGTAGATTATTGACGCGAATTTTGCTTTTTCTAGTTAATTTTATTCGCTTGTTGCTGTTTTTACCTCTGCATTTACCACTATGTGTTAAAATTTGAACACAAATCCTTTTATAGCATTCGATAAATTCGCTTGATGAGGTGTATCCTTCGTAAATTTTTACCTCATAAACCAGGTAGTGGCGCTCCGAAAAAACTTTCGAATTGATTATTTAGTGTATTACTAGGTTTACCATTTCAATACATTTTCTGTTCGATGTTAGCAGGTAATCTTTAAAATTCTCAGAATTATTCAAATTTCGATAGATTAGTATTTAAGTTCACTATTTTATGATCTGAACCACATAGTATGAAGATATATATATAAGACCACCTGCAATGTTGGCAAAAAATTGTAACATGACCATGATTAGATATCTGTACGTGCTGGACAGACAAATTGCAGATGCTATTAATTGTATGATTAGATAGAAAGGATCATTTCTAGATTATATATGAATGTGTATTTAAGAATGAATCTGTATGGCTTGCGATGTAGTTTGTAAGCCGTATGGTTGAACTCAGTACACGAATTTCCAAATTCAGAAGATCTGGAAAAAATAATTAAATAAAATTTAGAAATAGGTAATACAAATTTATTATTTTTATAATGGGCTTACCAAATTAACATGTTAGTGATACGGCTGTCTTTTGAAATATACCAACAGGCATTTTTCCGCAAAGAGAAATTTAATTGCTTATGTGATTTCGTTGTACTTTCAATTGGTCTTCATTATAAGGTTCTAACTAATTCAAATGGTTACGATGTTAAAACGGCCGATTTAATCATCCAATTACGCTGATCTAAGCTGTTTTGATTAGTTTGTAATTTGAAATTTTGTTCTTTCAACTGAAGCCCCAAATAAAGTTGACTTGTTCCAGTTTATCCTCCGATAATTTCCAAATAACAAACAAGTACAAATTTATCAACGTGCATTGTTCAAAGAGCATGCACTCTATTTAGATGGTCTTTACTAGGGACGGCAACCTACTCGCTTACATTTTCTTCTAAACACCTTTTAGAGCAGCGCTTTATAATGCAATATGATTTATCACATCTCACAAACAAAATAATCCCGACAATTCGTGACTCCTTAAAACATTAATTATAATTCGAAGATTTTTACGATGTTATTGGCACTTTTGAGGCGATGCTTCCAACATCGGAGACTGATATAATCGACTCGTCTCATTATAAATACTCTCAGATAAAAATAACACTGACACTGCTGAGTTTGAAATTTTAAACAGATGTTAGGAGCCAAATATGCTACTCTCCGATAAACTCTCATTTATTAGCGCCAGTGACTTTATTTTGATAAGCATCTCGACTATTAAAATTTCATTCATAAATTAACTTCCTACAAAGAACTTATTTTGAATAACGACAATTATATCTCGGAAGAAGCCCACAATGTAACATAAGCCCTCCGATGGAATTGATCGGTGGTCGGGTCAACTCAACTTATTAATGAATGCCATATTTGAAAGGTAAGTCTTCGATTAAGACTGGTGTTGAGCATTTTAACAGCAGAATTTAAAATATACAGGCATCCCTTGCTACATCAAGAACACCGCATCAAGTTTAACGGGTGTAACTCATTCGATAGATTTTAGTTTAGAATGAGGTTTCTTCGGTAGGAATCGGGGCTTGCATATAACCATCGTTTACTTTTACAATTTCGTCTAGTTGAACTTCTACTGAAGAATTACGCCTCACCATAACATTTCTTTCATGCGATTATCGTACTTTTGGTCAGATGTCTTCTATATTCTATATAATTTAATTTCCGCACTCCTACAAATACGTATGTTGAACAGTTTTAATTAGTGCGCCCCGTTGCAACAGGAAAACGTAGACAAAGTTCAATTAATGTGAGCATACAATCCCTTAGTGAGTTTTTTATATTGAGGCCCCAAAAAAGTGGCCCCACTGATGTAAGCGACATTAAAAACGTTTATGCGATGGCCAACATTACATAGTCTATCTTGAAGGCCCTAATTCACCTCATTAAATTCCGACATTTTGATAATCTATTCTTACTAGAGTTCTAACCCAAATGTAGTTGTTATAGTTTGTATTATGTAGCTGTATATTGAGTTCTGCAAGCACTGAAATTGAACAATATGAAATGGTCAATATATATCATCAATACAAATTAAATTGTTTATGCTAGACTTACCAAATTATAATCATCTTTAGGTAAATAGGGCAATGCTAAATTAATACTTCCAAATTTGACGTCCACGAATCGTAAACTGCCAACTGATTAAAGTTTTTCGATGTTTTCAAACATCTGCATATGATTTTTGGTTTTTCTAGCTGAGGGTGTACATTTCCGTAGAGGCATTGCGCGACAAGTCGAATTATTTCAAATGTTGTTTGTTTGATTGAGTTGCTTGTAGTTTAACGCTTTTCACTTTATCTATCATTCTTGTTCGTGTTCAGGTTCCACCGTAGACCGAAGTTCTGCATCTACATTGATTTATGCTGATCTAAACTGATTGGATTAGTTTATAATTTTCCATCATCCCCTTTGTGACTCTGAACTAGATTTGTGCGTCTACGCGTATTTCGGAATTGTCGACATGTTAGTGACGAAAATAGTGTAGACAATTCATTTGGATGTAGACAATGTCGACAATTCGTAGAGTATGTAGAATATTCGTAGACAATGTAGATTATTATTTTCTCGATGTTTTCTTCATTTTTTCAGTACGAGGTGGCCAACTCACTTTTCCAGTTCAAATTGCGAATATCGAATGTTGAAAGTTATAAATTAATTTTTAGAAATCAACTAAGTGAGATTAGATTGCCATCGATCTGACAATAATTGTGTTATGTATTGGATTACCGGCCTTGGACTGTAACGAAGGTCGGGCAATACATCTGTCCTATAGAATAAGTTGCACCTTGTAGAATATTTTAGGAATTGGGTATTTGTCATCCATTATTGCTTTATAGGTAGTGTCACTTTGTAATCTGCGTACCCCTGGTGTTCTCCAGTCCGAATGTTCGCCCTTTTCTAAGGTTCCAGACTGTCAATTTCGTCTTCAATCAAAGCGTATAGCTTACGGAACTGTCCTTGGTTTAATATAAATTGGAGCAACACCTTCACCAAGTTCCAATTGACCTTTAATTTGTGGAATTGTATTGTGTTGTATTTTGAATAAATCGTCATTGCTTGCAAAATAACTTTTTCCAGTTTATTGACGTCTACGTTCACGGTTGTAATGCTTTTGACATCCGATGGGGGTAATAGTTGTAATGCTTTTATCCATTTCCGAGCAAGGATACTATCGAATCTGTCATCTATAATATATGAATTTCCTCTTATAGATTTACCGTCATGGATAACTGATACCTTCGCTGCTAACAACGCTGGGATGATACTACCATTGTATGCCTTTAACTTCGTATTAGTTGGCCATATGTTGACCTTCGGTAGTTTACTGTGTAACAATTTCTCGCTGATTGTCGACATGGCAGATCCCGTGTAAAATTCCATTTCTAATGGTTCGCCTTCAATTGAAACCCGTATCAGGAATTTACTCCTCTCACAGATTCTGTTGAATTCACTTTGATTATGGATAATAAACCGTTAGCAATGATATTGAGTCCAGCTAAAAGCCTACCGACTAGGGAGGCCAAAAACCACTTGAATGTAGATTTTCTATCTCGACATCCGGTGGTGGAAACTGATCAACCAAGCGACAAAGAAGAACTTACAGTGTATCAATTGTCGGAATATGTTCTACCAATAACGAGTGGAACAATTTCAAGGGCAATGAAAAGTGACAACATGCTATGCGATTTGTACAACCGTATACAGATTGAAAGTAATTTAGAAGGTACATTATTTAATTCCAATCACACTACATAAACAAATCCTTCATGAGTTACATATGACACATATTGGCATCGTCAAAATGAAAGGACTAGCACGAAGCTATTGTTATTCGACCGGCATAGACTCCGATATTGAGACAATGGTGAAGAGTTATCGAGACTGCGCGAGAGTTGCAAAAGAACTATCGAATTGGCGCCTTCCCACATATGTGGGAACTTGATACTACGCCTTGGCAACGAATACACATAGTCTCCACACCGTTAGATCAGTACGCGAAATTTTACGTCCAAGGAATTCCAAGATTTCTTACGAAGCAACGGTATTACGCATAGGCGAACTGCTGCAGTACCCCATCCACCAATGGACAGACAGAAAGCAGTGTCCAAACATTAAAATTTACATTACGGGCCGCAATGAATGATCCAGGAGATCTTCATTTAAAACTACATCGATTCTTACTGCAATACAGGAAAATAATGAATTCAACAACATGGAAAAGCCCAGCTGAACACACGCTACGATTTAATTAACGATCGATCATCGATTTGATTAAACCGACACAGAGGGTAAATCAACCCATCAAAGTGTTACAGACGGGAGCTGGACATAGGCGATACAGTTCAAATTCGTTGGTACCAAAATAAAACGATCAAATCGAAATTTGGTAAGGTTATACAGAAAGAGGGTTTCTTAAACTATCTTATTGAAGTGGAAGGAAAATTGCACCGCCGACATATTGACCAAATGCGAGCCACAAGGGTTGAAGGAAATACAGAAGGTTACTCGAATTTATTAAAAATGTATCCAAACACAGATGGACCGATGGTTACAACAGATGGCGTTTACCGTGAGTTTATACTTGCGGAAATAAAAATTGACGCACTCGCTTCCGCACTCTAAACCAATCAAATTTCGTGAAATGTTTTATGCCCCCGCCTACTAATTCCACACTCGAGTTAAAATATTTTTAACTTTGTTGTTGTTTTAATACATTTCGTACGATTCTGCAGATATTTTTCCTCAACCGCTTCCGCAAGTACAAACGCACAGTTTCTCTACGAAGAACGACCGGAATGGAAAGTAAAGAATTTGCGAATGAAGTGAATTAACTAATCGGTAATCAACGGAGTCGCAACCGAATGGAGTTGCTTCATCAACGTCAACCTCAGGGCAAGCAACGGGTAGTATACAAAAAGGGGTTGAAATTACATCTGGACATAACGAATGGATGTGCCAGATACTGCTATAGTCCGACGGTCAATCCAAGTGGGTCGACCACCAAATAGGATGGATTTATAATGGGTAAAATTCCTTTCGCCGGGAAGACTGTTATCATTGGACTACCGGCCTTGGACTGTAATGAAGATCGAGCAATACTTCTCTGCCCTGTGTACGTATATAAAAAACATGGGAGCATTCCGAACCAAAAAACCGATAAAATTTAGTTTGCCCGACGCAAGAATGATTATTCATTATGTTTAGTTTATTTATGGAAAATAAACCAATTTTAGTCGTTTATGTTCAAAAAAAATATTTTGTTGGCAGGAAAATGCAGATTAAGGTATTGCATATAATTGTATGTTACTTGTAGATATCAAAAAATTTTAAATTAAGAACTAAAAAGAACATTTTATTTCAAATAATCTTACTGAAAAAGTATAACGTAGGTTAGGTTAGGTTTCAGTGGTTGCTATCGCACACTTAGGCCAGTTTTGGCCCATTGTGATACCACAATGACTGTCCACACAGATAGTGATATCAGTCAACGATATTACACTGTGCTTCAACCAGTTCATGACCTCTTTAATCGCTATAACTTCAGCCTGGTACACGCTGCCGTAATCAGGTAGACGGAAAGATAAACTTACATTTAATTCCTCACAGAACACACCAGCTCCCACTCTACCATCGAGCTTGGAGCCATCGGTGAATAATTTAACTACCCCGGTCTCCATAATGAGACCATTCTTCCAATCCTCCTTAAAGGGGAGAATCACCTTGAAACGCTTGCTAAAGCACAAAAGGGATGTTATATAATCCAAATTCACCAGGTCATCCTTCACAGAATTGACTATAGTTGAGTGCCCTTTTTGCAGGCACTTCCACCCTGAAATCACTGATAACCGGGCGGCCGTATTGACCGCCATTTGCATACCGATAATATTCAACGAGAGAAGGGACAGCATAACCTGCAGGGCACTAGTGGGGGTCGTTTTCAACGCCCCTCTAATGAACAATCAGGTACTCTGCCCCTTCAACATCATGTTCCTGTATGATAATTTCTCCAGAGCTGGCCACCATACACTCACAGCATACAGTAGTAAGGGTCTTGCTACTGCCGTGTAAAGCTAGTGCACCAGCTCCGGTTTCAGACCCCATTTCCAGTGTTATGGAATTCATAGGAAAATTGAAGCGGATCGAAAAGTACATGCCGGAAATGTTTAAGAGTCGCCGCGGAAATCATGATAGGGCCCCGGTATACCGTCTCAACTGACAATTTGATTAACCGATGCTTTTATTGGGACAACCATAATCGGTTCCATTTCCATTCGTTAATTAAACATTTTTTTTTTCATATCTAGGGTCAATAATATGAATAATTTTTAAATGTTTGGATTATATGTGCTTACGACTATTTGCAGTGTTGTGCCGTATTGTCTACACTGCGTAGATAATTAATAATATACACGTTCTACAAAATTAAGAAAATGGCGTCAACAATGTAGAGAATGTAGACAAAGTCGAAAATTATTATTTCTGTTAGCAATAAATCAAAATTTTGTTGTTTCTTTGTAATCCAAACCATTCCAAGATGGAATTCATTCTTTCTTCACATTGAACAATTTAACAAAAAGCTTTTATATGATAATGAAGCACATTTATGTTTATGTTACGGTTAAAGTGCGAAATCGTTAAATGTGCAAAGTTAAAATTTACGATAAAAAAATCGATTGTAAATAGGGCTTATGTTAGGATAATTAAATGATGGAAGGGAGGTGCAAGAACTTGCCGCATGCTCGTGAAAGTTATGTCGGCCGATAAAGAATACCTTTCATGGTAACTTGCCATACACTGTACAATTCACGACCGATCTGATAACAACATGGCTGCTAAAATCTAACAAATGGAAAACCCCTTTAACAATAAAATGATAAAGCATAAAAAAATTTTGAGTACAAGTTCCTCGGGTTCATAATCCTAATAAATGCCAAAATATGACCGACAGGCTCACTTGATATTTTATTATCAAGCAATATTTTTCCATTTATTTCCAATTTAGAAGCACAGGGAGTCTACTTGTCCATTGGTTCTACTGCATTTCCACCCACGACTTTCTGAGTTGTTTCGCTTCTGCTAGCATCGTTCGTTCCCATGTTAGAGCTGTACGATTTCATTGGTGTGTTTCGCCTCATTGTCTGGTTTTCCTGATATTTATTTTGAGGCCAACTTCTTTTGCTAGATTTGAGTAGGTGCAGTGGTGAATTACAGTCGTTTCTTTTAATATGATAACATTGGTGTAACTTCGCCCTGGTCTGAAGTCGGCTTGTTCCTTTATTAATTTCGGGTTGACTGTCGGTGAAATTCTATAGAGGATGACCATTGCTAATATCTTTATGGCAATGTTGAAGAGGAATATATGGTATATCCTGCCAATTTATATATGTTTCATTCCACTTCATTATTCACTTTTTCTAAAATGTTCCCAAGCGGTCACCCAACATTGTAAAATAATCATAGCAATGGTTGCTTGGTGATGAAGTTCTTGTTGTTTTATCTATCTCTGCCTTTCGCCCCCCAATTTGAAGAAAGATAACTTCAAAGAAAAATGACCAGGAAACGCAAACGTTGATTGGTAATCAATTGGTGATCTCTGGTATCGATTCTGGTATGAATTTCTGGTATCGAATATATCAAGATATATTGTAACGTGGCCAAAGAAAGAAAGTCTCTGTGCAATGCCGACTGCCCTGTACATATTCGAAACGAAGTTCCATACATTTCTTAAGCAAAAGCGCGGCATGCAGATTCAGCGGTCACACGTAAATAATAGAGTATTTGACTGGTTTTTGATAACTCGTATTACTCCTTCAATTCCAAATCCAAATAAATTTGTGCTTTGATATTTTATTGCGTGGCGATGATTTTGTTCATTGAAGTTCCGTGGCTCGAAGTAGTTTAATTTGAATGCGCTGTATTTGGTTTAAACATTTAACTATGTATAAAGCTCTAAATATAGTTTAATGGCTTTTTCCAATATTTTAAAGTTGTAGTGTCACCAGCTACGGTTTATGCAAGAAATATTCATTTTTTCTTATTATTCCGCTTTCCGAGAATCATTGCCATTTTAAAATTTAAGTTCGAATATTTTAATGTGAGGTAGAAATGAAGCCAAATGGTTCCATTAACAAAGGAATTCAGCAAAATTTGCTTATCACCAGAAACAATAATTTTCGTCATTGTCTACATTCTCTACATTGTCGACGTCAATTTTTTAATTGTCTACATACACTATCTACATGTGTATAATATTAAGTATCTACCCGGTGTAGACAATACGACATAACGCTGCTCTGAACCACCAACAGGATTTTTTAATTATGAAGTGAAAGCTGCGGACGTTCGTCACAATATTCAGAGCTGCCTTAATAGCAGTATCTTAGAAAGCTTAAAGGTCTGCGAACCCAAAATTTACTTTAACGTATAATTTTGTGCAGACAGCTTTCAATTCAATCAATCGAAAAAATATCATCTGGCATAATCGTGATTCCTTAAAATGTTCAAACATGTTCATGTTGCAAGTCACTTGAGCGTTCACCCTTTATCACTGAGGTTATGTAGAGCCTTCGGGAATACTCTTCAAAAGCGTACAATCAAAAAACGGAAAGGATTTCGACCAAATATTAGAAGGTGCGACAAGTGCTACTTGTAACTTTCTTTGGCCTCTGAATTTCTTCGGGCCAAGATTTTTGTCGATGACATAAAACAATTTCCATTTTTAGCTTAGACGCTCGAAACACTGCGCTCGTATTTTCGAAATCTTGTACTTCTTTGAAGTTTAACTGAGAGGTGCGACATTTTTCCCGCAACAATGTAGATTACTAGAAAAGTACTGTGTGTCTTATTAGAAACTTGATCAGAGATCAAATGATTGATCTTCATCTCCCCTCCCCCCAAATTTGTTTTTAAACCACGGCTAAATGTTCTGATTTCTAAGAACTTGCTATGTTTAAAAGTAATACGCACTTTTTGTTATACATGAAGTCAGGAAGAGCTGCGACTATTGGTATACGATTCTCGTCAGGGAAAGGCATCTTTCTCACCAAAAAACATGTGCCGAACCCAAACTTTAGTTAGCCTGATTAGAGGAAGTAAGTTATATTTATCGAACCAACTAAGTGTAGAATGTGTGTTCGGAAACTTTCCTGCAGGTATACTATATTTGGTCCAATGAAGTTGAAAAGCTCGTTTGAGCTTCGATTGCTTCTTAATTATATAAACAGAATATGTAGAATGAGAGCCTTTGATTCTAACGTTTCAACTTGCTCACTGCTGGTGGTAAACAGGAACAATAAACTCTGTTCAACGCTGAAGGTTACAAATGCTCGCATTCTACTACAATCACATAATAAGACCAAGACCTTGTTCAGATAAATGAAGGAACATAAAAGAGATTTAAATATTTGGTATTCCTTTCCCCTTTGTTTACGCTTGTCGCTTAATAGGCGAACGATTACCACCGAAATTGGATGGATTGAATAGAATAATACGAAACGCATCTTGGTAATTTTCTCAGAAATTGTTCGATGGAAAATTTTTCGTTTGAACCAAGTAAGCCACTTCAGTGTGTACGGTACATGTCGAATTTATATACCAATAATTTATTTGTCTTTAGGTACAAATTGGGCAAAATTGAAATTTTATATTTTTGAAAGAAAATGTTCCTGGGGGCGTATGTTTACTTTGCTGACCAAAGAAAGAAACATGCTAAAGGTTGCGGGTGTGCCAAGTCTTCGCTTTCTATTTAATCTATTGGCACTTTATCCCATGTAGAGGTTTCACCGACTAATGAGGTTTCAATTGAGTAAAATTCCAACAAACTAAAAGCATAGCCACCCTTACACCCTAAGGTGTATCCTTCACCGAGGCAAGTATATTTCAATAGGTATACCATATGCTGTAGGGCCAAGTATTTGCTTTTAGTATCTGAAATGATGGCAATTGGACTCGAGCTGCCTCAATTGGCATATCCAGCGGGCTGATATCTCATTAAAATTGTAGATCTCATCCGCTGGATATAAAATATTTCTTCGGTAGAAACCAAAAAGTTTCATCCAGCGTGGCGTAGAGACTACAAATGAGATTATTATACATTTTTGACAAATTAGATCTCACTTTTTTAATGAGATCCCGCCGGATATGTCCAATGATTAAACCACTTTCTGCTTTAATCAGTTTTTATTTCAAGAGACCTAAAACAAATAATATTTTAATTTTGGATGACAGTCGTTTGACGTAATGACGGAAAACCAAAAATTCAAAATTTCGACCAGTTTCGATTTAATCGGGTGGATATAAATGATCCAACTAACCAGATTCTACAGAACTGTAGAACTAGAGAAGCAATTGTACCCAGGAATTTTAGTAAAATCATTTTCTGGTCCAAACAATTTCTTTTTTTTACTGTAGTTCCTAATCAAAATGAGTTTAAACGAAAATTTTGTGTACAACTTTTTATGACAAGCGTCATCTTTTTATACAACGACCATAATCAAAGATGATTTATAGGAGACATAGGAGACTAACACTAAGGACGTATCGAAGCCGTGAACCCGCTTATTGCTTACGTACATTTTAAGATTTGAAACCGATATTATTAACAGCTTCGTTTCTCTGCAACGGGTTCCCGTTATTAATATTTTTGTTTTGGTTGGACATCAGTCAGTACTCAATTTTTAACTGGAAATCACTATCAATGTAAATAGTGAGCATTTCGACTATGGAATTGTGATCCCAAAAGACTAACCCTTTATTGGATACTCAGGGTGCCAGATATTTCAATTTAAAGGCAATCTCGCATCTTCAAGGCGGCTATATGTACTACCATAAAGATCGGGACGAACCCACTAATTAATGAACAAGTTTATCACAAATGTTAAAAGATTTGTTTCAAGGATAGTGGCTGGACGGAACCCGAACTTTTTAACAGCCAATTTTTCCAAGGCGTGAACGCTAAAATATAAACCTTTAGCTAATAAATTAGAAACGCCAGATCAATAATAACAGGTTTTCTCAACTGGCGTTCTCTCTCTCTAAATTCCGGACTTTGTTTGCTAAGTGTCTTCTATATTTTCAGATGTTTTTACATTTTATATTGGCATTTGGTAACTTCTGCTCATTTACTGACAACATTTACGCCTCAAGATAAAATTTAATTAGTTTTGTTGCGATATTATTGCAATTTTCTGTACCGCGAATTGTGTCCCATTGTAACCGCAATACGTATTATCATGTTAAAGTACGTGGTCCAAAATTCCTGGAGCGTTATTCTTCGTTATTTTAGTAGGTACCAGGATAATTCAACGACCACAATATAGATCGATGTTTTCTCATGCACCTCGAAGGCGGAAATTGTTAATCGGCAGAACAGTTGGAGGTTCCGTGAAAATTCCTTTAAATTTTTAATAAACTTCGTTTCCCGGTAAATGATTCGAGCTGCTATAGTCTGCTAGGTGGTACAGCCATATTGTTGACGACTCATGTAGTACAAAGTCGACATTTCCTCTATAATTTTAGGTGTCTCTTTCAAGAAAGTTTGTTACATCACATAATAGCAACCCAAAATCGGCGACTTTAATCTTCGTGGAGCTATCCTGGTCGACTATCATTGGGATCTAACTGCGTCTTCTGCTAATATGGTAATAGTTATGACCGATTATTTCGTGAGCATTAGTAATACAACAATCCAACTAAACAGAATATATAATAAACGTAGCAAATGTCCAACGACCAAGTTTTCATAACTAATGTCATATGCATTCGGGGATTACATCTTGTGAGTACTTCAAAAGGCTTTTTCCAGTTAGAACATACTCATCAACAACAAACGAAATGTCGTTGAATTTCTTTCGCCTATGTTTTTTCAGAGGTAGAAAACTAAGGTACTGATTAAAAAATTAAACAATTAAAAAATTGTGTAATTGATATCTTTCCTTCTGCTAGATCTACTGATGCCAACCTCGTGTCTTTCTGTGGTCATGTACATAGAAAAATTGCATCAAGGCCACAACTGTATGTAGTCTGTATACAAACTTTTCAAAGGCGTTTGAACAAGGTTGATCACTCAATTTTCATTAAAAAGCTGGAGAAATTGAATTGCGAGCTCATTCCAATTTAATGGTTGCAACTATATCTCTCGGATAGATGGCGGTATGGGAAAATTTACAATTCATATTCAGTATTTATTTGGTTTCCTCATGCGTTATATTGGTAGTTTTTGCTTCTGACATCATCTTTGTGAGGCCGATTGGTTCGATTATCGTAAAGATAATCATGTTGTTGGGTTTTATAAAGCGTAACTCGGTATTGTTTCAATTTAATCGGTCCGGGTTAATATTTATACTCAGGAACGGCGTATGCGTTATCCAGGCAGGTTCCTGCTGGTCTATTTTGATCATTCTAACCTGCAGCTCTCGGAAACCCTTTGCACTTTGCAGTTTTTTTTACATTTTATTTGACGTTTTCACTTGCAACGTACCTAGAGATTCGTTGGGAAATATTCATCATAGTTTAATTTGCTCAGTAGTCTTAATTAAAAGGAATATGCCATTCTCGCATTTCCATTCGGTACGCGAACATGATGCGCGAAGTAGTTGAATTTAAACAATTGCTTTATACTTAACACGAGTTGGACATTTGTCATTGAGGCATTGAGTGCTTCAAATCCGATTTTGAACTTCGTTTCATTAAGAATCTGATAGACTTTGATGAGTATCTCCTCGAAGCCCTAATATTGTGCAGTATTGTGCTTTTGAACGCAATGATCAGTGGCATTCACATGTCTTTGGTTTATTAGAATTCATCACTTCAAATTTATACGACGTTACTCAGGCTGACTGTAAGGAAATCAAACCGATTTGGTTTAATAGTTCAAAATTCTCGAGTCCACGTTTTGCAGTTCTTTTGTATCTTTATCATAACAAAAGCTTCATTAAAAGTGGAAAGTCTCGTCCACATTAATTAGAAGCCACATAATAAACACAAGCACGTTGTACAACAATTACATTCTTCTCCAAACAGTGACTCATTCATACTGGTTGGACTTGAGTTGAAACTTTGATATTAGATACCAGTATGTTTGGACGAATTCCAAGAGCTAACACCGAGCAGTATTTGGGCCTAAATAACTCCCTGGTCCTTTTAAAAACAGCGATTAATCACATTCACGGACTTTTGTGGTTTGCCAAAACTACCTAAGTTGATGCGACGTTAAATCAAGTCGTCAATTGCTTTTAATCATGCCGAAAGCTACTTAGCAATGAAGTTTCTGATTCAAATTAGTTGTCATAAAATAAGCGTCTCGTACGAAGTACCTTGAACAATTTTCCTTATGGAAGAAATTGTTAATAAAAATTTTCAATGGTATGTCCCATGGTCAGATAAGGCTCGATTCCACGATCGGGGTTTTAATTCGGGAAAGTATTTTTAGACTTTTTGTTGTTAAACCTTCTCTATTACGACGCAATATTTTAGGAATATTGCATTGCGTGTTACAGTTGATCAATATGATACGAGAACTCAATACTACGAAAACCGACTGACAGCGGCAGCCACAAAATTCCACGAGGTTACATCGGTACAGTGTGCAGAAATGTACAATTCAAACTGTCATAAGTTTCCTCATAATAAAACATCGAAATGGGCCATTATTCAGATAAACGGCTTTATCATCATCTCGTTCGACAGTGGCTCTTTTTTCCTGTAACTCTTTTCTTATTACTTATTGTCGAACTTTCACTCGTCCTTCCCGGTACTTTCGCAATTAGTAACCATTTAAGTTGACTGCCAGAATGCCTAATCCGATGAATGTTTGTTCCCATGGTCAATTATTTAAATTGAGAACTATAGAGAAACGGCATGGTTTATTCTTCCTAAAAGCCAGTTTTACTTAATTTGGGCCTATCCATCGGAATCGGAAACATATTTTTGTTCATATAGCAGTTATATTTTCTTATACATTACTTTGTTACCCCCCACAGGGTTTATGATTTTGACATTTTTTGAGTTATGAGCTGGTCAATCTTCACTTTTCTGACACATCAATTAAAGTATTGCGAATTGATGAACAGAGTTTTGTGAACATACCAAGAACTATGACAATTCATAACTTCGTATTATTGGGTTATAAATCTCTAACACCGGTTCAAGAATTCGCATTAAATCACCAATAACATTATTTTGGGCTTATGTAACCACCTGACATCTATTTAAACGCAGCCGTCAATAACATTAACATACGTCTAAATTCTTAAAAATGATTACCATGATAAATCACGCTGGCACCTCAAGCTGGTTCCACATCTCCTAATCATGCAGAAAGGTTCTTCAAAATATTATCTTATTCAAATTCTAATCGTAAGGCACTTGTTTCCGCTACTTCAATAATATTTATAAGTAGTTTGGTTTTCAATGTTGCATTCTAATAATCTTAATCTTGTCTTTCTGTGTAATCTACTGTAAAATGATTGTAAATTTTCAAACGTTTGCCAATTCAACGACCTCAGAATTCACAGTGAACAAATAATTGTGACACTTGATTATTTTCAAACATTTTGATAGGCTCGAGTTATCGTTATCAGTATATCCTCGAACCCCTAACACCTTGCTGAGTAATTCCGGCTTAAGCACTTGGCATAGTTTGAAAAGCTGTCGTAAATAAAATTAAGATCTTGTCTGGCTCTAAGGCACGAAATTGCCCTATAGTTAGCTCTAGTCATCTCAATCATACAAATTCGATTTATAGCCGTCAATTTGATTGGAGTGTTGTCATCAATTTCTGATTTGCCGAAAATTTTGTAATTCAAAAAACTACTTTTCCCAGCCAACAAAATAATTTTCAATCATAAGCGGCGGCCTACGCTTTTTACTCTTTGGTCAGCAAAGTGTTCTGTCGAAACTGAATGAATCAAAAATTGGTGCTTCTAGCATAACAACAAATCCCTGATTCTGAAGGAATATGCAAGATTTTAGGCTAATACCGTTCATATATCTTCTAGCCTGTATTATCAATTCCTGTTGAAAACAAATGCCATTCACTAAGGATAAAAGCAGCAAATTTATGTTTTTCGGTATTTTACCTTTCAACATTTAAAACTTCTTAGAAAATCATATATTAACCGGTCGCTTATGGCAGGCA
The DNA here is from genome assembly GCA_963691935.1 of Nephrotoma guestfalica. Classification (NCBI taxonomy): domain Eukaryota; kingdom Metazoa; phylum Arthropoda; class Insecta; order Diptera; family Tipulidae; genus Nephrotoma; species Nephrotoma guestfalica. Next base: position 256,279,994 of record OY829913.1, read on the forward strand.
TCTCAGTCAATGAATAAAATCATAATTTTTTTTTTGTAAAGAAAGTATTAATTGACCAGTGGATTTAATGTCCTTTGAAAGAGCCCTTTTCATTCAATCACACACGACCCATTCACACCTTCACAGTATACCACCTGCGCATTGCAAGCTCGATGGTCGTGTTGGTGGTATTTTTTTTTATTGTTATTTTTATTCTTTGCAATCTTTTCTGGGGCCGAAGCAGTCCCACAACTCTTTCGCAGTTCGCTTATTTACGTCCTTACCTTACGCACTTGTCTGCCAAATCGAAAACGTACGGATATAGGTCCGATTTTGTTACCATTTGCGAAATTGCATAGCTCCATGCCAGCCTATACTGGCATGGAAGATGGGTCGGTCCATGAGTTCTGCACTCCGACAGGGGGTCATAGTTGTGTTCCATTTCATCCCAGATCGTAATCTGCTGATGAAAATTCCCTTGTGCATCCTGCCCCTATTGGGATTCGAACCCGGTACCTCCCGATCCAAACGCCAAAGCTTTAACCACTGTGCCATTTGGTCGGTGTGTTTTGGTGGTCGATACATTCAACAATTTCAAAATGGATTGAGAAAAATGTGACATTTCTGGACAAATTGTCCTTAGTCTGTCAAAAATATGAATTATGTAAAATGTTGAATTACCAATGGGACTTGACACTTCATTCATTAAACAATTACAACTATTATTTTCACAAACACAAATTTAAATAGTAATAATAGAACTTGGACAAATATTACTTCACTTAACAATTTTACAAACTCTTTCAAAAGCACTAAACCACCACACACTTGCACCACAAGTAATACAATGTCCAAATGTAATTAAAAAATAAAAAATTAATGGTTGAATGTGTCTTCAAAATACTTACTAATATTTAAAAATTATATGCATCTTAGGAATTAGTCGAATGATTGATTTCGCTTCTACTACAGTTGGCACCTATCACTTTGGTTTAAACCTGGACATGGCAGGAAAGGTTACCGCTCCTAATTAATGACTGCAGAATAAACAATAAATTAGTGGAATTTCTTATTTCCATAAAAATTTGTTAACTTACAAACTATAATAAATTTCTTTAATATTTCCCAGTTTAATCGTCGTTCATCAATTGGAAGTGCTGGACCGTTGCTGATGCATTACACCAAAGGATTTACGCATTTTATATGTGTATGATTTAAAAATTGAGCTCAGTATCGTTATGGAAGTGTAATTAGGATTTAGGATGGTAATAGTTAGATGGAGATGAAAGAATAATTTTTACTATACAAATTTAACGTGAGTTTTAACTACCGATTAAAATCCAGTGCTAAGAAGCAGGTGTCTAAAAGTCGTATAACGTCATATCAGTTGTTGAATATAATAACTATACTAAAAGAATAAGATTTACGTTGCAATATTTAACACCTTAAATCTTGAGTAAAATGAAAAATATGAGTGCGAATGTATGTGAATTAATTTAATAAATAATTCAGCAATGCTCTGTAATGTGCAAAATTATCACAAAGTAAAAAGGCTGTGGTCCCAAAATTATCTGGTTTAAGTTAATTGAGTAGTCGTTTTGCAAACACGCCTAAACTTGGACTGGAAATGATTTCAGTTATAGGTAGGTGTACCGTAAAGTGTTAACCTAACATTATGGTAATAAAGAACGCACCCATCAGTCTTATGCTTAACCTCAACATCATCAAGTAGGATAAAAATTTTTTTTTATTAAAATTAAAACGTACGAAAAAAAATAACAGAAAAAAGTGCGGATAAATATTAAATAAAATATTAGAGAAAAAAATAATAATATCTTAGAAAAATGTCGACGGAAACATCGACCATTACAGTTCAACAGTATCGATATGTCGAATTCGCGGAAAAAATTTAAACAAATTGAATGGTTTTCGATTGCCACTCAGTTAAACAAAAAGGACAGCGAAATACAAGTTGCCGACGAAATATTTAATACCTTTAACTTGTCCAGCGAAGATGAGAAAAAGTTAGCTAAAATCAAAGAACTATTCGAAAAATATATTGCACCTACAAGTTCAATAACTTTCGAGCGCTATGTATTTAATAAATTACGTCAACCCGAAGGGGAAACGTTTGATGAATTCCTGACTAAAGTTGTAAAGCAAGGGAAAAAATGTGAATTTGGTACACTGGAAGATAGTGTAGTTCGAGACAAAATGATAATTGGAGTTAAAAGTGAAGTAATTCGTGAAAAATTATTGACCGAAGATGATATTGCTCTGAATAAAACCGTAACCATATGTAGGGCAGGGCAAGTGAAACAGTATCGAGACAAATAAGTCACATGAAAACACCTGTTATTAGCAACATTGTTACAATTGGTAAACCGCAGTACAAACGGGATAATATTATGCAAAACATCCGTAAAGTCAGGCAATAATTCAAAGAACACCGAAGCTGAGTTTTTTGATTGCAAGAGGTGTGAAACGAAACATATGCTTAGGAACTGTCCTTCATATCGTCAAAAATGCAATAAATGTACACGAAAAGGGCTTTTTGAAAAAATGTGCAGATCTAGCAAACGTCATACAAGTGAAGTAACACTTGGAGGTTCAACGAATAGTAATAAAAAATTGGTTCAGATTGCGAAAACGAATGTCAAAGTTAAGCTTGAGACGGATGCGCAGTGTAACGTCCTGCCAAAATATGTAGTGGACAAAACAAACATTCAAATACAAGCATCCAGTGCAAAATATCTGAGTGTTCAACAATGAAAAATTAAGCGTGTTTGGTGAAATAAAAGCAAGATGTTTAGTTCGAAGAGTAAATATCAAATTTTTAGTAGTTAACGCAAACGTGTCGCCTATTTTGGGTAAACAAACTTGTGAAAGTTTAAAATTGGTGCTCAGAGATATCAATTTAGTGGAAAATCCTAAGTTCGAATTTCAACCGGTTCGCAAAGTACGTTTGGCTATAAAACAGCAAGTAAAAAACGAAATAGACAGTTTGGTAAAATTAGATGTTCTGGAGAAAACACACGAAGTCAAACCAGTAGTATTGCCTATGGTGATAGTGAAGAAAAATAAGAAACTACGTGTCTGTGTTGACCCGACGGATGTCAACAAAAATATAATTCGAAGATATCATCCTTTAAAAACAGTGGAGGAAATCATATCGAAAATCCAAAAGTCCAAGTTTTTTTACAATACTGGATTACAAAAGAGGGTTTTGGCAAATTCATCAAGAACTCCGTGGGGACGATATTCTTATAAACGCTTACCATTCGGATTAGCGTCAGCACCAGAAGTATTCCAGGATGTAATGAGTCAAATCCTAATGTCAATGAAAAACGTAGTAAATTCTATGGATTATTACATGCCGAAACGTTGGAACAACTCGAAGCACTTACTTCAAAGGTAATCAAAAAGTTTTAGAGTGTGGAATTAAGCTGAACAAACAAAAATGTGTATTCAGTTCAAAAAAAGAAAAGTTTTTGGGACATATTTTTAGTGCAGAAGGATTATCAGTGGATTCAATAAAAACAAAAGCGATCCAACATTATTTAATTGTTAGGCAATATAACAGAATTACAACGATTGCTTGGAATGGCAACATACTTGTCAAAATTCGTCCCAAATTTGTCAGGTATAACGCAACCACTCAGACAGCTGCTAGTAAAAAATTCAGAATGGATATGGACTGATCAGCACGATAAAGCCTTCAAAGATTTGAAAGAAGCATTTTCAACACTGCCTGTGTTAAAGTTTTTTGATACCAATCAAGATGTAACTATTCAGGTCGATGCCAATTTTAAAACTTTTGGAACTGCATTGTTGCAAGAAGAACAGCCAATAGCGGTTGCGTCCAAAGCCTTGACTAAGTCTCAGCAAAGATATCAACCGATCGAGTTGGAAGCACCAGCAATTAGATGGAAACAAGATCACCAGCGACAGACAAAATTTTGCGCACACAGTGCTGTCCCTATCGGAAGCACAAGCGGAGAAGGTTGAGTACATACTACAAGACCCTCCAGATAACAACAAATACGACATGCTCAAGAAAAACCCAATCAATCGCTACCCAATCTCTGAGGAGCGTCGATTAGAAACAATCTTGAGCAAAGTCGAAGTTGGTGATCAAAAGATTTCGGATGCATTACACCGAATTGAAATGTTGGCTGGAAAGAACTTCACAGCCAACGTTATTACAATATTATGGATCAGTCAACTCTCTGTTTTGATACAAACAGAATTGGTCCCTCAACAGGACAAACCAGTAGAGGATCTAGCTGACATCGCCGATAAATTACACGATATCATTGGCACGCAGACTCAGAGCTTGAGTTCAATGAAATGCGAAACGCGAAAATCAAGCTCAAAGATACACGCGACAAACTCTAGCATTAGCCGGATTGAAAACACGCTAAAACAAATTAGCGCCCGGCTAGAAAAGCTAGAGAGAAATTTACACGAACACCGTCTCCAGTTAGAAATCAAACACCGCAATCACTCCAGGGAAACTTAGCAAAATCTACCAATAAACACTCATCAAGATACCAATGCCCACGCAACTGGTGTTGGTATCACGCAAGATTTGGTAACACTGCAGAGAAATACATAGCACCATGCGCTTTTACTACAAAGCAAACGAGATCCGCAAATACCGAATCCCCAAACAAGTAAGTCTTAAGGTCGTAGCGGCAGACCTAAGACAACCGCAGCGCAGCCGCCTCTTCCTACGGGATACGGTCAATCAAATCACATTTCTGATTGACACCGGCGCTGATCTAAGCGTAATTCTGTACTGCAAATATTACTGCTTCGGAGCAAATCAAAATCCCGATTTGGTTTAGGCAGCAGCTAATGGTACCACAATAAATACTTATGGTACCAAATTACTCGACATTGACATTGGATTAAGGCGTTCATTCAAACACGCCTTCATTCTCACTAATGTCAATTGCCCCATCATCGGCGCGGATTTTCTAAAGAAATTCGGTCTTTTAATGGATCTAAAATATCACAAATTAATTGATCCATCCACTAAACTTTCAATCAACGCAACATCAACACGCGTTGTTGACACACCATCACCATTGCATTTTACAATCAACAATGTATACGGAGCACTGTTAAAGAAATTCCCTTCATTAACAGCTCCACCAAACTACAACGCTCCGGTAATGCACAATTTAGTACATCACATTGTTACTACAGGGCATTTACCATTTTCAAGACCAATAAGGCTTGATCCAATTCGCCACAAAGCAGCTTTCCTAGAATTCCAACATATGGTGGAACTAGGAATCTGCCGACCTTCTTCATCAGCAATATCTTGTCCATTGTACATGGTGAAGAAGAAGGACAACGACTGGAGACCATGTGGGGATTACAGAAGGCTTAATTCAGTCACAATTCCTGACCGTTATCCTATCCCCCATATACAAAATTTCTCCAAAATGCCATTTGGACTCAGAAATGCTGCACAAACATTCCAGCGTTTCATTAACGAAATCGTAAAAAATCTCGATTTCGTCTTTGTATATATCGACGATATTCTCGTAGTTTCGAAAGACGAGAAGCAACACCTACTCCATTTGGAACAACTCTTCCATAGATTATCAAAGTACGGTGTCAATATCAACACTGGAAAATGCGCGTTTGGGACAAGCAATCTTGACTTCCTTAGTCACACGATTACACCTAATGGTATTCTGCCGTCCGAAGGACGAATTAATGCAATTAGAGAATTCCCAGCATCTCAAACCGTGAAACAAATTCAACAATTCATCGGCATGGTAAACTACTACCACCGACTAATACCAAAGAATTCCCCAGGTAATTTGATCGTTTGACCGTAAACCAGTTTTGCTGGTGGACATTTTATATCATCTTTGACTGTTGCTCGGATTCCCAACAATTAGATTGGGAGCTCCAGTTGATGGTATTTGCACGAGCTTTGAGAGCTGTTTTAAGTTGGCGGTGGAAGCGCTCAACCATACCGTTTGCTTGTGGATGATAGGCAGTGGTCCGTATTCGATGTGAGCCTAATAGTTGCATAAGCTCAGCGAATAGTTCGGATCCAAACTGTGTGCTTTGATCGGTCGTAATAACCGGAACGCCGAATCTAGAAATGTAGTTTTCGACGAGCGTTTTTGCGATTGCTGATGCGGAGATGTCTTTGATGTAGTAGGCTTCTGGCCAACGCGTAAAACGATCAACACAGGTTTAGATGTATGTAAATCCATTAGATGGTGTGGTCCAACAAAGAAGGATGGCCAGACGATCTAAAAGAGTTGGATAATCTAGTGAAACCATATCATAATTTTAGACACGAGTTTATTAAAATGGTCTAGTTTCATACCTTTAAATCATAGTAGCAATACATATTGGACATTTCGGTATAACAAAATGTCTTGGTAGAGCAAGACAAATGGTCTACTGGCGTGGGATGTCTAAAGAGATTATAAAGTATGTGAATTATTGTGCAGTTTGTCAGCAAAACCAAAATTCAAAGCAAAAAGAACCACTAATTAATAAACAAGTGCCGGAGTATCCGTTTCAAATCGTTGCAACCGATTTATTTCACTTCCAAGTAAATGAATACCTATTACTGGTCGATTGTTATTCTGGATTTTTAGACTTCAAATTGATGAATAGGTTCAGAGGAGGTTATTTTGGAGTTAAAATCGTGGTTTGCTGTACATGGAATTCCTGAAATTCTGGAACCAGATAACAATAAGCAATATTCGTCAGAAAAATTTCAAAGTTTTACGAAAGAATGGTATATAATACAACAATTTTCTAGTCCGAGGTATCCACGATCCAACGGTCTAGTAGAAACATTCGTAGAAACAGCGAAAAATTTGCTGAACAAATGTAGTAAAGATGGAACGGATGTGTAGCTTTGTTAAAGTATAGGAACATGCCGAGGGACGAGTACATACAATCACTAAATCAGAGATTATTTAGTAGAATCACCAGATCGACTATACCAACTACAAAAGAATTACTAAAACCTGCTGTAGTAAATAATGTAGATGATCGCCTTATAAATCTTCGTAAAGAACAGAAAAATTATGCAAACCAGAGTAGTAAATCATCGGAGGAGTTTAAACCGGCTGATGCAGTAAGAATCCAATTAAGTCACAGAAATTGGGTGTCGGGGAAAAATCAAAAGTCTAGCAAGTGCACCAAGATCGTACATCGTACAAACTTCAGATGGTAGTGAGTTGAGAAGAAATTCAAAACATATCTCCAAATGCCTAGCTACAATTCAATCGCCAAGAGAAATAGATGTCATGCCGTCACAATACAACTGTAATAGTGAGACACAATCGTATCAATCGTTACCTCAACTCAATAATGACAAGAATGGCGCGAATGACAAAGATAATGCCAACAGTATGATGAATGAGGATACAAACAGCAACCATTTAACGTCCGATAATGCAAATATCAATCCAGGGATAAAGACAACCAGATATGGACGTATCATAAAACCGATTATAAAATTAAATTTATAAAAACTATGTATTTGGAATTAATGGAATTAATTGAAAAGATAAGTAAAAACGAAAAAAGGATGTAACGTAAAGTGTATGTAGGGTTAACCTAACATTATGGTAATAAAGAACGCACCCAACAGTCTTACGCTTAACCTCAAGATCACCACACGTTGTTTCATTACACTTCACTTCCTCCCTGTCAATCAATAAAGAAAAAACTGTGTGTAACGCTTTGTGTTAACTTTTGTTGTACCAGATGTTTATTTCATTCATCGGACTTTTTATTCTTTGTTATCTAACATAAAGCAACATTAATTGAATTATATTTGAAAATTTCATAGCCTAAATTAATTAGCAAGTAAGTTCTTTTTGAATCCTTTCAGATTTAAGATTGCATCTTAAGACTACGGATTATGTTATTCATCTAATCCAGAATTGATTGCTATAGTATTCGTTGCCCCGACATTTTGTAGTTTTTGAATTAAGAGTTAAAAAGAGAGAGAATTTTTGAGTTAACATTAAATTACCGACCAAACGGCACAGCGGTTAAAGCTTTGTCATTTGGATCGGGAGGTACCGGATTCGAATCGCGATAGGAGCAGAATGCAACACAGAATTTTCACCATTAGATTACCCACCCCTTGTCGGAGTGCAGAATTCATGCTAGCGCTATAGGCTGACAGAGCTTCGCAATGTGCAGACGGTTTTACGAAAATCGGACCTATAGCAGTATGTCCTCGAATTGGCTGGCAACGGTGTAAAAGTAAGGACGGGAAAAGCGAACCGCGAAAGAGTCGGGAGAGCCTTGGCCCCAAAACAGATTGCAAAGAATATAAAAAAAAATACCGTTCATGTTTGGTGATACTCTCAATGGTTCAATAAATACATAAAACATTTAATTGTTATTCAAATAAATGATATTTCAATAGTTTTGTATGATATACTTCGAGGGTTGAGTGAAATAAATCTTTAAGTGTTGTGTTTTACTAACAGATTCAACATTTAAAATTTTAGATGCTCACTTAAAAATAATCAGTCACTTATATTATCGGTATCATGCATACAATTTTATAGTTGGTTACAAAATAAATTTGAAGCATTGGTATCCATAACATAATAAATATTGTAATGTTATTATTATTATTATAATTATTATTAAAAAGCAATAATTTAAAAAAATCACAAAACCAGAATAGAGCATATTGATCATAACTATATATCACAAGTTGTACTACCGTAGAATTAGAACCTATAAGATATGAGTAAATACAAGATAAATAATTTAAAAAAATAACAATATTATAAAAATTTATTAATTGCTAACTAGTTGCAAAACAGTTCAAAACACAACTTTTTAAAATTAATTAAATACAGATTTTACGGTAAAGACTTTTACTGAAATAAAAGTATGCATATTTGGACGTCTCTTAAGCTAGCAGAACCCAAACAGCAGAACATTACAACATAGTATGAATAATTATAGGCTAATAATAGGCTAAATAAATGATCTACTAAAGAATTTTGGGCTTCACCCCTTCCAACTAAAACGATGGGTTCTGCTAGCTTTAGAAAAAGTTGGAAAATGAATGGTTAATTTTAGGCTAATTAAATGCCCTAATTAAATTTTATTATTCTGCTCATTCTAGAAAAGGCATAAGGCTTTATCATTTCAGAGCTAGCAGAACCCAAATCGAAAATCGGACCAAAACCGAAATTAGAACCCAAAACAAGGTAAATTAACATACAAATAATTTTAGGCTCATTATGGCCGAATCAAATGTCCCATTAAACATTTTAGGCTCCACTAGTTCTTGACAACATTCGCAATAAAGTTATTGTCAATATCACGATGCTATTGACGGAAATTAATAATATCAATTTTGAAAGGGCCCTTCAGCAAGTAACAGAAATCGACGAACAAGACTGTATCAACGCACCGAATTGTAAAGGCAGAGCAATCACAACAATTGAATCTCCAGGTAACGTAATAAACTCGTCTAAATTTCAAACACAAGTATTTAGTCGAGTTTTCTGTCGCCACGTTTCTCGTGGCTGTTGTATCTTCTAGTACGTAATAGGAAAAGGTCGAATCAACTACAAGTAATGTGGAAATAAACTCGTCCAAATGAACCCATTGTTCATTGAGATCGAGAGACCCGTTCTCAGTTTTACAAGTTTATGAACATTTTAAGAATCGTGGTCATACAAATAAACAAATTAAGTTACAAAAATATACTCTAAGTTACTAAGTGATAAAAGTTTACTATTTATTCTACTTTAAGTGGTCTAGTAATTGGGTTTAATAATAGAACATTTAATAAAACCCCAACTTAGCATTTCCATTTATATTTGACACCATTTCAAATACTAATTTTTGGTTTTAAAAAGATTTATTCAATTTATACTAAAGAAAATATATTTATTAATTTACAGGTTTCTTCATTTATGTCGTAATTAGAGACTTGCCAGAAATGGAACAGATTTCGCTAAACGATATACCACAAATAGTCAGATTCAAGCTCCAGCAATATACATTAATAGGAATTGCAAAAACAAAAGAAACCAACCAGACATTTGATGGTAGTGCAACTGGACACTACACAGCAATACGACCACAAGAGGAACATTTTGTAGAATACGATAATTTTAGCAAGGGAATAAGAAAACTATACGGAAGCTCAAAAATTTATTTCTCAATGCTAATGTATTAAAAAGAAAATTAAACAATTTTAAATGAAATTAATTACGTTTAATAAATAAAATTAATAATTTTTAAAAATGCCTTTACATTCTGTCAAAAAAGTGACGGCAAATGATCATTTAAAAAGCCCACTTAAAGGGATTATACAAATATTTTTATCAGTAAATTGGCACAACTGTTCTCTATCATGACGTGAAGTAATTTGTCAGTTCATCTCAAGTGTGTGTACGCTTTCTAAAATGAATAAAAATATCGAACAAAGAATTGGTTTCAAATTTTGAATTTCAAATGGAATTTCGTGTCCCGAATCGCTCAAAATGTCACCGAAGGCTTACAGTAAATCGACTTTATCAAAAAATCGTGCATATGAGTGCTACATTGCAATCAAAAGCGTTCGAGATGTGGTGGAAGATTTGCCTCGCCCTGGCAAGCTACCCATGATAGTTTTAGATTAAATGACCTGAAGTTTGGTCAAGAATTAGTGGAGCCCAAATTTTTTTAATGGGACATTTGATTAGGCCATAATAAGCCTAAAATTATTTGTCTGTTAATTGAGCTTGTTTTGGCTTCTAATTTCGGTTTTGGTCCGATTTTCGATTTGGGTTCCGTTAGCTTTAGATTAAATGACCTGAAGTTTGATCAAGAACTAATGGAGGACAAAATTTTGTAATGGGGTATTTGATTAGGCCTAATTTCGGTTTTGGTCCGATTTTCGATTTGGGTTCTGCTAGCTCTGAAATGATAAAGCCTTATGCCTTTTCTAGAATGAGCAGAATAATAAAATTTAAATAGGGCATTTAATTAGCCTAAAATTAACCTTTAATTTTCCAATTGTTTTTAAAATATTTTTTGATATGGGTTCTGCTAACTTTTTCTAAAGCTAGCAGAACCCATCGTTTTAGTTGGAAGGGGTGAAGCCCAAAATTTTTTAGTAGAGCATTTAATTAGCCTATTATTAGCCTATATAATTATTCATACTATCTTGTAATGTTCTGTTGTATGGGTTCTGCTAGCTTAAGGGACGTATATCTGATCCATTTCTGATACCTACAAAATGTAAAAAATAACCATAGATAAAATTTATATTAGGAATATATGCATAAATAATAATAAAATGATAAAAATTAGTTTATATAGAAGACAACAAATTTACATAAACTGTAACTAAAACAACATTAACCCTCACTCTGTACATTGGGGTAAAAAACTACCCCAGACCTATAAAAATGTAAATAAAAAACTAATTACTAAAAATTATTGAAAACCCATTTAGATATGCCTTCTTCAATTAGATATACACCAGATAAAAAAACCAGAGTCATTTTTTTTATCGTTAGAGATTTTTGTGTATGGGGGTCAAAAATTACCCCATTCATTTCTATATACAAATCTGTACAAAACAACGCAAGACTAAAATTTTACTGATACCGACCGTCGGCTATCGAATTTTTATATTATGCTGATTATTTTTCGTTCAATAATTGTGGGTTATTTCTGTGTTAATAAATGTTATACTCCTCTATTCTGTCCTTTTTTCGTCTTTTTTCATTCTGTGTAGAATTCTAAATTGGTCATATCCTTAAGTAAGTGTACTGATCATTCAGATGTTCTGCGTATTTAGATTGTGTTATGGTTTTTCCCACATCTTTTACGTGTTCTTTCGAAAGTTTCAAACTTTCACATTTTAAAAGAAAAGGGAGGATTATCATCGGCCTCATTAGCCGAAAATCTAAATACACCACTAATGTGTTTCAAACAGGAGAGGGACAAAATCCCGATATTAATAATCCTGAGGATACAAAATCCCGAGGATACAAAATCCCGAGGGTACAAAATCCCGAGATTTCACAATGCCGAAGTCAAAAATACCCCTGAAACAAAATCCCGAGGAACAAAATCCTGAATACCTATGAAAATTTCAAAGACTATTTGTTAGAAAATTATGGCTGTTATTGCAGATTTTAAGAACACATCAAGGTATTGGCCCAACATTGGTATTGATTCGTTCAATAGGCGATTTTTTATAAAAAGATCAAAGAAAACTTTTCGAAAAAGCAATATTGTAGACAGTCAAATTCTATTGCAACAACATTTGTCATATCACATTGGCACAACTTTGGTCGGCATTTTTAAGGCTAATATTTCTACACATTAAACAGCACAAAATCTGATATAAATGTACAAATTTTTTTTATTCATCTATAATCGTTTAATCAAATTTCATCATTCAAATTTTTATAAATTCAATAATCGAATTGAAAATATAAAAGTTATATAAAAACATAAATAAAAAATAAAAATATTTCATTTGTCTAATATTTAAATAAATAAATAAATTCACACTTAGTAACATAATAATTTACATTTTCAATATAAATTTTTTGCAATGCAATTTAAAATATTTTTTCATGTCACTTCTCGTCTAACATACTTCATTTTCTTTTTTTTAGGTTCGTCGCTGAAGATTGAATTTATTGTATTGTTCACAACTGTCTGCTCAATTTTTAAATTGCTTATTAAATGATACAGCCCAGTGTGAGATTTTCCAATTAAACAGCCTAATCGTCTATGCCAAGATTCTAGTTTATTTTGTGTTCGAGGCAAATTCCACATTGTGTTTTCATGAACCGACCAAAATGAGGGTACAAATGCTAGAGCTTTCAATATGCCTTTTATATTTATTTTTCCATTTACATAATTTTCTGCAAAAAATACCAACATGGATAATCTTTGGAAATATTTAGGAATATCAGAAGAAGGAATGAATGACATGCCTTAAGCTTTCTCATTTCAAAAGAAAACTTCTCATTTGTTCCATATGTTCTATCAAGCTTCTTCTTTTGAATCCTTCTCCATAAGATTTGCCCGAAAAAGCAGCCCGAAAAAAAAGCAGCCCTTAAATTTAGCACTAGGGAGAAATATTCGGAATGCCTGCCTTTTCGAAATCCGATAAAATAAATTCTGAGGATCTATTATGAAATTTTCGACGCGCGGTTTTTTTACATCGTCGAAAATAGGTATTACGAAATTTTTTCGGCGCACTTTTTTGCCGTCCAGATCGCATTTATTGTCGGATTTATTTTAGGACCTCAACAAACTCCGAGAAATTCGAAATTATTTTTGATTATTATTCTCGATGTTGTCGAATATCTCATAATAGCTATATTCGTTGTCGAACTGGTCGAAAATTTGCGATGTCGAAAATTTCATAATAGATCCCTGGGGGTCTATTATGAAATTTTCGACGTTCGCTTTTTTTACGACATCGTCGAAAATTGATATTAGAAAATTTTTTCGGCGCGCTTTTTTACGACCAGATCGCAAATTTCCCTATTATGAAATTGCGACGCGCATTATTTTAGATAAAAACGAAAATTATACGACTGCTATTGATGTGTCGTAAATAAACGATTTAATTTAATAAATCGTAAATCGTGAAATTGAATACGAAAATAAACAATTGATAAAATGTGAGTATATTTACATGTTTAGTTATTTTGTGCGTTAATTTTATGTGAATATGTAATTTTATTTAATTAAAATAATTAAATTTATTTAAATTTAAAATTTACATTTATTGTCGGATTTATTTTAGGACCTCAACAAACTCTGAGCAATTCGAAATTATTTGTGATTGATGTATTTTCGACGTTATCCGAATATCTCATAATAGCTATTTTCGACGTTGTCGAACTGGTCGACAGCGTCGAAAATTTCCGATGTCGAAAATTTCATAATAGACCCCTGGGTTTAGTGGAATGTTGTTATCGCACACATATTTAAATAAACAAAACAGCATTTCCTCGTTCAATTTCTGCGATTTTCTCGTCATTATGCAATATATTAACGGCACAATTTCACTGTTATCATTGGTACCTATCATTACGCGAACCGTAAATAATTGTCTAAATAAACTAGGTACCACTCTAAATGTTCCATCCATTAACCAGATCTTCGATGCAGGGTTCATTTTTATTTAATTTTCTTCTAACGCGATAAACTTTTTTTCTGTGCTTCTTTTGATGGTAAATATGTTCGACATGGCTGTTCACACATTGTACCACAGTTTCTGCAACAATTTTGCAACTTGTTTTTTCCGTTTCATTTGCGTTAGTTTTTAGGAATGTCATTGCTTAAACAAATTCGTGAGGCTGACGCTTCTGGATCATGGTTATGGCGTGTTGGTGCTGATTTTATTTTATTATCACCGATCGTTGTAGTTACCCGTCCAGTACAACTTTTTTTCTTCTTTTACATTCACAGTTTATCGTTGTTTTATTTTCATAGTTTTTTATATAAATGTACCCGTTTATTTCAATTTAATTACGACAGTCTGGTTCGGGAATCACCTTTCTATTAAACAATTTTATATGCAAGACGTAATAAACTTTTTCTCCCTAGTAGCAGCCGTCGATGCTGATTTTTCGAACAAAATTTTCTTCAGTGATGAAGCTCATTTTTCTGATGGCTGATGTCAATTGGCTTCCAAGATCCTGTGATTTAACGCCTTTGGATTTCTTTTTGTGGGGCTACGCGAAAGATCGTGTTTACGCAAACAATCCTCAAACTCTTGACGAATTGAAAACTAATATTCGTAAGGTAATGGCCGAGATACCGCCCGAAATGTGCCGAAAAGTCATTGAAAATTACCGCAAAAGAATCAAGGCCTGTAAGAAGTCCCGCGGAGGACATTTGAATGATATCTTGTTTAACTAAAAATGGCAAGGATCAATCTGTAAAATGAAATAAAAATTACAATACATTCCGAATATTTTGTGTGTTTTTTTAAGTTTACTTTATCAAGCTTGAATTGGATAACCCTATATAACTTAGAACGTGTGTGAAACACCAATTTCAGAAACCTTTTGATTTCTGTGGCGTTGGTACGAAATACCGAAATACAAAAGACCGAATTATCAAAATCCCGACTTTCAAAATCCCGACTTTCGAAATCCCGATTTTGCTGAAATCTTAAAAAATCCCGACAAAAGTCGGAATTTAAAGAAAATATTAAATATTAAATTTTCTTTTTTTATCTTCTTTTTTATTAAGAACTCGGTCTTTTTTGTTTTTTTGGTCGATCTTGGTCAAATTTAAATTATCGAATATAATTTGCATTGTAACGTGAATTTTTCTAAAAAATTTCGAATTGAACCTGAATTGAACTTGACCTTCCTTGAATTCCTCAACCAATAATTGTAAAATTTAATTTACAAAATTGAATTTGTATAAAAAGAACCCACTTTTAACCGATTTTCAAATCTAAAGCCCCACGAAGCGCAGCGACCTCCCGCGTGTCCGTGAGAGTTATCGATGCCGTCAGCCTCTACAATTATTACATTTCAAAAGGTTGCATCAACAAAACCAGGATTTTGAAAACCAAGATTTCGTTGTACGCTTGGCCGGTCGGCCCACGGGCGCCCGAATTCATAAAAGAAGTTTAAAAAATCAGTCTTTTGAGAATCGGGATTTTAAAAGTCAGGATTTTGAAATTCAGGATTTTGATTTCCAGATTTTTAAATGCGGGCAAACGACCCAAACCCGATTTCTGTTAATCTCGGGAGAATCCCGAGTAAAATTGAATTCCGCGCGGAATTCAATTTTATTCGGGATTTTCTCGGGATTGCGGGATTTTCTCCTTTCGAGATTTTGTCCCTCGGTATTTGTACTTTCGGGATTTTGTCTCTAAAGATTATGTAACTTCGGGATTTTGTACCCTCGGGATTTTGTACCCTCAGGATTATGACTCTCCGGATTTTGTTCCGCGGGATTTTGTCTTTCGGGAATATGTCACCAACCCGTTTCAAACGAGCTTTTCCAGAAACATAAATAAATATTATTGTATGTGAGATAAACGGAACAGCCAAAGATTATTATTACAAAATTAAATCTATTGCTGAAGCTAAACGCCCTAGAATTTGGTACGATACGGACTCCGGTGAAATATATGCATTGATTGGAGTACTTATGTACGCCGGTTTACGTAAAAACTGGGACGAAAGATTAAATGAACTCGGGCAAACTGATAACCGCTCTTTCTATAGAGATGTTATGCCTCTGGCGAGAACGCAACAACTTTTACGGTTTCTTTGGATTGATAATCATCGCACCGGAAAAGACAGGCTGAAAGAGGACAAATTAGAGATATTTCGAACATGTTTCTAGTTTAAGACAACCATATAAGCCATCAGCTAATCTTAAAATTGACGAGCAGCTAGTTGCAACACGAGGTCGATGTAATTTCCGACAATATATTCTCAGTTAACCTCGGAAATACGGTATAAAAATATTCTGGGTGGTGACTCAAAAAACGCTTATCCTCTGAAAGGATAAATATATGTTGGACGTCAACCGAATGAAGTGAAAGTTTCAAATTTTGCTGGTAGCTTGGCACATCGTTTGGCTTTGCTGTATCTAAACAAAGGTAGAAATATCACAATGGACAACTTTTTTACAAGGAACCATAAAATTAAATAAACCTGATTTGCCTGCCCAATTCACAAAAATCGTTGAAACTAAAAAGAGATATTGTGTAACGGTTTGATCAAATTTAAAACAGATTATTTGCTCCGTTAATAGAATGTCACTGCAATTCTTTAAACATGTGAAAGCAGCACGCTTGCGAGACTAGGTAGTCGGTGGGTGGAGTTCTTATCACTACTTGCAGTAACCTTGATGTGCTGCCGCGTTATCCATACTGATTATATTGTAGAAGAAATTTTATATGGAACGAGATGCATCAGAAAAATTGATTGAGGAATGGATGAAGAAAGTTGTAAGTAATTAATTGTACAAAAAACAATACTAAAACAACTAAAAATGAATTAAACAAAATTGAAGTATGTACAGTAATTTTACTAGCGTGGTCAAGGTTGTTGTAGATCACATGCTCGCCACCCCTTTCCTTTAAACAATGCCATGCATCAAATTTCAGGTATGTCTCCCTGGATAACGTGTCAGCCTTGACTATCTAATGAAGTCTACTCAGACATGGTAATATCCCACCAAATTACATCAAACTATCAGGCATTAGACAAGTCATGTTACATTACACCACACGAAAGAAAGTAAAATATATACAGGGTGGCTGATGAAAGGTGTTACCAAAAAAAATTAATAACTTTTTTTCTATTTAATTAATCTGTTCCAAATGTTTTTATTTTATAGATTGATTTTTAAATTTAACGAAAATGGAGAATTGGGACACTGAGAAAATAATTTGGATTATCCGCCGCTATCACGCATTGGAGTCCGTAGTTTTGGTACAAAGAGAATATAGGCGCACGTTTAGCGGCACTCCTCCTAGCAGATGGACTATAATGAGGCTCTAGAACAAATTTGCTGAGCATGGGTCAATCGCAAGAAATCCTTATCACCGAAACCCTTCAGTTCGGACGCAGGAAACTATCGCTGCTGTAGCTGCTACCATACAAGACAGTCACTGCAGACAATTATGCACAAAGAATTGAACTTATTCCCTTATAAAATTCAAATAACAAACAAACTCAACGCAGCAGACTTGCCGATTCGCTTGGAATTTTGCCAGTAGATCCTTGAAATGGTGGAAGAGGACGAAAACGTCTTAAACTGTATTTTTATGTCTGACGAGGCCCATTTTGATCTAAACGGCAATGTTAATAAACAAAATTGTCAAATATGGAGTGATTCTAACCCACAGATACTCCATGAGGCGGAATTACATCCACTTCGCGTAACAGTTTGGTGTGCAGTTTCATCAAAGTGCATTGTCGGGCCTTACTTTTTCGAAGAGAACGGTGTTACTGTTACGGTCACTGCAGACCGTTACTTAAAAATGTTGAAGATTTTTTATCCAGAACTACGCGGAAAGAGAATCACGTTTAACTCTGTGTGGTTTCAACAAGATGATGCAACTCCTCACATAGCCCGGCCAGTTATGACAGAATTGCAGCAACAATTCCTCAATAAGCTGATTTCAAGAAACTCCACATTCCGTTGGTCCCCTAGGTCTCCTGACCTACCGGCGCCTGATTTTTCCTTGTGGGGTTGGTGCAAACAGAAAGTTTACAAAACAAAACCAACAAATTTGAATGATTTAAAGCAATCCATTCGAACGATAATTGAAGCAATTCCCGCTGCAACTCTTCAGGCAGTAATGAATAATTTTTTACTGAGATTGGTTGTGGCTATTTAAATTCCATTATTTTTAAAACCAATTAAGAAAACTTAATAAAAATGAAGTATCTTTCAAATGAATCAAGAAAAATAAATTACGTGAATTAATCAAAAAGTTATTTGAGTTTCTTAATGTATCAATATTCATCAGCCACCCTGTATGTTGGTATCGTGACAGAAGCAATAAAATTCGAAAAATTAACAAGAAATATGTAGATAATTATTGGAATAATTCGATCAACATATTTGTGTTACATTCGAGCATTACACATAAGAATACAGAGTTTGTAATTGTACATTTCATAATTTTTTATAATTAAATCTTGGGTCCGCGGCCCTAGCTGGAATAAGTAAATGTGCTAATAATAAACATATGATAATTAATAAATTATAAACTAATAATTTAAAGTAAACATGATCATTAAATAAATAAATCATAAATAAATAAAATCATAATTTAATTTAAGGCGTAAAAAACAACCACCATGAAGATTATATATATTAACGGGTATGAGTTTCTTAAAAATATTCCTTCTATAAAATTCTTGCTTGTTGAATCTCAGATTTCAACCTTCAATATGCCAACCCAGTATGAAAGAGCGCTATCTTCCCGTTGGATTATTGGTGATCCCTCGAAATTTTCTCATAGTAACTGTGTGGATTTCCCAACTACATCTAAGGCATTTTACAAAGTGTTGTCCGCAGAGTCCAGCTATAAAAATTCGATCGTGGAATTAATGTTTTACATTAAATACTCAGACAACCTAATTAAAAGCCACTTAAAGGACCATTACATCAAGAACATCCATCTACTGCCTTTATCTGCTTCTTCGTTACGACAATTGAACATATTTATATATGATAACGTCGCCAAACAATATCTTGAAGAACCGACCATAAAACATCACTTCGGTTTTGATGGGAATAATCTGGTGCAACTGTGTGAACACACAACACATTTATTATTCAAAACCGATATATTTTTTGTTCATCGGGTACGGAAAATATGTTGGATCACCAGACATACAACTCGTTAAACAATATCTATCTTAAGGAGAACATAAAGTAAGTTATAGAGTTGTGAACACGAAGACATCAGACAGATTTTATTAAAATCGATACAGTTTTTATTGATGAGTACATGATATTACATGCAGGATATATAGGACTCGTGGTTATCCTTAGTAAATGTTCGAAAATATATCTTCTGGGTGATAAAAACCAAATACCATAAATTGACAGGTAACATCATGTCAACATAGAATTTTCAGATGCAAGCGCTTTCGTAACAAAGACGGAATACTTGAATGTGACGTATAGATGCCCAGCTGATGTTACATCTGCTCTAACGGAAAACTACCCTAACATCAGTAGTAAGAATACCGTGCAAATTTCAGCCAAATTTATAAACCTGCCGTCAACTTTGATGTCGATACCTCTGTTGGATAAGCTGATAAAGCTGATAAATAATTAATCTCCCAGCTTAAGATACCATAATCTAGTAGTCATGTCTATCCACGAAGAACAAGGATTAACCTCAGAAAATGTGATATGTATAAGAATCAATTTTCAACCACTTGAGCTGTTCGATAGTGTGCCCCATGCCATAGTTGCAATTTCAAGACACACCCAATCATTTAGATATTTTTCACCAGTGGCTAATGATAGACTACACTCACTTTTAATGAGAGCTCGAACCTACACTACTACTCAAAAAGTAAATCAACCCATAAAAATTCAAGAGAAGGTTGGTTTATGAGAAATATGCAATTTACTATCAAAATGTCAACAAAATGGCATCAAAAGCATCTAAGTTTCATAACTTCGTTTCAAAATCAAACTACCTAATCTAAGTAATTTGTGAAACTTCATTAAAACCCGGCATAATGAGCAGTGAATTTTTTGGCCATGATTACGTTGTCTACAGCTGCGATCCGTCTCTCGAAACTAGCTCAAAGAAATCGGGTGGTGGCGTACTGAGCAGTACATTCTAAACTCTGGAATGCTCCAGCAACTTTAGCCCCATCGAGAGTTGAACAAATTGGTGTAAAAATCAAAATTAACCAAACCAATCTGTTCATTTACGCAGCATATATCCCACCTCAATCAAATAGTGATCATTACGCAACTTGCATCGATGCGATTGGTGAAGCTATTATTACAACAAACTCGTCAGATTTAGATCTTGTGCACCAACCAAAAGTCACCAACTTTAATCTTCCAAATATAATATGGAATCTGGACCCGGAACTAAATTGTATTTTTCCAAGTAATATAACAACATATGCCGACTCTTTATTTGTGGACGCCATGCTCGGTTATAATTTGAACCAGATAAAATTTTTAATAATCGTGATAGATTACTGGATCTTGACTTCAGCAACGACATTGACACTTTCAAAATTTCAAAATCCGTGTTACATTTTGTAATTAATGATATCAATCACAAGTATTTAACTCAACTAACTTAATGGCGAGTTCGAAACACCTATAACGCAACAAATACAATTTCAAAAAATCAAACCGCGCGGGGCTACAAAGTTACCTAGAATCCATCAACTGGCAAACAACTCTCAATTCTAATGATATCAACGAAAATGTTTATAAATTTAATGACATTATGCAGCAAGGCTTAGAACTTTATGAACCTATGTGCTGTAAACCACAGAATGCTCACCCTCAGTGGTTCGATGTTAAACTAGTTAACATAAAACATCGGAAGTCGAAAGCGTATGCCAAAATGTTGAAAAGCGGGTTAGAAGCCGACAAAACAATGGTTCTACAACATAGTAACGAATTGATGTAGCGTACACGGATTTCAGTAAAGCATTTGATTCCATCTGCCATCAAAAAGCACTCCGGAGTTTATTCGCATTTGGGTTTTCACTCGATTACATAAATTAGTTCAAGTCTTATCAATTAAACCGGCGACAATTTGTCATAATGGGAAATTGAGAAATCAAACGTTATTAAAGTTACGTCTGGTGTTCCCCACGGATCTCACATCGGGCGGTGGATATTTATTGTTGTCATAGATCAAATAACCGAGATAATCAAAAACTCAAACGTGTTCATATTTGCTGATGACGTGAAAATTTTTCGAACTATTAATGGAATCGATAGATTAAGTGAGTGGTGTGATCCAAACTCGCTTTACTTAAACATTAAGAAATGCAAAATCATGTCTTTTCGTCGTAAGAGAAATCCGCTAACTACTTCCTACAAAGTCAACAACGAAGTATTGCAAAGATAATTGACTCTTAATTGACTCTTAGATCATAGATCTAGGTGTTACAATTGTCGAAAATGCCAGTTTCGGCAGGCATATTGAAAATTGTATTGCGAAAGCAAATGCCATGTTTGGATTTGCTAAATGATGGACAGATGAATTTAAAGATAATCAAACCTTATGTTCACTCTATTTCGCTTACGTTTGATCTCAACTGGAATACGCTGTACCGGTCTGGAATCCATACTATGCTGTACACATTAAAAGAATTGAAAGCATTCAAAAGAAGTTTCTGATTTTCTTGTTAAAGAAAAGTGACTGGAATTACGACCACAATTTAACATTCCATGAAAATGTGGCTCGATTACCTCCGTACTCGCACGCTTGAAAATAGACGACTTCTCTTAGGTGCGGCTTTGATTGGTAACGTTTTGCTTGGTTACATTGATTCAGCATACATTTTGGAAAACATATCAATTCATGTGCTTTGCAGAACATTTCAAAACCATGAACCAAGTTTTTAGCACTAGAACACCATTCCACAAAAAACTTTCAACATCGTCGACGGCATATTTGACTTTAATTTATCAAAGGACAACTTCAAAAATATTCTTAAGAATTATTTTTTAAATTTTTAATTGTTAAATCATGATTTGATTTATATTTTTCTGTTTTAAAGTTCTTTATTTGATTTTTTAATATTTTTGTTTTAATTAAAATTCTGAAATCATACATGTAAATCACAGAATAGATTTCTTTAAATAAATGAAATTAAATTTAATATTAAACCTTTTTTTATTTTTTT
This sequence comes from Nephrotoma guestfalica, assembly GCA_963691935.1. NCBI lineage: Eukaryota > Metazoa > Arthropoda > Insecta > Diptera > Tipulidae > Nephrotoma > Nephrotoma guestfalica. The sequence goes on from OY829913.1 coordinate 256,302,367, forward strand.
TTTAATTATTGATATTACACTACCAAAATGGTTTGAATTTATTATTATCTTTTTATTTATGTACACCTTAAAATCATCCGTTCTTTATTATTTCACACACAATTATTTCAAGTTTTCGGTGGGGAAAATAACAACGACACACCGTCCAGCACCATCACCATCCATTATCATATTTACAAATCATTAAACCAATAATTATCACCTGATTATTGAAGCACTTAAATTAGGGCTTTCCAAATTAAATAGAAGAAAATAGTAGATAGAAATAGCAGATCGGATACATAATATAGTTACGCTATTGGATCACGAAAATTCAATCAAACTCATATTTTAACGCTGCTGAAACATTACCAATGTTACAATTGGATCATCACTTTTCTGTTTTGATGGAAACGTGACATTAGTTAGCTATATTCCCAAAGCGGGAAAAAAATACATAACACCACAATCGATGAAACCACTGATAAACCGAACATCATAATCGAGTATAATCAAACTTAAGGCGGCGTGGATACTTTTGATAAATTGGTTAAAACATATAACCTGCAAGCGAAAAATTAAAAGATGGCCAATGGTACTCCTCTTTTTCAACAAGTTAGATGCGGCGGGTTTTACCGCGTATAATTGCATAAATTAGCAAACCAACATCTTTATGACTCATTGGTTTCTTCAGAACGAAAATAATTTCTCAAAAAATTGAAATTACAATATTGAGAATTGAGATTAGCACCAACCGATCAAAATCAACAAATCAAAAGTCATAAAACACAAATATGCAATTTTTATTTATGGAGTGCTGAAGCATTGAGGAGGATACTCCTCAATGGCTGAAGTGAAAACAAACGTAACTTGCCACTTCTGCGATAAACCAGCATGCAAAAGGCATCATCAAACCGTGTGTGATGATTGCATTAATTTAGAAATAGTTGATGATGAAATTGAACAACATGAAGAAGTTAATGACTCTTCTTTTTAATAAATTTAATAATCAAAATTTAATGAATTAAATTATAAGTATCTTTTGTTATCTTGTACATTGAGTTTTTGTAGTATTTTTAGTAAATTATAAGTAAGTAAAAATAATAACTTTTGTTATAGAAAATAATTTTTAAGTACAAAATATATTGGAGTATTTTTTTACCCCAGGCGCAGATAATGTTTCACTTTACTATATACAGAAAGAAGGTTAATAAAATTAAATATTTAATAATCATAAAGTGCAATAAACATACATATTTAAGAACATGTCAGATTTCCAGAAAATTAATGTTAGCGATTGTAATTATTTTCTCAAGAATAAAGCCATAATTTCTGGTAAAACCTAAAATAAAATTTTCAAACTTGAATTATGGTAGAAAAACAAGAGGCGGGATGTTGTATATCATCACAATTTTCGACTTTCGATTTATTTTACGTGTTATAACCCAACCAGTTGAAAATAAAAACTTAAAAGAAAAAGTAAGAATTTTGAAAATACCAGTTGTCTCTTTTTTTTGACATTCCACCCATGCACAACTTATAATTCTTAAGAAATAAAAAACCAGTGCCATCTTGATTAACTTATTATAACAAACATTTAATAATAGAACAGCCACGACTAATATTTAATTTTATGTTTTTTAAACAAATTGCACAATTCAAGCTAATTTTTAGGTTAGGTTTCACAAATTCAATAATTTTACCGTATATAATTGAGATGCATATAAAATTATTCAAATAACTTTATATATTAATTTATTAATTGATTATAGAATTAAAATAATTTCCGCCATTTTATTTAATTAAATATCAGATTTTCGGTACTATGTTTTTAAGTTTTTGTTATTTTTGGGCGAGAAAACGCGCACACTATTTTTTTAAGTGACAGCTAACATTTAACGAAGTTTCGTTGAATTTCTTAAGTAAAAATTAAGTTTGGCTAGGTAATAACACTGACATGCCATTTATCGACTTCTTTTTTTTTATTGTTTTTTTTTCCTGACTGCTTCCGACTTTGCTTGTTTAGAGTTAAATGTTATACTGTATCATCTTTCCAATTATAATTTGTCTATTGTGGTCTCAGCATGCTCGAATAAAAACATCATTCTATTTCTATTTTATGGTGATACGGTGATACGTTTGTCAAAGTGTGGAAAACGAAAAGAAAGCGTATGTATACGAAGTTTGGAATCGCGTTACTTTTCGTGTACAGTAATCCCTCGAACTGCGCAGTTTCTGACTGCAAATAGTTTCGCACCAGAGCGTTTTTCTACTATATTTCGTTCAATTTAGTTTTAAAATTTTGTGAATCCCCTTAAATTATCATTAAAGGAATATGATGTAACTTGTAATTTATATTACGCATTTTGTTTTCAAAACTTCATATGTAAGGACGTGTTAAAGTGAGAATTAAATTTATTTTAATTTTTATAGATGTTGACCGTTTTTTTTTCTTAGGGACGGAATTTTTTTGGTGATCATCGTCATATTACTAGGCAAGCGTGCATTTTTTGATCACTTTACGCCGAAACTATCCAACCGATTTTTATTAAAATTACACCATTCGAAAGATATTCTTTTGTAGCTGTGTTGGCGGGTATCAGATGGTTGAGTTAAAAGAGATTAAAAAAATCCATTACAATAACAACATCATTTGTATTGTTCATTATTTTTTTCTTCGGCAAAAACAGAAAGAGAAATTAATATTTTATTTTGATTTGATTTCGATGGCGAAATATACAAGCGTGAAAGAAATGAATGTGCATGAGATCTATTCATATGAAGAGCTTTGACATCTGAATATGGTCGTCAACCGTTTTATGCACAATTATACTTTTATAATGTTGATACTGCTAATCAGTGCAGAAGGCGTGAACGTGCAAGTGTTGAGTGTAATGTTGATTTAATGAGTGCCGCCAATGATGTGAATGATTTTGTTCGATCTTCCGATTAGTGGCCGAATATTGTAAACACTATGAAAACATTGCTTCTGAAGTTTGTATGGTCGTAAAACTTAATCGAGGTGTAAATATTCGTCGTTTCGATGATGCTGTTCAGACCGATGTCACAGCAAATTTTCAAAAATGACAATAGTGAACCTCCTTTTGAGAGTAATATGATAGTTTTTTCAGTTCGAAATATTTCTGTTTAAGATTCTTCGTTAGATCGTTTAGCTTACATTTTATTGTTCCCAAGCGGTTATACAGTAGCTTTAAGCAAAGTTGCAATGCTTCAATATGCGAGTCGATAACTCGCAATTCGTGATGGGTTTAGCTTTTTGCATCGTTCGCATAAGTTATTTCTTCAATGGGTGGTTAATATGTATGTGCGGATTGAAGGCTCAAGGTTGCATTTAATTCGTCAAAATCAGACTAAATTACGTGCAGAAGTGTATAATAATTTAACTGAGTTTGTGCATAATTTTTTTACTGTGATATGCATTCACGATGGTCTGAAATTATTGAAGCTCTTGAAGGTTATAATGCAAATTTTCATCCTGATATTGTCGTTCGTATATTAAAAGTAAACTTAAGGAACTTAAGCTTATCGATTTAATTTCCAAAAACTAAATTGTCGGTAAAGTAAGAGCCTTCATGTATACTATTGAATTTCAAAACCGTGGTTTGAACAACTCACTTTGGATATGGATGATAGAATAGATAAAGTTGCTGGTATTGATAAGGTTCTGTGTGTTGAAAAGGTTAGGCGTCATTCATGGACCGTGCGGTGGACTTAATCCAAACTCTGCCTGCATGAGAAAAGGAAAATGTAACGAAAATTTTCCAAAAGATTTCTGTGATGATACGCGTGATAGCGTGAATGGTTATTTTATTTATAGGCGGTGTGAAAATGGTACGAAAGTTGATGTTCGTGAATATTCTGTGGATAATCGATTCGTCGTTCCATTCAATCCATATTTTTTAACCAAATTCTGATTACGTGTATAAAGGCATGGCATATATGTCAGTATCACATGCACTTTCAATCGCGTACGATTATTCGCATTGGTTGTCACTTGCCCAATCGTGAAAATGTTGTTTTTCGGGGAGGTTCTGAGAATGAAGCTGTTGCAAATCCATCATCGACAAAATATTTGGCATCTCCCAAAGATATTGAATTGTTTGATATTAATGAAGCACAAGAAACTAAATCTCCTCAACAATTACGTGAACTATTTCGATTTATTTGTGGTTTGACTGTTAAAGCGAACCCGTTTCATCTACGGGAAGAGTTTAAATTGTCCATGAGTGAAGATTTGTTTAAGGAAAACATTTCATATAATAGATCTCTTTTGATTATCGATGATATTCTGCAAACACACAAATTTTCCTGTCAACAACTTGCTCTTCCAACTCCTGTGTAAGTGGATGAAAATATTGTTTTCGATTTTATTAATCCTATTGAAGAATAACCCATTTTTCATTAGATGTATAGTCGCTATTTTGTTTGACAGCTCATGCAGGTTGTGGATAGACGTATGTCCTTGAAGCAATCATTTAGAAATCATATTCATTACAAATACCATGGATAACAACTACTTTCAATTTCAAGCATTCAAGCATTACTGCCAACAATGCTCAAGGTCGATACATTAAATCCGCTTAATTGATAATTATCGATGAAGTATCTATGTGTCCACTACATGCCATGAAAATGATTAATAATTTTGAGACGTTTGACTGTGAATGATAGTAGAGAAAAATTATATGGACGTAAGACAATTCTGTTGTGTGGTGACTTTCGGCAAATTTTACGATTGATGGCATGGATCACGTGTCAATCAAATTGAGAATTGTATTATATCTTGATCTGCATTTACAACTTTTTACCGAGTTACTTTAACACAAAATATGAGAACTGTCCCTCATGAAATTATGAGTTTGTTCAATTCCTCAAATCTATTGGTAACGGCGATATTTGCAAACTTTCCCTCAGTAGGGTCAAGATGCCATTGAAATTCCAACGCACTTTCTTCTTTGGTTGTTATTTTATCAATTCCAATATTATGATTCGTACCGTTTTGATACGGTTATTTGTGATGGTATTCGGGAACAAAACAATTATCCGTAATTTAAATACAAAGAATGCATTGGTGACTGAAGCTCGAATGCGTGTGAAAAAAGTATAGAAATACTATTGATTATAAAATTGCACGTAACACACAAAATTTTAATTCCTCGGATTCATCTAACATATCAGGCACACTTTTACCTTTTCAGTTTAACGTACTTAGTTTCCAGTTATACCAGCTTTTGCACTGTCTGAAAAAGCAGGGATTTTATCAACCTGTGTTTACTCATTGACATGTGTATGTTGCTGCCAGTAGGGTTCGTTCGTTTGATGGATTGCGATTTTAAATTATAGATGCCTCAGATCAGAGTCTCTACAAACAAGTTAGTTCACAAAACAAGCTAAGCTTCAGTATTATTTAATATACGGAATATTTGTTGCCATATCACGTATGAATTTCCAAAAAGGGACGAATAACTCTGGCTCGGCCGACTTTTAGTTTCTTTTTATTTTGATTTCTTTGTATTGTAGAATAGAACTACGGAGGACACCACATAAAAAAACGCGAATGTACTACACCTCAAGCATCTTGCTTTATTAGGGCCAATCTGCCATAATACAAGTGTTAAATCCTTATACATTTTATAAAACTACATAACGAAAACGAGGCTTATATACTAGGCGTGTCTACTAATTTTTTTGAGGGATCTACTTTTTGATTTCCAAAGTATTATAAAGCTGCACTCAAGTATGCTGATCATTTTATTCTCGATTTTGAATGATATCCTCGATCGACCTTATGACCACCTCTGAAGAATTGTTTACATTGGTTGGTTGGATTATTATAATCTATCAACAACTCAGCATTAGAAAAATTAGTTTAATGTTCATCCAGTGTGCACAGCCTATTAACGAATTCCACTTAACCGGAGAACTACCATGCGATTTCGTCCACTCCACGGGCCGCTTAGTTTATAGAACTGTGCGTGTATTTCGGCAACATCTCCAGTTTTATTTACCTCTTTAACAGTTTTTATCCAACGGAAAAATTATAAAGTTAAATTTTTAACCATTTGAAAAAGGAAGAGCATGGTTTAAAAGACTCAAAGGACGGTAAAAAGTACAAAATATAAAATTAACAGGGGAAGCGGCTAGTGCTTATACGGTAGCGGCTTCTGCGTATCCACAAATTTTGAAAGATCTAATAGGAAGTGGTAAATATCTACCAAGCTAAGTTTTTAATGTTAGCGAGTCTAGGCTATATTGGAAAATGATGGCGGTTATATCAAAAGATAAACCTGTTCCAGGTGTCTAGGTTCTAAAAGATAAATTATCACTCTTGCTATGTGAAAATGCCGTTGGTGATTATAAGAGAAAAGCGCTTTTTCTTTATAAATCTGAAATTCTCGAGCTTTTAAAGGAATTTCAAAAGGTTCTTTGCCACTACAAACAAGAAAGCTTGGATAACAAGTAAGATTTTTGAAAGATGGGTTTTAAATTGTTTTTGCGTAGAAGTAGACTTATTCTACTTATTCTTTACAATTCACTAAGTCATACAGCGCATTTGGCTGAATTGCATCCAAATGTTAAGGTAATATTGAAAATTGGCGCTGTATCATAGAAGCTGTTGTCAATATGCCAGCTCTGGTGGAAATTGTGAAAATTGGTAAAACGATTGGTGGTAGATATGGCAGAAATGATAGAATCCGCTCAAGAAGAAAGACCTTTATGTTGAAGAAATGGTAACATATTTTGCAGATAATAACAATGATGAAAATTACGAAGGTGAAGATGTAGAAATTGATGAAAAAAAATTCGCCTAGACCCTGATTTGTAGCGTGCTTTAATATTCCATAAACGTTTAACAGAATCGTTAGCGCCATACAAAGAACTTTATAATTTAAGAGATAGTACACAACCACTATTAACCAATTTTTTACAAACCCCTTAGCAGCAATATCAAATTCATCAGAAGACGGTAGTGAAAATGAAATGATTTAAAAAAAAAATTGTTATATTTTTATGAATCAATTTTTTTTGTTTATGTTTAACTATTTATATTGAATATAAATAGAATTTCTTTTAATTATACAGATACGTACTATAAATTTAATTTTTTTTTTTGAGAATTTTAGAAGTTGGAACATATCCCCTAATTTAATACAAAATAGAGTTCACAATACGCGATTTCGGTTTGCGCGCCTTTTTTTCAGAACGTAACTACCGCGCTGTTCGAGGTATTACTGTAATTGTTTGGGTGAAAGCGCATATCATTTTGATTTAGAAAAATATGACTAACCAACCAAAGTCGAATGTCGAAAATAGTGATGGTACAACATACCTGATGCAACTGTAATAAACAAGATTAAAAATATTTGTTAATTAAAAACTGTTATTGAAATTGGCCAAATTAAAATTTAAAAGTGATTAGAATTAAAACTCGTCTATTTTTACAAACAAAATTCTAAAAGTTTTAAGTTTTTTTTTTCAGACGATTTTAATTAAAATGATTGAAGCTGGTTCACTCTTTCTATCTCAAACAAATTCAAAATCGCAAAATACCAATTCAAAGCAAAATTTAGCTACTTAGAGACATAGTCATATTTTATGTGACGTATAAAAACAACAACGCAAAGTTAAATCCAAATTTGAATTGGTCGATTTCCACCTGACGATTGGAGTGCACCACGGTTGTTCATATGAGTATTTATCTAATGGAGTAGACTACATGCATTCGTCGTGTAAATTGTTTGTTTTAAAAGTTTTCAAAAATTTTCTTATTTTGCGCATTGTGTTACCACATTTTTAATAATAAAATATCTAATTTATTTAGATCAAGTTTAGTGTTTGTGTATTTACATTGTTCATTAGTATCGTCATTTAGCTGTAGCTGTTTACATCAGTTATTTTTTCCGCAAGAGGCGCTATATCTACTTTTTCAACAGTGAATGAGTTCAGTGATCGCCACCAGATAGTGTGTCAGGGTATGTACATATATTCGGATTCGTTCGTTGATAATATATAATTATATAAATATAAAGGTGCAACTAAATAACTAATTTGTATAAAATGAAGAAATCCTCGTAAATAATGTTGTGTAAGAAGATTTTCCACATAAATTTCAAAATATTTACAAATCAGTCAATCATCACTGTAATGAATTCAATCATAGATGGCGTTGCATGCCAACTGTAGTATATTGTAATGTAGTAACCCCATGAAATTTTACAAATTTTACAAACAGACGAGAGGGTCTCACGGAGGCAACATGAAAATGTATCTAATCTCATCTTATGTGAAATAAATATAATAAAACCATCGATGGACATAAGAATACGAGTACATGGCGCAGTTGATAATTATAAAATATAAGTAAACCAAATTGCTTAATAATAAAAGATAAGTTATTTAATAATTGAAAAAAATTTAAGGCCAATTTCGAAATATTTCTCGTTGCAAGCAGGGAAAAAAATGGCGAAGAAAAAGTAAAAATCGCGATGTTAAATCTAAAAAAAAGATGGCGAAATAAAGTTACAAAATTGTATCGACGAATTTGAAAAGTATTGTCACTACAAAGAAGTAGTTGATCGATATCGATTGATAGCTGAAACTAAAGGTAAAAAATTTAGTAATAACAACAACAATAATTTATCATAATATTAAAGGGGTTAAAAACGATAGGAATTATTACCATTGTTCAAATGTTAATGATAAAAGTTATAATGTCACGTGAATAAAAATAATGTGCAACCCACACACGGTCAGTAATAATGTCAATATTCCCACCACACCTCCGTAATAATGCATCCCGAAATTATCAAATTTCAAATCAAAATTATCAAATCCACACCAAACAGTAATGACATTAATATTGTGTAAACATTATGGATCCTACTAACTAAATTGATGGTTATTTCATACCAGTTATTGATAGATGTCGCTACGGTTCATAAACCAAATTGTGCCTGATATTTAGTTCTAAACTGAAAACTTATAGTTTAGATTTATCAATTGCAGATTAGATATACTTAAGAAATTGATAAATCTTAATTTGTTTAGCAAATTTTATTTAAACATCAGACGTGATTTGTTCAGCACCATGTATGAACGGTTGGTTTGAAGGAATACAAAACAGGAACACAGTATTAGTTATCGTTTATAATTAACATCTTTTCCGATGAATTAAAAATATTGAAGAGGATCCAAAAAGTATTAAAGAAATGTCCGCCGAGATAAAAATTACGCAGAAAGCCATTTTAAGAGAGCTAAAAAGTCGAAGCACTACTAAAGTCGATGAAGTTAAAAATCTCCCGATTGATATCCCATTTGTAAAATCAACTCAATTTCAAGACTTAGAAACTTAGTGTAAAGATTACGAGGTAATTGAAAAACAGTATAAATAATTAATAAACCTTGCTAATAATTTAAGATTAAAATAATTTGTTAATAATTCTAGGCCACCATACTTGATTCTTATCAGAACCACGATATGAGTGAAGATGATGTTGCAACACAATTTTCGTGGTTTGGCCAACAAGGCAATAATATACCTGTTAAAAACTTTTTCATAAATTGGTAAACGAAATCAAATACCGTAACATCCAATCTTAAAACTAACTGGGGACATTTTTCTTTAAACTCAGCACAAAAAAAAATTCATTGTATGTCACGATGAAGTGGTCGACTTTATAAAAACATGAACTAGAACTAGTTGTTTTATAACTTAATCTTAAGTTTGTTATATTGTAGATATAATTTTAATTATTTGTTTACTTGCTGCAATCTCTCATTACTAATCCAACCATAAAATTGGAAAAATTTCATTATCTTAAGCAAAACGCAATGCATCAAAATCCATGTTCCGTGTTCTTTTTGTGCCGATTTTCGCACGGATTTCTGTGCGAAATGTTTACTGGGTAAACAAAATCAGAAGTAACAATACTGCAGAAGTAACAATATCAGAAATATCTTAATCGATGTGCCAAGAATTTTAAAGGTGCATAGTAATTTACTTCGTATAATATTGAGAAAAGTAAAATTAAATCGAAGAGTTTAACAGCAACGGAAAATTGACAGAATATGTAATTTGACAGTTACCCAATAAGCAATATGAATGCGACTATATTATAAGTTTTCTTTTGTACCATATCGGTTGTAAACGATCTTTCAAGCCGAGAACATAAACGAGTATTTTGATTCTATAAAAACGTGTTTTACTTAATTCTTTAACCATTTTAATAGGTTATGGGCCCAGAGTCGGTTTAATGATAGTTTTAAAATTTTTTTTTAATTCTAAAAATCGTACTCAAAGTAAAATTTTGAAGGTTAAGCGCGTGGCGTTTTGTGTATTGTGAAATAGTTTTTGTTGTTGTTCATCGGTTGCCTCGTGCATAGAACATTTTTTGGTTAATTGATTTCACAATATTGGGCAAATTAAAGAAATATGGAATCAAACATGCAAAAAGTAAAACCATTCGATGGTTCGAATTTCTCGAATTGGAAATTTCGAGTTAAAACATTACTGGAAGAAAAGAATTTAGAAAAGTTTTTAACGAGTTCATTGGACACGCTATTGAAAGATGTTCCAGTTGGTGTGAATGATGAAGTTAAAAATGAAAAGATCAGAGACACGTTGAAATGTGATGAGAAAAAGTGTAAATCAATTCTGGTGCAATGTATTGGTGATTCTCAGCTGGAGTATATTAAAGACAAACAGTTCGCGAAGGATATATATGATGCATTAATTGGTGTGTTTGAGCGCAAAAGTGTTGCCGGTCAGTTGTTGTTGCGAAAACAGCTATTGACAATGCGATACAAAGATGGTGATGATATCAACGAATATTTTTTGCAATTCGATCATACCGTGCGTGAACTAAAATCGATTGGCGCCACATTGGAAGAACTCGACGTTGTCTGTCACCTGATTTTAACATTGCCAAAAAGTTTCGATGGCTTGGTAACAGCGCTGGAAACAATGGATACAACAAAGATAACAATCGAATTTGTTAAAAGTCGTCTATTGGACGAGTGTGGAAAGCGTGCTGCATGTGGAAATGGACGTAGCGGTAAATCAAATGATTCGATAGCAATGCAAGCAGATCGTTCAAAGGTTATTTGTCACAGATGTAAAAAGCCAGGGCATATAAAAGTAAATTGCAGAGTAAAATTGGCAAAGAAAAATGTTGTTAACGATAAGAAAAGTGTTGGTGCAAATTGTGCTGATAAAGATGACAATCCAGAGTTTTTGCTTTGTGAACAACAGGATGTCATTAGTGAGTCAGTAGGGAATAACGATGATATTGCGTCATGTTGCATGGGTGCCAAAACATCAAAGAAAGGCAGTGATGGTTTTAAGAAGATAAACTTTGTCCTTGATTCGGGTGCAACACATCATATCGTTAACGATAAGATATTTTTCAATAGTATGCATGGAATTGAACCGATAAGTATTTCAACGGCAAAAGCTGGCGCATCATTAGTAGCAAAGAAAAAAGGTGACATTTCCATAAAGACATTTTTCAATGGGGATAATTCAACGAAAACGATTCGAAACGTTTTATTTGTTGAGAATCTTAAATGCAATTTGCTGTCAATTCGTCAATTGACTGACAAAGGTTACAAAATCACTTTTAATGGTGATGATGCATTTATTTCAAAGAACGGTAAAAATATGTTCACTGCCCGCCGTAATGGTCAGCTATACCAGACGATTTTTTATGTTGAACGAAGTGTGTTTGCGGGGATTGCTGGAGAGGAGCAATTAAATAAGGCATCACAAAATTTATGGCATTTTCGTCTGGCTCATTTGAATGTCAGCGACATGAAAAAGATGGTGAATCAAAACATGGCGATTGGATTGGACAAACTTAAGGTGAACATCGATGAAAAGTTTTGTGAATCGTGTGTAATTGGTAAGCAAACGCGTTTACCATATCCACCCAGAAAGGAAATCCGTTCTAAACGAGTTTTAGAATTGATTCACACCGACGTCAGTGGTCCAATGAGTGAAATGGCGCATGACGGTTCGAGATTTTTTGTTGCCTTTACTGATGATTTTTCACGTACATCCATGGTATATTGCATGAAGCAGAAAAGTGAGGTTTTCGATAAATTCCAGCAATATGTTGCTATGGCTGAAACGCAACATGGGGAAAGAGTTGCGAAATTACAATTGGACAATGGCGGTGAGTATTGCTCAAAAGAATTTAAATCTTTTTGTGTCAATAAAGGTATTCGGTTGAATTTCACGGTACCTTACAATCCGGAAATGAATGCAGTATCGGAACGTTTTAATCGTACTGTGGTTGAAAAAGCAAGGACAATGCTTTTGTCGAGTGGTCTAAGTCGTCGATTCTGGAACGAAGCTGTTTTGTGTGCAAATTATATAAAGAATCGTTCACCAACAAGTGCCGTTGGTAAACAGTTTGTAAGCAAGACGCCTGCTGAAATTTGGTATGGTAGAAAGCCGGATTTGTCGCATCTTCGCGTGTTTGGTTCGATTTGTTATAATTATGTGCCGGAAGAAAACCGTACAAAGTTGGATGCTAAATCATCAAAGTGCTACATGCTTGGATATGGTTTGTCATCACATACGTATCGATTATGGGACATTGAAAATGACAAACTTATCATGGGCCGTAATGTGACATTCAACGAGAAATCAATTTTCGATAATTTGAATTATGTCAATATATTTAATTCAGAGGCGGCAGGCGATAACGTTGATGACGAACGTGAAAATCAAGACGATGCAACTTTAGATCGCATCAGTAACATAAATGGTAATGTTCACAGTACTTCGAGTAGCATGGATGACAACAATGAATTATGCCGCGGTGATCGTTTAAAAAGAAAACCAGATCGGTACGGATATGAACCGGGAACTTGGTTCGCTGGTTATGCATTTTCAGCTGAGGAATTTGTGCAAAATGATCCGGTTACTATGAACGATGCAAGGAAACGTGCTGATTGGCCAAAATGGGAGATGGCAATTAATGATGAATTTTCATCATTGTTAAAAAATGACACTTGGTCTTTGTGTAAGTTACCAATTGGTCGTAAAGCTATTACATGCAAATGGGTGTTTAAGATGAAACATAAACCAAATGGCGATGTTGACAAGTACAAAGCAAGACTTGTGGCTCGTGGTTTTTCGCAAGAAAAAGGTTTCGACTACAATGAAACGTATTCACCAACGGCCAAGCTAACAACTTTTCGTGTTTTATTGTCAATCGCCAATCATTTTGGATATGAAATGTATCAGATGGATGTGAAATGTGCCTTTCTGAATGGACAATTGAAGGAAGATATTTACATGACACAACCAGAAGGGTTTGTGAAAGACAAGACGATGGTTTGCAAGTTGAATAAATCATTATACGGATTAAAACAAGCTTCACGGGTGTGGAATGAGCGATTTAATCAATTCATTATTGAAATTGGTTTCAATCGTTGCGAATCGGATCAATGCTTGTACATCAAATTTGGAAAAGACATCGTTTGTTATATTCTCCTGTATGTCGACGACTTGGCAATTATTTCCAACAATGTGCAAATGGTCAACGATATTAAAGCAAAGTTAGCAAGAGAGTTTGAAATGACGGATGTTGGAAAAATTAATTCATTTTTGGGAATTCATGTTGATCGGAATTCAAGTGATAATTCGATTGCCTTGAGTCAGTCACGTTATTTGAAAAATGTTTTAATGAAATTTGAAATGAACAACTGTAAATCGGCGACAACACCGATTGAAAATGGTTTGAGTTTACCAAATGGTGATAAAAATAACTTGACTGATAAGCCGTATAGAGAATTAATTGGATGTTTGACGTATGCCACTCAAACAACTCGACCAGATTTGTGTGCATCAACGAATTTTTTTAGTCGATTTCAAAGCTGCTGTACTGATGAACACTTTATGTATGCAAAACGTATTTTGCGATACATTCATGGAACGTCTGAATTGAGAATGGTTTATCATCGAAATGCTACAGCTGATATTTTGACTGGATACGCGGACTCTGATTGGGCTGGTGATAAGAACGACCGTAAATCAACATCAGGATATGTATTCATGGTATTTGGCAATACAGTAAGTTGGCTATCACAAAAACAACCGACCGTTAGTCTTTCGTCAACTGAAGCTGAATATTTGGCATTGGCAAAATGCATTTGTGAAGCAAAATGGTTACGCTGTTTATTAAACGAACTTGGTCATCGTTGCATGTCATCAACAACGATATTCGAAGATAATCAGTCGTGCATTAAAGTGGCAGAAGAGCCACGAGAACATAAACGTATGAAGCATATTGATGTGAAATATAATTTCATTCGAGAAGCTGTCGCCAACAAGGAAATCAAGTTGCAATACATTTCAACCAACGATCAAGTTGCGGATATTATGACAAAAGGACTTGGAAGAATTTTATTTCAAAAACATCGTAATCGTTTAAATTTATGCTATCATTAATTGTTTTCATTTATTAGAGTACATGTTTAACGTAGAGTTCATAATTAAAACTAAATTTTTACTGGTTTTTATTTTTTTTTTGTATTTAAATTCAAATTATGTTAACGGATCAAATTAAGAGGCGGTGACAGAATATGTAATTTGACAGTTACCCAATAAGCAATATGAATGCGACTATATTATAAGTTTTCTTTTGTACCATATCGGTTGTAAACGATCTTTCAAGCCGAGAACATAAACGAGTATTTTGATTCTATAAAAACGTGTTTTACTTAATTCTTTAACCATTTTAATAAAAATAAACAGAAAAAAGTAATTTAGTTCAGCTTCAGCCCAGATTGGCGGATGAATTTAAAAAATTTCTAATTGGATGTCAGAATATTAATGATGTGCAAATATATATATGTACGAGTACAAACAATATTAATTTTATTTAGTAGTTAATAATCTGTAAGACCAGAATTTTGAATAGTTTGTTAGATCATGCTTGACATCTATAATAACAAATAATGCTGAATGAATTAAAATTTTCATGGTGTGACCGAAATGTTAATATCGCCGTGGAAGCGTACCAAATTATGGATGTATTAAACGATAATCATTAAGATAGATATTCATACTCTTAAAATTAATTCTAATTTCCAATTTCTTTATACACTGTGCAATAAAAAAAATTACCAAATTTTGAATATTGAAATCATAACTATAATAAAAAAACGATTCAGCCCTTTGCATAGGACAGAGTAAAAAATTCCAAAGAGTAAATTGAAAGATTCAAGTCCTCCGTTGAATTTAATTAATTATTAAATTACCTAAACATAAAACGAAATATTAACGATGTACTACTGCATATACAACTCTTCGCCAAAACATAATTATCATGCGACTCGGCCTACATACAGTTCGTTTCTACAATACCAAAAAGACCGTTTGCGAAGAATTGAAGGAACAAAATTATCTTCCGGTTGGGGGCACTCCTGCGTAACGTTTGACAGAATGCAAATATGGCGGATCTGACTGCTGTCATACTTGTATTTTTAAAAAACGCCTACACAGTTTTCGAGCTAATATCGAAGTGAATGGACGAGCTTGTTCATTAGCTCCGATTACATTGAAAAAAGTCCGTGCAATTGTAATGTTCCAATGTTTACGACGATAAATCAAAGTGAATAATCTCAAACTGGTGATCGATATTTGTACAGTGTTTTCGTTGTGATTTGGGATGCCACATCGATCAATATCAAAATCATGACGTATCATATTTTTTTGGTTACTCCGAGAATGGTCTTGATTTCCGGTTGTGGGCACTTAAATGTAACCGTTTGACTGGAAAACTGTCAGATATCATCGTTTATACTGATATAACATATTCTATTAACATTTTAAAGTATGTTAAGGTATTTTTATCCATGACAAACCATAATATTTAGCAGACACAAATTATCATTTACTTATGTGTCGTTGCTTTACCCAACTTTTTAGTACGGTAATTGAGTTTATCGCATACACTGTTAAAAATTGAGTTTACCCACGAATTAAATTAGATTTGGCCCGCAGCCCTTTAGAATTCATTAATAAGACCTTTGAGATGTCTTGCCTAACACTAACGGAAAACTATCAAACTTCATAGATTTTATTAAACAAAGTAATTATGCTGATGTACTTGTCATAAATAACATTGCGACCACTTTAAAATTCAATTATAAATTAAGTCACTTATATAAGACGTTTGTGGTTATCCCCGGATTTTATCCCCGAAATTAAAAAAAAATTAATCACACAACACTAAAATAATTATGTCCCTCTAACTCTTGTGTAAGTAATCCCCGCCCCGTTTTATATTATATTTTATTCCTAATACACTTTATAAGTGAAGTTAGCCCCAAAATTTATTATATCAAAAATAAAAATATTTATTAAAATTATTTTAATTGGCAAAACACACAAAATAAATGTAATAATTTAAAAAAATGAAGTAAACTAATTTTTAAATTGGCTCATAAATTTGTCATATTATGATAATATGGTTATAAGACGGAAAAACACATATCTAACATTTAGGAAAACATCGTACCGTTCAACCTAGCGAACTTAGGTTCCAAACAATTTATTTTCATGTATTTCTGTTTTGACCCAAAATAATATTTTAATTTGACATGTAAAAAGTATTAATTTATCGGATCAGAGCTGCATGGCTTTGGGATAGCCAGACCCATAATCAGTTTTGGTAAAATATGAACAAAATCGTACCGTTGCAACCTACCGAAAGTAGGCTCAGAGCAAAATATTTCCATGTAATACATTTTTGATCAAAAATAACATTTTAATTTGACATGTAAAAAGTTTAATTTATCGGATCAGAGCTGCATAGTTTAAAAATAGCCACACACATACGTCACTTTTTGCAAAATATGAATACAATCGTAATGTTTGAACCTAGCGAAATTAGGCTCAGATCAAAATATTTCCATATAATACATTTTTGACTAAAAATAACATTTTAATTTGACATGTAAAAAGTACTAGTTTAGCTACATGGTTTTGAGATAACCAGACCTATACGTCACTTGTAGTAAAATATGAACAAAATCGTAATGTTGCAACCTTGCGAAATTAGGCTCAGAGCAAAATATTTCCATATAATACATTCTTGACCAAAAATAACATTTTAATTTGACATGTAAATAGTATAAGTTTGTCGGATTAGAGCTGCATGGTTTTGAGATAGCCAGGCCCATAAGTTACTTTTGCCAAAATATGAACAAAATCGTAATGGTACAACTTAGCAAAATAAGGCTCAGAGCAAATTATTTCCATATAATACTTTTTTGACCAAAATTAACATTTTAATTTGACGTGTAAAAAGTTTAATTTATCGAATCAGAGCTGCATAGTTTAAAAATAGCCAGACACATACGTCACTTTTTGCAAAATATGAATACAATCGTAATGTTTGAACCTAGCGAAATTGGGGTCAGAGCAAAATATTTCCATATAATACATTTTTGACCAAAAATAACATTTTAATTTGACGTGTAAAAAGTATTAATTTGGCGGATCAGAGCTGCATGGTTTTGAGATAGCCAGACCCATACGCCACTTTTGGTAAAATATGAACAAAATCGTAATACTGAAACCTAGCGAAATTAGGCTCAGAGCAAAATATTTCCATGTAATACATTCTTGACCAAAAATAACATTTTAATTTGACTTGTAAAAATTATTAATTTATCGGATTAGAGCTGCATGGTTTTGAGATAGCCAGACCCATACGCCACTTTTGGTAAAATATGAACAAAATCGTAATACTGAAACCTAGCGAAATTAGGCTTCGAGCAAAATATTTCCATATAATACATTTTTGACCAAAAATAACATTTTAATTTGACGTGTAAAAAGTATTAATTTGGCGGATCAGAGCTGCATGGTTTTGAGATAGCCAGACCAATACGCCACTTTTGGTAAAATATGAACAAAATCGTAATGGTACAACTTAGCAAAATAAGGCTCAGAGCAAATTATTTCCATATAATACTTTTTTGACCAAAATTAACATTTTAATTTGACGTGTAAAAAGTTTAATTTATCGAATCAGAGCTGCATAGTTTAAAAATAGCCAGACCCATACGCCACTTTTGGTAAAATATGAACAAAATCGTAATACTGAAACCTAGCGAAATTAGGCTCAGAGCAAAATATTTCCATGTAATACATTCTTGACCCAAAATAACATTTTAATTTGACTTGTAAAAATTATTAATTTATCGGATTAGAGCTGCATGGTTTTGAGATAGCCAGACCCATACTAAGTTTTGGAAAAATATGAACAAAATTGTACCGTTGCAACCTAGCGAAATTAGGCTCCCAACAAAATATTTACATCAAATACCTTTTGGAGCAAAAATAACATTTTAATTTGGCATGTAAACAGCATTAATTTATCGAAACAGAGCTGCGTGGTTTTGGGATAGCCAGACCCATACGTCACTTTTAGCGAAATTAAGCTCCGAACAAAATATTTCCATGAAATACGTTTTGGACCCAAAATAACATTTCAATTTGACATGTATAAAGTATGAGTATTAATTTGTCGTATTAATCTCGTATTAATTTGTCGGATCAGAGCTGCATGGTTGAGATAGCCAGACCCATACACACTTTTGGTAAAATATGAACAAATTCGTTATGTTGCAACCTAGCGAAATTAGGCTTCGAGCAGAATACTTCCATGTAATGCGTTTTGGACCCAAAATTATATTTAATTTGACAGTTAAAAAGCATTAACTTGACGAATTAGAGATGCATGGTTTTGAGATAGCCAAACCCATACGTCACTTTTCGCAAAATATGAAGAAAATCGTAATGGTACAACTTAGCACAATAAGGCTCAGAGCAAAATATTTCCATATAATACATTTTTGAACAAAAATAACATTTTAATTTGACACGTAAAAGTATCAATTTGTCGGATTAGAGCTAAATGCTTTTGAGATGACCAGACACATACACTTTTGGTAAAATATGAACAAAATCGTAATGCTGCAACCAGAGTAATGCTGCAGAGCAAAACCATGTAATACATTCTTGACCCAAAATAACATTTTAATTTGACATGTATACAGTTTTAATTTATCGGATCAGATGCTGCATGGTTTTGCGATAGCCAGACCCATACTAAGTTTTGAAAAAATATGAACAAAATTTTACCGTTGCAACCTAGCAAAATTAGGCTCTCAACAAAATATTTACATCAAATACCTTTTGGAGCAAAAATAACATTTTAATTTAACATGTAAAAAGTATTAATTTATCGGATTAGAGCTGCATGGTTTTGAGATAGCCAGACCCATACACCACTTTTGGTAAAATATTAACAAAATCTTAATGTTACAACCTAGCGAAATTAGACTCCAAACAATATATTTTTATGTATTTCTGTTTTGATTCAAAATAATATTTTAATTTGACATGTAAAAATTATTAATTTGTCGAATCATAGCTATATGATTTTGAGATGGCCAGACCCATACGTCACTTTTCGCAAAATATAACAAAATAGGAGTTCGAGTTCTGACCAACTCGAAATACTCCGATAGTGTAAACCTTCTGTGTAAACGTGAACAAAAAATTTTGAGAAACAAAAAGACTTTACATAACCATTGTTTTTATTTGACAGAAGATGATATAGTCTATAAAAATTATTTTATTGGAAAGGCACACTCTTCTAGATCTTATTAAAAATACAAAAGTCTTGGTTGTTTTTAAATTAATTTTTTGAATTTCTCTAAAAAAACAGTAAAAGTGGAATAACTTTTGCACCCTCAACAATTCGAAAAAACTGTTCTTGGCTGTTTTTGTTGAAAATGAGCTCCCCTACCATACTTCGTTATATCGTCCAATTCTGGGACACCCTGTATAATACAAGATGTACGTGTGTCACCTTATTCACAGAAAGAAAACAATAGTTTTTTCATATAAACATTAATGAATTTCATTTAAAATCGAGCATTGATTTTTAGCCAATGAATCTAATTGCTCGGTTGATTTAATTTTAATTAGACGATTTTAATCAAGCATTAAAATAATTTTTTCTACTAAAACACATGGAAACAAACTGGATTAAATAAATTAATTAGTTAACTTAACTAAATGATTATATAAAATATTTATTTATAATTTGCATTAATGGCTCACTAATTTAATTAATAATTTTATTAATTTTTTTAATGTTTTGCAATGTTATACCAAATAATTTCCTAAATATTTTTTTTATTAACTATTAGATAGCTAGCTACATTTCATACATTTCTTTGATTTAAGTAAATCCGTCAAAAAATACCAAGAATTGATACCAACTGCTTTTGGTTTGGCAGTTGCTTTCCACTAAAAATATTAGAATATTTCTGTCAGGAAATGATAAATAATCTACCATATATATATATAGAATAAAAACACATTGAATTAGCGAATTATTATAATTTTCGTAAACAACTCCAAAATTAATGCTGCATTTATTGATATGTATTAACATTGTTAATTCTATGATTTTTCTATCGAATTAGATGATTTATAAATTTGCTTAGTAAATTCAAATAAAAACCGCTAATGAATGTAATACAAAACAAACAATGTTTACATGCTTTAGCAAATTTACCGTAAGGTAAACTTTATCTATTATTTGTAATGTTTTAGTGAAAAATATTATTTAAAATTCCCAAATATACAATAAAATCATTTAATTAATTATATAAATCATTGAATTTGTATTTCGTATTTTACTAAATTAATAGTTAAAACATTATTATTTAATTTATATTATTATTATTATTGTATGTTAATTAAAAGTTGGTACGTCTAAAAAATTTTTTGATATTGCGCATCTTCCTTCTCTTAAAATATATATAACACATCTTAAGGCCAATGGAAACATTCGGCAATCCACTTAATTGATGCGGTTTCGTATGAGATTTTATTATGCAATATGGAAAATTTTATTCTTTCGATCAAATTGAGCGTTACCGAGTGGATTTCAACAAATTCGTGTGCGCCAGCTGCCAGATGATATTGGTTCACTGGATCATTAACCAGTACAAATATTTAATTTTGACGGATTTATCATTCACCCCATATTGGAAGTACTACTCCATCTTTAGAGGGAGTTACAGTGAATTGCATAACGAAAAATACTTGTTTCTATTAATTTCACGATGTAAATTTTTTCGTTGTTCTTTAAAATAATTCTATATTAAATTTTTTTTTTAAATGTTAATTAATTTTTTAATAGTTTTAATTGCCTGTATAATATGTTATTTTTTACTAAGTTTGACAATAATTTAGGTGGAGAAAAGCAATTTAGATATATCGAGATTGGATGGAACCTGCTTTTTTATCGGAGTCTTGGCGACCTTCAGTATTTTTATTAATTTATTTGGTTTAAAAAATTATTTAAAATTATTCGAAAAGTTAATGGTAATTTTAAATATAATAATTTATTTTGGTTAATGCGATAAGTTCTTTATTTCTTAGTGTTATTTCTCTATGATTTTGTATGTTGGTTTGCATGTTTTGTTTCCTTTTCTTTTTCTTTATCCTTGTTTGTTTAAATTAAAACGCTTTATATAAAAAACGTTATACAGTTGGCCTGCAATTCTCGTTTAATCCCTGAGGGATAATCTACGTAATGATACTGGTCTAATTTGGCTTGCATCTCATAAGAAACAACCAAGCCCACCATTTCAATATGAAATTATTTTGCTTTCAAATAGTAAAAAAAATGATTTTACGTTCTAATCGATAAACTTGGTTGTGCAAAGTTGTCACTTTTAAAAATTATAATCACCAGCTAAACAACCAAGAATGTATTGATAAAAAAATGTTAATGGAAGTTATTTTTATTGTTGCGCTAATGTGGCTTGTTTGTCAAGACGGTTCATATCTTCGTTTATTTTGTTTCTTTCTATTTAAAATTTGCAAAGTATTGTTTTCAATTATAATTTTACTTTATTTAATATCAGCTTTCTATAATTTTAATTATAATTTGATTTGAATGTTTTAATTTGATTTTATTATTTTGTCCGGTCTAATTTAATTTTTCTTAATTTTAATGAAGATTCACATCTGCGCCAGAATGAGACGCTTTTCATTGATGAGTAATAAGTTTTGTTTATTTAAATAATAATAATTATTTGAAATAATTTAAAAATCTTTCTTATTTATTAGATAAAACTGTTTAAAAAATTTCGTTTTAGTGTAGACCGCTTATTAATTTGTAAATATCCAGTTATCAATTTAAAAATAGTGAACTTCACCTTTATTTTTCATAATTTTTAGAAACAGTTTATAAACTCTCTTTTGTATTAAATAATTTTAAATTAAACTAAAATTTTAATTTATTTGTATTATAAACATTTATGTTTTAAAATAGCTAATTATTTAGAGATACACAGTAACCGATTTTAAAAGAACATATCAACTACTTGTAACTTGTATAATTTAACCCTTCCGCGTGAAATGAGGTACACGTGTACGTCATGCATAAAATCATCTCTACTGCGAAGTGACGTACACGTGTACGTCATTACAAAATACGAAGACACCGTGAACTATTTTAGATGCTATTTGTATAAAGCACATCCGGCACATTGTGCAGATATTTTTTAAAAAAAATAAAGTTAAGCAAAAGAGAAAACTGAACCTACAGACATTTTTGAACTATTTTTCCCCAATTGGATTTGTTGAAACTATTGTTGAACAAACAAATCTACGGCGCAACAGAAAAGCGCTTCGCAAGGTATAACTTTTCCTCGCAGATCAAGAATGAATGAATGGACAAATGTAACAGCAGAAGAAATTTATGTAATATTTGGATTATTTATGCTGATGGCAACAATTCAAAGACCGACGATACGATCTTACTTTTCTGAAAAGGACTTATTGGCTACACCCATCTTCAAAAAAATAATTTGTTTGGATAGATTGAATATATAACCAATTTTCTTCATTTTGTTGACAATGACACCATCACTGCTTTTAAAGGTCCAAAGAAATTATTCAAAATTATTATTTACCTGGGCGTAACATTTCAGTGGATGAATTACCCTTACATTGTGGAAAGGAAGATTCCGATTCAAACAATTTATTACACTGAAATGTGCCCAATTTGGGCAAAAGACACATGAATTTTGCGAATTAAAAACTGGGTACTTATGGAGATTCATAGTTTATACCGGAAAAAATTGCGAATTTATGTCACAAATACCCACAAAATTGTTCTACAGCTTGTACAACCATTATTACATAAAGGCCATACTGTTTGCATGGACAATTTTTTAATTCCGTAACGCGGAATTTCCGTGGACGCAAGAAAGAAATAATTTAATGGTGTGCTAATTGTGAAGCTGGACTATGTTTGGACTCGTGTTTCACGATATACCACACTCGAGAAAATTATTAATGAAACACTTTTTGTTAAAAAGAAATATTAAAATAAAAAACAATGAAACTAATATTTAAAAATCTTTGTTTCGATAATAAAAACTATTAAATAAATTAAAAACAATAGGACACACATTTAAAAGTTTACGTTCAATTTCCTTCTCCCACAACTCACATAGTAATTTAAACTTTTAACTCCCACGCGGAAGGGTTAAAATGATGTTCGGAGCACCCAATTTTCTATGTCAAAACTTATATTTAGCGTGCTATTTTTGCATATAATTAATTTATTTAACTCCAAATTAATATTTTTCATTCAACTTTTTAGTTAAAAATCGATCTAAAAATATTTTGCTCTACCTATTTATAGGGCGTCGGTATCGGGAACCGCTATCCATTTCAACAAGATTAATCTTACAATAGAAATTGAAAACGCAGGAAGAATTCTTGTTTATAACGTGATGTCAAAATAAATGTCAATTGGTATATTTCCGGTCGTTAAAAGTTTGTTTTATGGATGAATTCTTTTATAATTTAAATGGTACAGCGACATACGGAGAATAGCGGAATTTCGGATAGATAATTTCCCTTTCAGCACTCAATAGAACCCGCCCCGAGTAGCGAATAAAAAGACACAGCTACTATTTACTTCTTCAAGTTGATTTATAATGAACACTGCTAGTTAATTTAAGTAAAAAATAATAATTAGAATGTTTGGGGAAACCTTTGAAAATATTTGCCTCTGAAATGTCAAGGTAACATAATTTTTAATGAATAGAATTCCACAAAAGCAAAAATACAATGTGTACGGAAAAGGTGATGTACGCCGTCCAACCTGTACATATTTGCTGGACCTTCACTCATTGAAATGCCATCTAGTTTAAAGTTTGTCTCTACAGAATTCTTTAAACGGGTTAAACTCTGCTTTCGTACAACTCCTAAAATATTACTTACGCGAGTTACATATGCATATACATTGTGCATATATATCATATGTACATATGCTGATGATTTATGGTTTATGCTGATAAACCAGCAACAATTGACGCCTTGGAGGCCAGCATTGTTCGTGTTATTCGTGACATACGGCCAACAGTGCTCGAAGAAGTGGTCCAAAATTGGACGTCCAGAATGCGTTTCGTCAAGAACAGCCGCGATGCCCATATGCCCGAAATCATTTTCAAATATTAATGCCATGTTGTGTTTTATGAATTCTGGTGATGAGGACTGATCCGAATGAAGTTACTGATGAAGGCTTCAATGATAATGAAATCAATGATGAGAATTTAGCCATGCCAAATGACTGCTGGAACTTTGAAAGTACATGTAAATAGCAACGAAGATGAAACACCTCAGGGTCAACCGTTAAATTGTAAATGGCAGAAAGATATTCCATCTTACTCGCGGGAACCAATAAATGTACAAAAAGAAAATTCATATTATGAAACAAACGATACGGGAATGCTCACCCACTGAATTATTTGAAAAAAATTTGATGAAGAACTTATTTTGTTACTGTTAAAAGAAAGTAATGTTTATGCAGCGCAAAACAACAGAAACGAGTTTCAAGCCACAGTAGAAAATATCAAAACATTTATTGGATTCCTTCTACTAACCGGATATAACAAATTACCTCAAGAGGAAATGTATTTTTCATTAGATGAAGACGTTACATGCACCCTGGTACGATATTGTTTGTCGCGAAAAACGTATAGAAACTTAAACCTACACTTCCTGGATAACAATACGTTAAGCAAACAAGACCAATTGGCAAAAGTACGCCCCTACATCGAATTGCTAAATAAAAAATTTATTCAATTCGGAGTATTTCACCATCATCTTTCAGTAGATGAAAACAAAATCATGGACGATGGCCTCATCTTGCGGCTATGTATACAAGTTTCTTCTATATACTGGCAAATTCGGGATCCTCGAAGAATTTGATTTGCCAGTATATAGAAGAAATTTGTATACCCCCTTGTATACAAAATGTATACCCGATCCTCAAAATTTTTTTACGTCGATTCCATTATTAATTTAGTAACGAAAAAATAATATTTTTGCTTATGGTACAATTCGGGAAAATCGGATAAAAGGAAATAATTTATTCGCTGGTTTGAA
Source organism: Nephrotoma guestfalica (assembly GCA_963691935.1). NCBI lineage: Eukaryota > Metazoa > Arthropoda > Insecta > Diptera > Tipulidae > Nephrotoma > Nephrotoma guestfalica. Next base: position 256,327,880 of record OY829913.1, read on the forward strand.
GGATCTAAAAAAGGAGAGAAGATTTTTTTGATTATCGTTTCGAAAAAAATGAAGAAATATTGATTGCTAGATGGAAAGAGAGTGCAGTAGTTATAGTTCTAACATATAGAATACGAGTACGTGGAAAAAAATGGTGGTGGTCTATATTCTCCATTTTGTTGACGTTTCTTTGTGTAATGCTTGGAGACTATGGTGTGATCTACACCCAAACCAGAAAAAACCACTCCTAGCATTTAGAAGAGAAGTAGCCCTAGTATTGTTGAAATCATCAACGACAACCGCGACTTCAATTGGCAGACCAGGCAGCCTTTCAAAACAGTCACAACAGGCTTCATCTGCCATTAAGCCACATCACCTTGTACGCCAAAGTACGAGAAACAGATGCAAGGTTTGCATGTCGTAAACTATTTTTAAGTGCAACTTTTGTAATGTGCCATTGCATGAAAAATGTGTTCCAATATATCACTCCAAATAAATAAAATTAATTAATAAAACGGACTTTTTGCGAAAAAAAACGAATTATTTTTTTCTCATTTCTCGCTAACGGTGCGAGGACGCAACATGCTTAAACTTTTAAACTATATGCTCCAGCCTTAAATGTGGCTTGTGGCGGCTTAATTGTGACCCAACAATTGTGATAATTCTGATCTCTATCGTATAAATATATAGTTCCAATTCCTATCTACCATTCAGCCTTGAAACAGTATTGTTTTGATCAACTCAAATTAAATGTTTGTAGTGTTCTAATTTTTATTTTTTATTTTATTTATTTAATAATTTAGTTTTAAGTATTCACTGTTAGATTAATATTAGAATTTAAGATTATAGTTGTAAAGTTGATCATTAAACTAATCTCTAAAAGTTGAATTGAACATGTAATTGAACATTACAAATGGAAATAAACTCATATATATATACAACAAGTTATAGATGCTCAAAGAATTCAGGTAAATAAGGCACACGTTTCCTTATTTCCTACCTGCGAGAGCCATTACAAACACACGAGTACATACATCACATTATATCTAGAATCAGATTTAACATTAACAGAAATACACCAGATCTATTCAGCCAGCCATTCAAACCCGAATTCAATTTCAAAACATCCTGGAATTTTCAAAAGTCAGTGATTGATTGAATAGGACTATTTTATGTTGTATTTAGGAATCGAAATCCGTGTCGTTTTATAAACGACCACTATGGACGGATAATTTAACAATCGTCGACTGTTCACCAACGACGCATTTTGTTATATGTGGCATGAAACCATCGGAGGAAGAGGTGGGAATGACAACGCATCCTGCGTTTAAACACATTTGCGAAGTATACCGGAAACTATAAAATCAGTTACATACTATAGCGATTCGTGCGCGGCCTTTATATGGCCACCATGTGTCCAGTAATGATCCAAAATTTTCATCTAGACGAGATTAATCATAAATTTTTGATTCCGAGTAATTAATAGAAAAAAGAAGACCAACATGAAAATATACCATCCTCGTGATTGGTTCAACTTTATTAGTTCAGTGGCGAATAAACGAAATTTTTCAGTGATGCAGATGGAAAACAAATTACCTGTATCGAAAAGTAAATTTACCTTCCGAAAAAACGCCTTTTATTGGAAAGGCGTCAAATGAATGCGATTTACATGATAATTTGGCCGAATATATTTCAAGCATTCACAAGATGTGGAACCTTTTAAGGAACTCATAATTTCTAAATTATGAGTTCCTCGGCGTAAATCACGTAAATATTTCAGATATGCCAGTGCTATAAAGGGCGTTTTAAAATTAATAAGGCCAAAAAGGATGACTTAATTTCTATATATTACCATTGATAAATGAACAATTTCATTCATTTTATACCAGTCTACATAGTGATCATAGTATAAGAAATGTACATCCAGATCTTACAGATTCAGAAGACGAGTAAAAATTGTGAAATTAAATAAAATATTTAAAAAAATTTATTTGAATTGAATTATGAATTTTTTATTTATGAACTTATTATTTAAATAAATGGATTTTTTGTTTAACTGATTTTTCTTTTCAAACAGAAGTAGTGCGAATTCTGTAGTAGTCGTTCGAGTTTAGCTCGAGATAGCTTTACAATTGTAATCGTAACTTACATTGATATTGGCGGCCTGAGTTTTACCGTACACTCTCATCTGTAATAAGCATAAAACTAGTGTGTGTGTAAACTAGGTCGTTAGGCTGGTCACCTACAATTTACACGCAATACGTACACAATGGTTGAATAGATTTTGTAAGAAAATATGTTTAGTTATTTGGAAAAACGACTATGGGAAGGCAATGGGAAACTAAATCACTTAAGATAAAATTTCTTGAAATTAGTTCTCCATAAACTTTTTGTTTGTAATTCGTTAAAGATTTTTAATTTCTAATAAACCTATCTACTCGTAAAAGTACAATTATGAATGAGATTATGAATTATGTTTAAGAAACTATAAACAACATGATTAGTTCATCTACTCAATCCAATTATTTACGTCTTTAATCAATATTAATATTGAACAGATATAATTTAAATTGCATTTGCAAACCTAAACGGCGAAACGTTCCAACACTGCGAAATACACACATTAATTTTCACTTCTAACAAAACTATCACATTACTTTACGTTCATTCAAAAAAATTATATTCACTAGTATTCAATAAGTACATAAGACACAAATTTTTAAAAACACATTTTAAATCTCGTGAACACTTTTAATTACAACACCAATTGAAATCATTTTAATAACTAATCATTTTCGATAAATTGAAACCCTTTTAAACACCAAAACCAGTCTAAAAATATTAACCTTGCAGGAGGTAATTTAGAATACAACATTAACAATGTTTATATTAAACCTATAGAGACGAAATTATTTTAGGATGCATAAAATTTAATTTTAGTAATAAATCACAGAAACATCAAAAACCCTTTTCAAACTATAAATATATCGTGTAAAAGCATTTGACATTTTGTACTTGTAAATAATTTAATCGAAAATAAATTTTTAATTTATTACTTTCTTATTACCACCACCAACATTATTTTCTTGGCTATTAATACAATGCTAGATCTATTTATACTCTCATGTACCGTGACTTGGCTTCGGACGTAATGATTTCCAAGATACACAGAAATTAATCATCTTATCTAAAAGTTCGATCTTATTATCTATTATCTATTTGCATCCAAGTAAAAAACTCCAAAATGGCTTTGAACGCAAGAAAAAACCAAAGAGAAAGGCTGCTTCTAGTGTGATGAGCGGAAACGTCTAGTCTCCTGATTTACTGATCCAAGAATTCAATAAACCGAAAAATACTTCTCAATTTTAAATGCTTCTCAAAATAAGAACAATTGCCTCAGTGAGTATAAATTTTTTCCTGCTGAAAATTGAGGGGAAATATGGTGGTGTCACGTGCTGCAAAATTCTCGATGCTAAAAATGTATAAAATCGCACCAATGTGCCGCTTCACATAGTGCGGCAACATGATACTTTTTTCTTAGTCTCTTATCTCTTCGCCTATAAATAAAATTAAAGTGGGTTTTTTTTGCAGCACGCTTGCAGCAATAATTTTATGCAACTCGTATAAGAGTCTAACACAAACGAAAATAAAAAAAAATTAGGGCCAGTTAGTTTTTGAACTTTACCCCCTGTTTGACAGGGGGCGTATGATCTGCTGTTTCAGAAGAGATATACGCTCGTGGATTATCATAATTTCGCGAGTCCTCTACATCTGTGAAGTTAATTATAATGTTTTTATCATTAGTTGTGAACCAGGCATTAACTATACTTTGATTTGTAAATGTTTGTATACAAGTGTCTGGACTAGGTATATCAAGCACATTTATACAAGTCCCCTTCTTGTCCAAGTGGTTTGGATAAAAGGTTTATCATATTATTAACCGAGATAGGTAATTAATTATTTGCCTGATTATAGCAAATTGACCGTTAAAATGTCACAATCTGCGAATCTGCATAAACGGGAGCCTTGGCGAAATGAGTCTCTCTGGATATTTGAAGAAGTTATAAGTTGCCAAAGATGGAATATTACCTTTTCTAACACAAGCCCCTTGTTAACCCTGACTCGGTACAAAAGCGAATACATATGGATGAGTCATACAGTGAAGCAGCAAACTCAAGTGGAGCGACGATAAATTCTTGCAAATCGCTCCAGGTGAAAATAAAATTCCAGAGAGTTTGTTGTTCGACAAGTTTGCAGAGGAATTCTTGTTTCCCGTGGTGGCCCCAAATAAGCTTCTTTATACTGCGATGAAAATAATGTGTCTGAGTTTGCGATGGTTTGAAAATTGGGTTGAAACATATCGGCAAGAATAACGATATAAGTAAAGAGCGCATATTATCTGAAGATTACATTAACGCCTGTTTAGAGAACAACTTAGCTCTCATGAAGTCAATGCCGAATTCTGTAGCCTATTGGTATGCGTGTAAGCGGAAACTATTTACAATTATGCGCCAGTTAGAAAGACCAACCATGTTTTTGACGATCAGCGCTAACGAGATACCAGATTCAAGCATTAAATTATTGTGAAAACAACAACTTTAGTTAATGAAGATGCCGTAGACTCTTAATTACTTCAAACGCATTGAAATCGAACATAGCTCACACGCCCGTATACTATTATGGTTAAAATGTTATGTTATGAAAGAATGGTAAATTCCAAAAATTATAAGATAAAGAAATTATGATCTGGGAAAAGGGTTAATAGAATACAAGAGGGAAATGGTTACTTTACATATCTTTTAAAATTGAAGAAACTGATGATGATAGATATTAAGTTTCTGTGTGTTTTCGATGAAAATGGAGGCCTTATAATGGAGCGAAGAAAATAATTCGAACCCAATTTAGATATCGCTAAAACGATGAAAATTTGTGCACGATTATGACGGGAAGAGGTGGAGCTCAACGATTTAAGGCAAAAAACTCACTCCCGTTACAACTGTCCTTGGCTGATCCTGCTGAATGTGGGAAGACTTTTCTCATCAAACTCATCATGGAAATTTATAATCGATGCACAAACACGGATGGTTATTGTAATGTCTATCTTGCATGTGCATCCGCGATTAGTATAGGAGGCGCGACTGTCCATACTGCGTTTAAAATCAGTTATAGAAATTGTTCTTTATGAATTGGCCGACTTATGCCACAGGAGAATGCTGAATTCTCATAATTATTAACAAATGGTGACAATGGAGATCGATTGGATGAACAACAGTTGATTCAATTGAGATCATGCACGCTGTCTTAATTACTTAGGACGCTGTCCTAATGGAATTCGATTATTCACTGATAATCATTTCGTCGATGTGTATAATTTGAGAATCTTGAGTTCATTTGATGAAACATCGAAATCAGTTGCTGATGGCGAAATACTCGAGTGTGAATCTGATCGCGAAAGTCAGGGTCGCGAGAGAGAAGCTTGACAAACTCTACAGGATTGACACATGACGGTTACCATACGAAATTATTTTCTTTGTAGATAAACCCTACATCGATCACCACAAACATCGATGTTGCCGATGGGTTACCAATGGGGCAGTTGATTGTCTTGAAATGACGTAGAAAATGTAAAATTTAGTTTAAAAGTATTAAAAATTTCGATTTTTATCAATCGAAAAATTACGTCAAACGATAAGCTTATTTGTTTTACGCCGCAACGACGATTATTTCTAGAAAATTAATTGTCACTAGATGACAAATTACTAAAGAAAAAGTGTGTCCAAGATAAGTGGTTATTAATTTATTATAATATGCAATGTTTAGATCAGCAATAATGAAAAATAATAAATTTATTAATTAATTTTACACATATCGTTTATATTAGTAAAGTTTAGTAAGCAAAGTATACGAAATTATGGTACTCAAACTTATTAAAGAAACAAACCAGTGCACGCATTTAGGGGTATTTAAATATAGATACTAAAAAAAATTGTTTTTCTCAGTACCATACAATATACATATTCAAAAAACACACATATGAAAATCAGCCATTATTATCTAATATTTATTTAATCAAAATAAATTAGAGAGAAGCATAATTTTAATGTTCTTCTATAGAACTAAACTTTCTGTTTCGGTGTGTGGTTTAGTAAAACGTACGTAAATTGATTTTCCGCAACTTGTGCAAAAATTCAATGAAAAAGTTCATTTTTATAAATGAATGTTGGTTTAAACATGAACAAAAAAAACACGAACTAACAGCTTTTATGAATCTCAAAAAATATTACCTTATTAACACCTCGATTTCGTTAGTTAGTCGTTATCGTTTCAAGTAATAATAACATTCTGTTAGTTGTATGAAAAGTTATCCAATTTGTACACCAATAAGTGACTTGCGGCGAAAGAAACAATTAAAATTTTAGTTTTGAGACGTGTTGTATTTGGAGGTGCCTAGCAAAAACATAAAAACGCTGATTGGAGTTTAAAGTAAATACTTTAGTTAACATACTACGTATTTTCGCCAAGCACTGGTTTTATGTAAACGAGTCACTTAGAAAGACAAACTACACGACTAGCGGAAGCGGGGTGTAAATTCATCAATCCAATTAAAATTTCGTATGAAAATTTTCACATGAATATGTTACCCAAACATGTTGATTTCGTAATTATGTGCTATTTATCACATGTGTTATTTAATCATTTCGGTTTTGATTTACAAAAATGTATTTAAGAAATATTAATGTAAGATGATTCTTATGAGAAAGAACAAAAGCTTACGATAAAAAATGGCGGCTCTTATATCTTGGTGGCTTTGGTATTTCACGTTGTGCTCCAATACCTACTAGATTTTTAAATTTTTTTTTCTATCCGTTTCGCTCAAGCATCCAATATGAAATGAAAATAATTTGACACATACGTAGACTAATGCCGCACTTTAGTTATGCATGAAGAGAAGTGTGTCTAAACTGGCTAATTGTTCAGAGCAAATCCGAACTGATGGGCGAATACAATTGTCTCGTTTTTCTATAAGTTACCGATAGATGTATTCGAAGCAGTGAATTTTGCATCTTGGTACAATCAGTATTTTTAAGACTAAACTGCGAACAAATGAGGAACAAGAAAGGGAATGAGGACAAATGTTTAGCTCAACATATTTATACGAAGCCGCTATCGGGAGGAGCTCATTTCTATTTGCTGGGTAAACTCAAAAACGAATTGTTTTCTTTAATCGTTAAAAAAGCAGCAACCTACATGTTTGTTTATAAGGTCATGTTAGGTATTTAAAACGAGATTATTTCAAATAGTCGCCTGCCAAATCGAGGATGTAGGACTATAGGTCCGATTTTCGTAGAACACGAGTTTTGCACTCCGACAGTGGGTCATAGTTGTGTGCATTTCGATCATACCTCGCGCTCCATGCTTTGTGTATTTAATTTTCTGTTCAGAAATATATTAACTACCACACCTCCCAACACTTATCTGGGACGAAAGAAATGCTCCAAATTGTATATTTTAGTACAAACTACGCTGTATTTATTTTACATTCCTTTGATATATAAAAAGAAAAAATTGGTTCATTTCTGTTAATTTAGATGATCCTTGGTTACAAAAATAATTAAACCGGATGCCGCAGTATTTTTTCTATGATGTAATAAGCTAACAAATTAACTGGTTAGGTTGTGAAGAACGTTATAACTTATTATTTTAACAATTTTGAACTAGATTGTTGTCTAGTTTCTAAATTTTACATCTTGCTCACCGAAGCCAATTCATTTCAACTATTGCTTTTACAATTCTTCATTTTGGTAAGCTACAAACAAACGTTTACAAAATAAAAATAAATTCTGAAAAGCAAAGCACGTAGCACATGAAACAAATGCCGTTTTATTGAACCAAAATAAAAAAATACGGCCCTGGTAATAAAACTTTTTGTTAAAAAAGAAAAAACAACAACCAATATTTTTTTCTTACGTGGAGTTCTTTCGTACAAAAATATTTGATACGCTGTCTTCATGTTATCTGTTCTAAAAAATTCTTTGGCATATCAAAAGTCAAAAATATGCCATTTATCATCAAGGAGTCGCTAACACAACAACGCATTTGGATTGTCCAAGTTTATTACGAAAATAATCGTTCAAAACAACAACAATTCGTAAATTACGTGAGTTTTGATCGGCATGGACGTCCTACTGAGCGTACAATTGGCAAAATTATTGATCGTTTTGAAGAAACTGGTTTAGTGGAAGGTCGTAAACCGTATCAACATGTTCATCCAGTTCGTACTCCTGATACAGTGGCACCTGTTAGTAAAAGTATTCGTAATGAACCAAGCACATCAACCAGAAGGTTTTTCATCAAAAATTATCGTTAGTATGTTCATTTTCATCTTAATGAGTACGTCAATATGCAAAATTGTCGAATTTGGGGAGCAGAGAATCCTCATGTTATTCCTGAAGCAAAAGTTCATCCTCCAAGAGCCACTGTTTGCTGTGGTTTATGGGCTGGTGCATCATTGGGCTGTTTTCTTTGAAAACGAACAGGAAGCTGCCTTTACAGTGAATGGGGAACGTTATCGCAACATGTTAACTGTTTTTTGTGGCCCAAATTGAATGAATTTTGTGTCAACGGCCTATGGTTTCAACAAGACGGACACGTGCAACAATCCATTTATTGTCAAATTATGAATTTCCTTGGCCGGATTTAACACCACTTCATTATTTTTTGTGGAGTTATTTGAAAGGTAAGGAGTTATTTAAAAGGCTCAGTTTTTATTGGAGTCATCGAAAATTTTGATGTTCGGATGCAGGCCATGAAGCCGAGGTGGGCATATGAACGATATTGCTGTTCATAAATAAATGGCATAGAATAAAAAATTTTGACTTTTCATCGCAAAATGTGTTTTACAAATGAAAAAAGGACTAACAGATGTCCCACCCTGTATAGCTGTGAAATCTTTTACTACGATGCATATTTTAAAAGGTGTATTGCGACATTTCAAAAGTTTTATAAATAATTCATTAATTAGATTTAATTGCAGTTCATGTGATGTGGGGCATATAGTCTAAAATGGTTCTAGTACGCGAAGGATCGCCGACGCAAGCAAGACACTAAGCACTAATCTTATAAAATATATTTTTGGATATATTTATTCTAATAATTGAAATAACTGTTTTTTTTAATATTTATAAAAGGCAGAATTTTAAAGCACTTATGTTACACATTAGTATTTAATACACATAACATTAGTATTTAATCAGAGTAGTTTAGAAACCTGTGTTCGATAGCACAAAAGTACAAAATCATAACTGTGATTGTTTGCCTATGTTCATTAGTCTCAAATAAGATTTAATTAAACGGCAGACTTAAAGTCCTTATGAAATTATTTTTTAGTATTAAGTACAGTTGATTTACAATTTAAATTCAAAATTCTGAAATATAAAAATTTAAGAGATTTTATTTAAATAAATACAAGGTGATAATAGTATTGGTTGTTTATTTTACAATAACCTATTTAATTTGAAATTTTATGAGACGATGCGACGAACTAAACAGAGAGTAAAAGTCACGCGCAGGTGGCTCGCGAAAGATACGCCTATACGGCTCATAAATGTTACGTTACGAACAGTTCTATAGACACTAACACAGAGAAAAGTCGTCGCTAATTTGTCTCACTTCTAATGTCACAAAAATATACTTTACGTACCAAATCCATACTGTGTTTACGTAACGTTTGCGAATACTTTACTAGAGCAAAGTCTTCGTAAACCGAACGTTAATGGTACGCCTGGCCTGGAGGGATAACTTTATATAAGGAAATTTTACCACAAATCACTTTCTTAACATAATTTACATTTTATTTTTATAAACACTTGGTAAACTTACCGATGATATCCTGTAATTTCTAGACGTATTTCGGTAGTTTTTCACAAGACAATCCACTAACTATTTTGTATTATTTTAATAAAATAATTAAATATTTTCAGTATTTTTTAAGAGCACAAATTTTGCTGTCACTTCGAACTAAAACAAAAGTACACTGCTCGTCAAAAAATTCCGGACACGAATTATTAATGCATGACAACGCCAGACCCTACGTTGCAAACGTTGTCAATAATTATTTGGATGATCAATTGAATACGTGTGGGATATACTAGTGCGTCGTTTAAGACAAGGAGAAGTCGTCTAAGAAATTTTACATCATCTTCAATCAGCTCTGCAGGAAGAATGGGAAATGATACCTCAGGGGTACATCGAACATTGAACACCTGGTGCACAATATGCCAAAAGGAATGCTAGATGTGACCAGAGCTCGTGGATAAAATACTCGATAGTAGAATACCGACCGCTTAGATTGGTAGTTGATTTTTATTTAAATAAAGATGAAGACATATATAAATATTCGCATTCCGATGATTTTATTGGTCTGTGGTTACTTTTATTAAACAAAAACTTGTTCTCGAATAATGCGGATAGTTATCGTAAACACAAATATTTACTGAAAAAATGTAGTATCCGGAATTTTTTTACGAGCAGTGTAGTTTGCTATGATTTTTACTTTGTGGTATGAGACCGCCATATGCATTTTATAGATAACCATCATGCTCGAACTTGTGACACATGAAATAGAAAATTTTATAATCGAAAATACAAGCCATCTACGTTTTTCTGTCATTATTAAAGGCATCAATGTTCATGATGAAACAACCGAAATCCAGGCTGCGCTTCTTGAAGATGGATTTAAGATACAGATGTATATAGGATCATGAACCGCTTGAAGCAACATCAACCAATGTTAAAGTTGAACTGGATTCATCCGAAAGCATTTTGAAAAAGGGAATTCATTCAATATATAACCTAAAGTACCTCATACACAGACGCATAACTGTTGAACCAAAGAAAAGGTTCGGACCAATACTGCCAAGAATAAACTGCCAAGAATAAGGTCACTCACTCATGGACTATTTGCAAGTTGATATCAGTGTGCGTCGTATGCGGGGAACTACACCAAATCAAAAGTTTCGCAAAACTCCTCAACAGAAAAGAAATGCAGCAATTGGAGTGGAAACTACACTGCAAACTACCAAGGATGCCCAGTCTACAGAAGTATTGTTCAATTGTCACGTCCCAGGCGGCAGTATAAAACTACTTCAGATGCACAGAATAATATACCTTTGCATACGCCAAATGACTCTCGTTCACCCAGAACATCAACCAGCAAACCAACATACACAAGCGTTCTCCAAAGTTAATCCTCAAATGCTGAACCTACCCTGAATAACTGCATGCACTGATGATACAGTTAATGACAACAATGCAAAATGTACTACAATCAAGGCTACAACATCTAACCATCATTATCCAGAAACTAGAATGTCACTGGAGACCATCATCTTCCTTCTTTGCTGAATATTGCAAGTGGTGGAAAACAACGCATTATAGGTATAGGACATGCCGTGTTACCCGTTTCTTTTAAAGGTAAAGTTAAACGTTTCGCTCATGGTTTGATGCAACCGCAATATTTAGGTATTGATTTTTGGAATATCAGAAAACGAACGGCGGCTTGTGGTGCGTACATGATATTGAGTTAGTTCGGAAAAAATAAATACCAATTTACCGAACTGAAGTTAGTTACTATTGCGTTTTCTCAATACGAAGTAAAAATATTTCAACTCAAGTAGGAACTAGTAGGCGGGACGTACAGCATTTTACGAAATTTGATTGGTTTTAAGTTCGGGAGCGAGTATGTTGATATTTATTTCCAATGTCATGTACGCAGCATATTTTATACTGTTTTTCGTGCTCTATTAAACAAGGATTAGGTCACAGTGACACATATCATAGATGCTGGTTCTGCAAAACCTATCAAATAGCATTACTACTCGTCTCCCCTACAGTCCAATCCGAAGTTTATAGGGAGCCAATTGGATAGGATGTTCATGTTGGGAGTGATACAAAGTCAAAGTACCGCCGTTGTTTTCAAGGCCAGCGGTAGGGCAAGGCTATGTGTTGATGTCCGGAAGGTGAATCAGGCAACAATCAAAGATGTATAAATCTGTCTTGACGTGACATCGCGTGATAAAACTGCGTTCACAGTTCCGAGCAGACCGCTCTATCAATTCACAGTCATGCCGTTCTGATTGTGCAATGCTTCTTAGTCATTGTACAGACTGATGTATATGGTGATTCCGCTGTTTCTGCTGACCTGGAAGAGCACCTACTTTTATTGGCCGAAAAAACAATGCGCCCTAAAGAAACAAGGCACTTTTTGGGTCATGTAATTGGTAGCGGCATCATATGCGTGGACCCTGACACAATTCAGGCGATTACAGACTATCCAACTGTTCAAAACGGTCCTCAATTGCGACGATTCTTGGGCATGGCGGAATGGTACCGCAACGTTTCATTTTTTGCTATGCGATAAAGATTACAGCACTTCTAAGACTTTCTAAAAAAAATCGGAAGCTTAGCTGGAATGAGTTGGCGGATAACAACTAAAACAAACTTTGCGGAATTCGAGGGGGAATCGTATATTAAGATTAATCCTAACGTGACCTGTTTAAATGATCTGAGATCACGGAAACTTTATAATACCCGATTCCTCCTAATTTCTTTATTAAAGCAAGCTCATAATTCCCCAACTGGCTCATTTAGGACAGGAAAAAACTTTGAAGATCCTTCAACATCAATTTTATTGGGTGGCCATTCCTCGTTACGTCAGAATAAAATTCGTAAGTATGAAATGTGTAAAAAGGATTTATTGGGCCATTACGGCGTATAACACCAATATACTGCTAACTACTCACCCCAATCTAACGCGTCTGAGAGGGAGAATAGAACCATTCTATCCGATCACAAGAATTGGGACTTACATTTAGAAATTAGTTCTGCCTTAAGAAACGCAGTACATGGATCGGCAAGGTTTTCCCCCCTACTTTTAACTTTTGGTCAGCACAGGGTGAATATCAAGGATCATCGTATAAATTAATGTGGTCTTAATTTGCTAAACGACCAACAAGCTTCGGTGACGGACGTTACTAACCGACTTTCAACTGTCCAAGAAGAAGTCCTGTCTCACTTGCGAAACGCTTATAAAAGAAATGTTACAACTTATAATCTACGTAGCAAAGAAAGAAATTTTGAACCCGGTCACAAGACGTTTTGCTAAAAAAAACTTCGTTCAAAGCAACGCAGCTTCAAGTTTATAAAAGGCAAAATTATTAGGAAAATAAACAGCGTCTCTTAAGAAGCAGCTGACAACAATGCCAAATCATTGGGTGTCTATCATGCCAAAGATCTCCAGTGATAACTTTCCCTTTGATTGTTAAGAAATTTAGTTAAAACATGTATCATCAATCATTCGTATTATACTACGTAATACAAGTTCTTATTTTAATTTAGCTTGGCCAAAATTCCAGCATCTACTATGCTACTGTATATATAAATCGCATATTATTATTGATAAGTTTTATTGATTGATAATATAAACTTAAAAAGCCGCGTGGATCAACCGAAGGTGTCTGGAACCGATTTCATTACCATGGACTAAAATGAGCATGGCATCTGTTACACACTGGAGTTTTACCCCACTTCAATAAGAAAAAAGTAATTTATTTAAAAGGCTTTTTATAAAAGTAAAGCAAAATAAGAATCTGGTGAATATATAAAAATATTTTAAATACACAAAACGTTTAAAATTTATTAAATTCTGCTGCTGATAGTTCACCGGAGGATGATGAATGTCATATGAAATCGCTTAACGCTCTCGATCTTGCCACTTTGGCCAGAAATTTGGGTTACAATATGAGCGAAAATTAAAAATCCCGGTCAAAAATTATTCTATCAACTGTCTTCAATATGAAGCATAGTTAGATTTTTAGGTTGGTGGATTTTATTTAAAGTATATAGAGAAACCCCTCCAAGAACACGATTAATTTGTTCCGTGTTCTTTGAAACCGTCTTGTTCGAAACTACAAAAAACGGAAGTGTGAAAATAAAATAAACGTTACGTTTTAATTTTTTTTTTTAAATAAAAGAGAATCAACGACAATCGTGTAGTTTCAAACTCGTTCTCCGAAACTCGTGTTCTTCGAATACTGTGTTCTTGGAGGGTTGCCTTTAATTATAAGTTAGAGGTTACGGTTTCTTGTTCAATATTTCAGGTTAATAATGATAGCTCTCAGTAGGAGACATTATCAAGGAATCGACAACGAAACTTCAAGAAGCATGTGATAAAATCATAAAATGGACAAAAATGTGGCGTATCGGGCTCAATGAATCGAAATCTACGCATGTAGTCAGCTACAAACATGTAATCATTAACGGTTAGCAGATTCTGTATGCAAATAAGGCTAAGATGGCCTTAGATACCAGGCTCAGATGGAATCAAATAATATCAAATATCGAAAAATGTATTGGCTACTCGGTTAAAATTCAGAATTGTCAACCGAAAATAAAATGCTTTTATATCAACAGGTGCTAAAGCCTGTATGGACTTACGGAATTCAGCTCTGGGGCTGTACAAAAAAAACCAAACCAAAATAATACAAACTTTTCAGAACACAATGCTACGTGGTATAGCTAACGCTCCGTGAAACATTAGGACCGATGACCTTCATAGGGACCTAAATATCCAGACAGTTCACGAATAAGAAAACTTGCAGTAATTCATGGACAACGTATTTATCAACACGTAAATGAAGAGCTTCGTGGTATGTTGGACACTTCACATGCAGTAAGGCGAATGCAGAGAACGAAACCCCAATTGATCTAATCGATTAAGAACCACCAGTAGAGCAACTTCAGTTGTAATAATTTAAGTTAAAAAAAATAAAAAAATAAATTCAGATTGATAAGAATTTCTGAAGAATGAATTAATTTAGTTCAGATTGGAATCCCTGAAATAGGAGGATAATGCGATAACAACCTCATTGCTATTAACTTCAAGCAACCATTGCTTGAGTTAATACAAATCTTGATAACCCCTGAGAACATCTCAAAAGAAATTGAAAAATGCAAAAATACGAAAACAATCCTCTCGACAAGCCAGTATGCCTCATACAACAGCTCTTAAACCTGGCTGGGAATTCAATGGGTCAATCATTATTCATCATCCAAAGAATACTTTATTTATGTAACCAATGGGATCGCCGATAAAAAAAATTATTGGAATGCAATTAAATATGAATTAGCTGTAAATTTTGGTTTAAAGTTTAGTTATCGTAACGATAACGATTTCCTTCCAAATTATACATTTTGTATGGGTTGGTGACATATTTTCGAAAGTCAAAACCCCGAGGAACAAAAACCCGAGTCATAATTCGGAGGATACAAAATCCCGAAGTTACATAATCCCGAGATACAAAATCCCAAAAGTACAAAATCTCGAATAAAATTTGATTCCGTGCGGAATACGAGATTTCTCGAGATTAACGGAAATCAAAAAGTTTCCGAAGTAGGTTTGTTTCAACTAGTTAATGATGGTTATAGAAAATGTACCGTCTAAATGTAAATAAATGCTTTTTAAAAAATTTAGAATTCAAATCATTGCTTAATTATAATTATTAGTCATTATTAATTATATTGTTTCTATTTTGTTTTATTTTATAATCAAATTAATATGTTAATAATTTTTTATAATTATTATGTTATGTATTTATTGTTATTTTTAAAATTTTAAACCATAGTTTCGCAAAAATCATAATTAAACTTAATTTTTTAATATTCATTTTTTTACAGTTTTCTTGTGTTATATTCTAGTAGACTTTGAAATTTTCATGGCTTTTCGAGATTTTGTACTTTTGGGATCTTGTCTCTCGGTATTATGTAACTTCGGGATTTTGTACCCTTGGGATTTTGTAATATCGGGATGTTTATAAACCTTTGGGATTATTAATATCGGGATTTTGTCCATCTCCCATTTTATATCATAAAAGAACCTTTAAAATAAAGCAAGTAAAAGAGAAAGCATATAAATTAACAGGGCCGTATTTAGCATTTTTTCGACCGAATGCTACATTGCATAGGAAGATAAAATTAAAAAATTAAATTTAATTACATACGTTTGGTTAAAAAATTCAACCGGATGGCATAATATTTTTCTATGATAGAATGAGCTAACAAATTAACGTGTTCTTGAGAATGACTATATTCATCTTCATCATTGAAAATATTTACACTTATTAGGTTGTGAAGAACGTTATAACAAATTTTTTTAAACAATTTAGAACTAGATTGTAGTTGCGTTATGTTTTTATAGTCCGCAATAGCTAATTCCCGTTTTAAAACTGTTTCGGAATATTTACAAATTTTTAATACTGACGGCGAAGGAGTTAAAAGGCCACCCCTATTTTTTAAATTGATTAGCGATTTATAAGAATTACATTGTTGTATTAATTTGCAACAGTCCTCACAATTCAATTTTCTAAATAAATATTGGACTATAAATCCCCCTATGTATTCAATAACATTAATTGAAAATTCACTTAGTATAATTGGGTATCCAAAAAATCTTCGTCATACATATTATTAGATTCGTCTATTTTAGAAATTTCTTGGCCAAATGAAATATCATCTGATGAGGCTTCAAACCATTGCTTTTTCATTTCTCCATATTTTGGTAAACTAAAAACAAATGTTTACTTTATAATTTCTGTAAAAAATTGTATTTACAGTACATATTCCAAAATAAAAATAAATTATGAAAAGCAAAGCATGTAGCACACGAAATAAACGACGTTTTATTAAACTAAAATAAGACAAATGCGGTACTGGTAAAAACATATGTTTACAAAACGAACGCCAACGAACAAAATTGTTTACTTATTTTTTCTGATTTATAAATTAAATAAAGGATAATTTTACCACAAATCACTTTTTTAACATAATTCACATTTTATTTTATACCTATAAACAATGATGGTACGAAATTCCTTCCTGAAATTTGTTAGGCGTATTTTTGCAGTTTTTCACAAGATTCGTCATGTTATTAAAAGTTTCTAGTTTTTATTACTAAATGATGCACTACACACAATCCACTAACTATTTTATAATATTTTCAATTATTTTTTTGATTATTTTAATTAATATTTTCAAGATTTTTTAAGAGCACAAAATTAAATGCGTCACTTTAAACAAAAACAAAAACTTGTTGACTGGTTTTTATTTTGAGATATGAGACCGCCATATGCATTTTTTATATAACCATCCAACACCATTTACACATGAAATAGCGAATTTTATATGCGAAAAAATTTTACATTTATTCTATAGTATATAATTCTATGAAAAAAACAGGATAGTTATAGTTTAGGTACAAGTGGAACTGAAATTAAAAAAGATTGTGACATTGTCATGAATCAATTTTTCAAAGTGACGAAAGATCTGTATCAATTTTCAAAAAAATTGTGTATGAGATTTATAAATTTCTTATAAACTAAGGTAACCATTCGTCCCCGATTACCGGGGACAGTCCCCGATTTGCATGTTCTGTCCCCGGAGAAATTTCTTATCAAAATCGTCCCCGTTTTAATAAAATAATCCCGAATGTCCCCGATTTTTCATTAAAATCTAACATTTATTAAATACAACATTAAAATTATTAATTTCATGTAAAAACTATCCGATACTGTGTTTTTTAGTATTGTTGTCCATATTGTAAGGACGTTTATATTCACTTCAACCATTCGCATAAATGCGGTCACAGTCATATGAAAAATTAAATCGTAAACATGTAACCAACAACAACAGAAAGAGAAAACACTAAAAGGAATCAAAACTATATAAATTCGTGCTTGCGTTATCATTGATTTTGATGTTATTTCAAAAACAAAAATCTATTTTACAAACAAACAGTTTAAAAATATATTTAAAGTTTTGGAATTAAATTACAAATAAAAATTAAATAAATAGTAAAGTACAAAGCTTCTCACAACAAAAGTATATATAAAATTAATAAATATAATAATAAATATAAAAAATAAATTTACGCGAATTGTGAATATAAAAAAAATTACACAATTTGATTACGAACTCGGAATTGCATTTCATTCATTCGTTCAGACCAATTCATACTGTGATCCAGCGTTTGCATGTTTATTTTGAAAAAACTAATTAAATTTAATTGTTAGTGCCCCACTCAATATTATGGTGCTGTACCTAATTATTTTTAAAATAAGCTGTGTAGGTTTAAAATAAAACAATGAAAAATTCGTATTTTTAGAAACATGTCGAAAAAAAGAAAATGCCATTTCTCTGCCGAAAATGAAAAGGAATTCCCGTTTATTATACGGACGATTGTGGAAGGTACACTGAAATGCAATTTGTGCTTGGGAACATTTTGTGGAGAATTTGCAATAAACGAGCATATATCTTCAAAAAAAACATAAGAATGCATTGGTAGCTGCATCAAGTTCAAAAAATCTTGACAATTTTTTTAAAAATTTAAAACCCAGTAAGGACGATTATAAATTGGCAGCCTTGGAAGCTACTTTTGCTTTCCATACAATAAAACACAACCATAGCTTTCGGTCGATACTAGCCTGTTGGTTCGAAAATTTGGAGAAACAAAATTTAGTTGCGCCCAATTGGTCGAGTGAAATTTGTTAGTATTTCAATGGATTGCTCGAACCATAAATATATCATGCTGTTACCAATTTTAGTTAGATTTGTTGATATACAGTGCTGGGAAAAAAAATTGGGCAAACATATATTTTATTGCAAATTGGAGTCTTTTTTTGCTAAAATTACAAAACTTTTGAAAGCAATTGGCTTATTGTTTCATTTTAAATACATGTATGACGTAATTTTTTGAAAAAAAAAAAATTTACCTGCAATTTAGGGGAAAACCCCGAAAAATGCCAAAATATTCAAAATACGTTGATTGGAGTTAAAGTAATGGAACAATTTAAGCACCTATTTTTTAATTTTTGTTTTGTTTTTTATTGATTTATAGAAGTTCTATCTTTAATATTAATATTTTAAAGTATTAATTAAGTATTTACAGTTATTTGCAAGTGAAACATCTGAAATTTTTCTTGATGCTATTTGGAAACTGATAAGCGAATACAAGCTAGATAATAAAATTGTCGCTGTATCCGCGGATAATACCAACACAAATTTTGGTGGACATAAAAGAAGTGGCACTGAAAATGTGTTCGTAAAGTTGAAAAACAAAATAGAACGTGCTATATTTGGTTTAGGCTGTTTAGCACATATTCTTCACAACGCTGCTCACGCTGCATTAAATGTTATGAGCATAGACATTGAGGGATTTATTCGGAATATTTATAAATATTTCAATATTTTTACTGTCCGGGTTGAAAAATTTAAAGAATTTTGTGAGTTTGTTGGGAAAGAATTCCAACCAGTTTTAAGGCATTCTAATGTTCGGTGGCTGTCATTGGATCCAGCTCTCGAGCGCACTCTAAAGCTTTATCCAGCATTAAAATCATTTTTTTGTCGGAAAAAAATTGTCCTAAATTTTTAAAAAAATATTCGAAGATGAATTAACCGAGACTTGGCTAGCTTTAGCCTACAATGTTGCTGCACTTTTCAGTAAACATATTAAATCGATTGAATGACAAAATAATTCAGCAATACAATCGTCCGTCACTATAAACAAACTGAATTTAATTTTAAAAACCGGGCGGATGGTAATTTTGTACCTTCTACAGTTGAATCACTTTTGATTAATAGGATGATATACCGCTAGATAAATTTTTGAAAGTTTCAACAAAAATTTACAGACAAGCAATAGAATATCTAGAGAAATGGACTATACATAATGAAAGCCTAGATAACCTAACGCCTATATTATTAAATAGTACACGTGATAGAAAACAACTTGAAAATGCTGCCAAATTTTTAAATCAAAACTGTTCAATAATTTCAATAAATACCGACTAGTTATTTGAGGAAATAACGTTTTTATTTAAAATTTAATACGTGGATATTTTAAACGATTAGAACATAAAAAAAATTGAGGCTTGCGAGAAATGGAAAATTATATTTAAACATTTTGATGAAAAGCTAATTTCACCTACCAATTTATAATTAATTGTTGAACTAACGTTTTCTCTTGCGGGAAGTAATGCTCCAGTAGGAAGTTTTTTCTGAAATGAATTATCTTTGGAGTTCCGAGAAAAGCCAAATGAAAGTCGAAACTGTAAAATCAATTTTAATTGTTAAGATCAATAAGAATGTCAGTTGTGAACAATCCTATGGAGAAGTAAGATTAGCCCCAAACCTGTTGGATAAAATTCACAGTTCTAGTAAATATTAGAAGGGCTTAATTAGGCAAATTGAATTTGTTTTTCTTCAAATAAATTTTCTTTTCATTAAGTTATGTAATTATTTGTCAAAAAAAAAATTAGTTTAAAATGTCCCCGATTACGTCCCGTTATTTATGGTCACCTTATTATAAACACTACAAGATATATTTTTTCCTACGATCGGAGAAAAATTATTTATACTTTATAATCGTATTTGCTTTTCCCCTTAAACTGATGAATTTTTTTTATCAATTTTGTTAATTTTGTTTATGGGTTGTGTTTTTATCAATATTACTAATATTTTATGAATTTTACTGAGTTATTTTTTCCTGTGTATCTTATCGAGCTCTAATTAATCTTATGAATTTCCAGTTAGAAGTAAAATCTCATTCGGGGTATTACAGTTGTACGAAGTGCAAAATACGTGGAGTTTACATAGATCGTAAAGCATGTTTTCCAAGCATAAGTAATATTTCCAGAACGGATGAAGTCACAGAAAAAATAAATTTTGTTAAATTGATAAACTACTGGTTTTCAATTTTGTATAAAATTCGTAACGCGTGCAATAACTAAAGTAACTAAAGCATTAGACTGTAAATAAAGTTATTTGACAAATTAAATAAAAATGTGCATAATATAGTTTTAAAATTAGCGATTTTATACAAAAAGTAAGAAATGTATAAATTTGCTATTAAGTTTACAAAATTTACGAACTGGCTTGAAATTTAATTTCAGAATTCCAAAATTTTTATAGTTCACATTTGAGGCTCACATGAAAAAATTTAAGAGTTATCGTTGTATGAATCCTACTTCAAAAATGTCATCGTTTTTTCTGTAGTTACAGAGAAAAATTCACAATTTTTTCCAAGACATTGCAAAACTGTTAAACAATCATTCATAAGATCATTTCTTAAAAAAATTAGCGACAAAAAACCATCAGGTATGTTTAGCTATACTTTCTTCCGGGGATTAAAGACACACAATCCACAAACACCGCCAGCACGAATATAAATAACTATTTAAAACCAAATTTGACTTGCTTAAGAGAGACGGACTCAGTAAACAGATACAAAGTACATGCAAAAATTTATTTGGAAAACTTCTGCAAACTAATTCGAAGATGAGTCACTATTTCATCGCCGAAAACTCCGTTATCGAAGGAATGTGTTTTTTATATAGTTGGACGGAACTTATTTTAGAAAGGAATCCAATCAAATTTGTTCACCATCGCCTTTGCAATCTAAATCTTAACGGCAAGGCGAAAGTTCGAATAGTTGCTGATGGATGCGGTGGACAGAATAAAAATTCTGTAATGAATGGCATGCTTGGTTCTTGGTTGTTGAAGAGAGCACCAGATAACATCAAACAAGTCGAAATGGTATGCCCGATCCCAGGGCATTCGTATATACCTCCACACCGGGTATTCGCAAAATTAGAGAAGGAGGTAAAAGTTATTTCAACCAACGCTGCGAAATATAATATTATTCTTTAAGATGATCTTTTACCATTGTTTAAATTTCAGATACGCAATAAACAAACAATCATTAAACCAGGTGAATCTATCGAATTATACAAAGCACACGGTACTGTAATTGAGCTGAGAGATGTGGATTGCACAATGTAGGACTGGAAAACAGAAGCTTCAATTATAATTCGACCTCCTAGAAGCTGGCATTTTAACGAAGCCAAGCGATTTGTTATATCAAAAATATCAAAAAGTTTTAGTTCGCGGAGAAGTAGCCTATAAATACGATGTTGGAGCATCTAAATCTATTACGAAGAGGAATATACTTGGCACTAATGAACCCAAATTAAATAGAACCCGGTATTAGAATAAGCGAGGCTAAATAACTGATGTCAATAATTTATTAAGGAAACATTTTGATGACAGCTGGTCAGCAATGGATGAGCTGGCTTTTTACAATAATATTATAAATTCAAACGATTCCAGTAACGCTTCCAGACGCGTTGCAAGACCCAATATGTGAAGTTTTGGAAGAACAGCAAGAAGTTCAAATTTAATCATTACAAACAACTATCACCCCAATTATCATAGTCGTCTCATTTTAAGTGACGTGACTGAAGTCGTATCACGTCGTGCGAAAATTGGTATTGTTGAAGTCGATTCAAGCGCTACGACGGAAATTAAGAAAAATAAGAAGAAAATACTAGTCATTACTTTTCCTTCTGACAATTAAGAAAATACATACTAGCCACTAATTCTCACTTGTAAAATTGATCTGACAAGAATATCATTCTAAGTGACATTTGTCGTTTAAAATGACTATAGGCGTAAGAAACGACTATGATAATAGTAAAAATTAAGTGACGTGACTATACTCGTCTAAAATGACGTGGACGACTATGACAATTGAGGTGTATAATATTAGTTGCAATTCTGAATATTACTACATACGAGGGCGGAGTGAGAAGTCTGGTAAAAATTTTAACAAGGAATAATATTTTCGGCCAAAAAAAAAATATTTTTCAACGTAGTTGCCTTTTAGCTCGATACACTTAGTCCAACGTTTTTCCAATTTTTCGAGCGCTTCCGAATAATACGATTTCTACAACCCTTCAAAATAGGCGTTTATTGCACCGATGATCTCCTCCAGGAAATAGTCGCAGGGGGCTAAGTCTGAAGAATATGGCGGATGTGGAAGCAATTCAAAGCGCAATTCATGAATTTTGACCATGGCAACTACACGCGTATGCACCCGTGCATTAGCTTGATGGAAGAGCTTTTTTCTTCGCCAAATGCGGTCGTTTTTCTTTCAAAACGTCGTTGAAACGGTCCAATAAGTTGCAGTAATATTCGCCGTTAACTGTTCTTTTGAAGGTAATCGATGTGGATTATGTCGCGTGCATCCCAAACAACTGTGGCCGTGACCTTGTTGGCCGATAAAACCGCTTTTGCCTTCTTCGGCGAAGATTCGCCAGTAGAAATCCACTGTTTAGACTGTTCCTTCGTCTCCGGTGTATAGTGAAGGGTCCTTGTTTCATCCAGTTATGAAACGACGCGAAAACTCCTTTTTATTTTGCTTGAGCATCGCCAAACCTACCTCTGAAGTTGTCACACGTGTGCGTTTTTGGTCGATTGTAAGCAAACGCGGCACCCAAGGCACGGATAGCTTTTTAATATTCAAATGTTCGTGTAATATATTGCGCACACGTTCATCTGAGGTGCCTACTATCTCAGCTATCTCGCGCACTTTCACTCTGCGGTCTTGCAATAGCGTATCTTGGATTTTGTCAACCATTTTTAGTGTAGTGACTTCATTTGGCCGGCCTGAACATTCGGCATCAGTTGTGCTTGTACGACCACAACGAAAATCAGTAAACCACTTGGTTGCCTGTTTTTAATAGCTGTCAAAACTGAACTAAAGACAAATCTGTCTGAAAATTTTAATTTGGTCTAGTGACAGATGGTATTGACACATGATATATGGGATTTGCGATTGTGGCTCCCTCTGTAGCAATTTTACCGGACTTCTCACTAAGCCCTCATACTAATCTGAAATTTTATGTGATACATACTTCCCATTCCCAAGAAGGGATTTTATAATTTATGTGATATTTCTGAAGCAGTTCTTATGTCTTATATTATTTTATTTTATTCTGTATTATTTTGTTTTTTGTACGCAATAGTTTAGCTTATATAGAAACACATTAGTTTTCAACATGAAATTGAGAGTACAACTTGAATATTAACTTATTCTTTTATTTCGAATGAGTTTTAATTAAAATAATTTCACAAACTTCTAATGGCATGATTCAAAAAGTTGCTCTGACCGCTAGCACTAACACAAATGGTCCGAATAGAATATTCAACTTAATATGTTTTCGCTAATCGCCGATGAAACTTCTAGATAAGGAAAATAATAGCAGTATTTTCATCGAAACCCATTATTTAATAACAAGCCGATTAGGTGCAAAACGCGTTATAAAATTTGGTCAGTTTCAAAACTCGCTATTTACAATTTTAAAAGGGCTCTCTAAAATCCAAACTAAACACGGTGTGATAATTTTTTTTGAGCCAAAAGGTTACTTTAGCGGAGCCGAAACGAAATTTATGAACAAAATTTGAATAAATGCTTTTCACTGGCCTTGTCAGAATTTTGTATTTTATAAGAAACCATCTAGAAAGAATGAAAATAAATGTAGTGTAGTTGTGATAGAAAAAAATAACGTTTAACTAATTACTTTAAAATTAATATGTTACCCCGTAACTTCGAAAGCACCAACTTCGGCTTGAAATACCTCCAGATTGTAACACAATTCATTTTGATTTTCACATTTTTTCACATCAATTGTTTGCTAAGGCGGATCAAAAGCCAGCTCTTTGGCTTCAAATATTTTAAGATTTTAAACCATCCGTTGATATGAAATTCTACATCAAATTTCCAGTGATCTTCCTAATGCATAACCCCATCCCTGTATTGCAGCTACTTGACACTTAATAAAAAATCATAATACTTCGTCCATCTTAAGGATACATTTGCCATCATTAAAATAAACCTCTCGATAATTATTAACTGTAGGCATTGCGCTTGGCGACGAATCACGTTGGTGTAGAAATTTAAATAGTACACATTACCTCCAGTTCTATAATGAAATAATCCGCTAGGAGTATATTTCATCGCACCACTACAGTGGTTGTGATTCATAACAAAATTTATTTCAATATTCAAATTTATTAAAATATTCCACTAGACAGCTTGCGACAAAACAAACAACCGACATGTGAATTTGCGACGTGTATGTTGACTCTTCTGATTAGTCGTTAGCTCAGACTGTGCAGCATATAAATCCGCAGAGCCTGATGGGATTTTTTCAGTTAGACCAATAGCAGAGTGGTATTCATACCGAAAGTGAGCAGATCAGGCTGTTCTGATCAAAAGGCATTCGGGCCTATTAGTTTCATCGCCTTACTTGAAGCCTTGGACACAATTATTCAAAAATTCATTAACGACAAATTGTTATCCATCTCTCCAACTGAAACTGCTTTTCATAACTTATTTATAAAACTGCAAGATCGTTAAACAACAAGTTTATTGTGATCACTTTCTTCGTTATAGCTGATGCATTTGCCAATACCAAGAGTTTTACGATTACAAAATTTCAGCTTCAGGTATACATTTGAATAATGTATCATATTTACAACACTTTGCTCTGCATATTGTAGATGTGGTGCATTAAGAAAAAATTGAATACGAAAAATCCGCTGTCGAGATAAAAGCACCACTCTGTGCATATTTTTTTAACCTTCTTTGTTTCTATTAGTTCCAAGGCCGTTTGGGTTCTTGCCTTTAATGACAATGAGACTGCCGACTCCTTGGCCCGAGCCGAATGTGCATCACCAAGCAATGCAATCGTGGATTCCGCCATCTGCCTGTCATAAGTTGAAAAATTGTATCACTGAATCGGATCTGAGTAAGATAAGGTTCCATCACGTAACAAAAATAACTAAGGACTCCGGTCGCAATTCTCACCGATCACGACCGCTTTAAATATCAATTATATTGGATTGGTTAAGTTCAGGTCGATGTGATCATATTGATAATTTTTAGTACATAGTTTTAGTTTTAGTTGATTAACAACAATTTAGATGGTTTAGCCAGTCACTTTGCACCCATATTAGTGTTTGCCAAGTTAAAGTCACGTGATTTAACAATGCTTGGTCAAGCGTTACATAAAGGCATAATACGCTCAGCAATCAAATGCGATTTGTTATGTAAAAACCAAACCGATTTGAAAGGAACCCATTAAATATCTTCCTGACAAATTTTAATCAACAATACTAAGTATCGTTTCTCGCATTATGAAAACTAGATGTGCTTTTGCGTGTTTCACATACAAATATTCAACATGTTGCGCATTAGAAAATTTTTAAAATGCAATTTATGTAAGGTCAACCCATAAATTCGTGCACATTTTTACCACAAATAAATAATTTTTAAACTTAGTGTTTCAGCAAACAGCTTCTTAGACATCAGTCATTGCCGTTATTTTTTCTCACTGGTGCTATTTTCCATGGAGCTTCATTGAGGTTACCGAAATCAAGTGTTATAGGATAAATGAGAATACAATTGATTCATTTAATTCGAGCCGGGCTTCACAGAGCTGCTGGATCTGGCGTACTGGCTTACCGGTTATAGTTGTTCTAGTCCTTTTCTAGTTTTCCTATGGTGCTGTTCCTACGCGGCCAACGAAATTTGTACTAACTTAAGCAATGGTTGTTTGACGTTGGTGATAAAGTTGTTGATAATTTCTGGTGATTGTTGTTACACGCCCCATTTAAAAATACCAGGCTCAATAAGATATAGTCAGGCATGGTTTTTGATGTCTCTAATAAGATATAGTTGGCATTTTTCGGTTGACGACACGTAATTATTGAATGAGCACGAACTTATGGACTGGCCTTATATTATCCTCGGTAGTATATTTAGTGGTCAAAAATATATGCATTTTAAGCTTGCTATTTCGAATTTGTTAAATTAAAACCATTGCGTACTTATAACTTCTACTTTTACTACTTACTCGTAAGCTTGATTTTTTTTTGTTACTTCGGCAATTTTATAACTTGGCAAGGTAATTAGTTTTATGTTTTTATTAGGAATTTAATATTCAACACGGAGAATTGCCAATCTGGAATGGCAATAACGTAATCGATCAGAATCACGATTCTTGAGTAAATGAAAGACATATATCTCACGTTTGATTAAGGGTTGAGTCTAAAGCCAGTGAAATTTCAAGTAAGGTGTTAGAAATTATCACCTTTCGATACCAAATATTTTAATTTGAGTATTAATTAATATGGCTTTTCTTATGCCGTGCTCTTCAAAGCAATGCACATCATTTACACCATAGGAATTTGCATTTATTTTACCCATCTTGCTAAGAATATTCTAGTTTCTTTCGATTTTTCTAAAAAGTAAAATGCTATAAACCGAGTCATTTTTCTCAAAACTCGATGGAAAGGGACGGCCTCCGACAGAAACCTTTGATGTCCAATTGTAACGGAAATAATTGTTTCTAACAAACTGGAAAAATAGGAAGTGTCTCCCTGGCACATAGAGGTAAAAGTCAACCGAGGGATTTTACACTAATTATTTGTTATGCGATTAAGCTAAAAGTAAAATCGGAACATCCTAATATATAGTAATTCGAGATAAGAGCCGGTCTTTTCGGTTTCACCTAATTTGTGGATCCGAGTTATGTTTCCCTATTTTTAGAACTTGAATTGTTTTTCATTTTTAACGAAAAAAAATTTGTATTTAAGTATTAAAAATTAACATAAATGAAAATATATTTTGCCTTGCCGGGTATTTCGGAAACGCGGGTTTCTATGCATGATAGTGTTTGTTGCCTACAGCTGTAGTCATAGATTATTGAAACTGCGACACTCTACGACGGACTTATTGAAAGTTTGCGTATTTAAGTCCAAAATGTTTAGCCCCAAGTAAAGTTTTGCATAGGATAGGGCACATAGAGTACTCGAGCCAGCACTGTTTCGGGAATGTTTCTTTTATATCCCTCTTATGATAAAGCCCGTTTACAAGTAAACAATTGCTTTTGCATCTAAGAACTACAAACTCAAGGTTCTATCAATCAGTTCCGCATTTAATCTTAATTAAGCACTATAGTCAAATTAATCTTGATACAGCTTTTCAAAGAATTGGCAACTCTGATCCCCGAGTTTGGAATATTTCGATAAAAAACACCAAATTTAAAAAATATATATGAATTTACAACACGTAAACAAAATGTTTTCCGCCAAAATCTGTCGTAATCGCCAATGATGGCGATTGTCATAATAAAGATGAGCAAGTAAACAAGTGCCATGCTTTTTATTAGCACCCAATAGATGTATCCGGAGCACCCAATTTTCTATGTCAAAACATATTTAGCGCCCTATTTTTGCATATAATTAATTCATTTAACTCCAAACTATTTTTTTTCAAACTTTTTAGTTAAAAGTATTTTGCTCTACCTATTTGTCGGGCACCGCTATCGGGAGCCGCTTCCATTTCAATGGGACATTTGAAAAAGCCTTCGTTTTCTACAACCCTTAAGCCATAATAAACTTAATCCTACAAAATATATGTCAATTGGTACATTTAGGTCGTTAAATGTGTTTTATGGGTGAATCAATTTTTAATTTTTATGGTACAGCGACAATACAGGTAGTAGCGGAATTTCGGATAGATAATTTCCCTTTCAGCGCTCAAATAGCCCGCGCCGGATAGCAAATAAAAACACAATGATATTGAAGAGATGAGTGATGATGAAGCAATTATAGAACATAATGAAGATATTATTACCGACACAACTATAAATTACTCAGAGCACAATCAAGGTGACAATGAAAATGAACCCTTAGCTCGGGCAGATAGTTATTGCTACAGGGCATGATTCTACTGGTTATACATAAACGAAAATGAAGAAACCATTCCATCCTCGAATAAAAGTAACATACAATGGCATCATAATATTAGTTCCCGAAAGTAATCCTCCCTTTGAAGATCTACCAAGAGAAGAAATTTTGTCAAAATCACCCTACGAATACTTCAGTCAATATTTGACGGATGGGCTGTTTGAAGCATTTTCTTAATTCTTCCATACCAATTTAAATGCACAACAACAGCAGAATGCAAGATTTACACCCCAATTGTCATAGTTGCCTCACGTCGTTTTAGACGACTCTATAGTCACGTCACCAACAACAAATGTCACTTAAAATCACATTCTTGTCAGTTCAATTTTAAAAGTGAGAAGTGACTAGTATGTATTTTCTTCTTAATTGTCGGAAGGAAATGGAGTGACTAGTATTTTCTCCATAG
Organism: Nephrotoma guestfalica; assembly: GCA_963691935.1. Classification (NCBI taxonomy): domain Eukaryota; kingdom Metazoa; phylum Arthropoda; class Insecta; order Diptera; family Tipulidae; genus Nephrotoma; species Nephrotoma guestfalica. Next base: position 256,356,966 of record OY829913.1, read on the forward strand.
TTTTCTTAATTGCCGTCGTGGCGCTTGATTCGACTTCAACAATACCAATTTTTGCGGGACGTGATCGTAACGCAAGAATGAAATACAATGACGCCACCTGGAAACCGAGTAAAACAACAAATTATCGATATGAATCGATTTGTCTCATTTTACTTTTGAATCTTTCTTGGAAAGATTTCTCTTCGATTAATTAGTACGAATTAGTAAAATGCTTGAGAGAACTATAGATCAGCCGCAATATAACGGGTGTTTTTTTAGGAGGTTTGTTTTTCCGATAGATGTCGTTTTATTTTATGACAGTTGTTTTGACAGCTCAAAGTGGCATTTCTACTCAGTATTGTTTGGCAAATCATTATGAATAAGTTAACTCCAGAACAACGTTTTCAAATCGTGGAAATTTATTTTCAAAATCAGTGTTCAATTAAAAATGTTTATAGAGCACTTCGTGAATTTTATGGTGCACATAATCGTCCGTCAGAGACCACCATAAAGAACGTAATTACCAAATTTCGGTCTACATTCACTCTTTTGGATGCCAAGCCACCGACAAGAATGAGAAGAGTTCGTACAGAAGAAAATATTGCTGTCGTTGAGGCCAGTGTCGAAGAAAACGACAATTTATCGATTCGTCGTCGTGCTCAGCAAATTGGACTTTGTCCATCGACTTTATGGAAAATTTTACGTAAAGATTTGGGTTTGGTGCCATACAAAATTCAATTGGTGCAAGAATTAAAGCCACACGACCATCGTTTGCGCCGTGAATTCAGTGATTGGTCGTTAAATCAATTGAACGAAGATCCATTTTTTTACCGTAAAATTCTCTTCAGTGATGAGGCGCATTTTTGGTTAAATGGATACGTCAATAAACAAAATTGTCGCATTTGGAGCAAAGATAATCCACACGCCGTTCTAGAATTACCAATGCATCCTGATAAATGTACTGTTTGGTGCGGTCTATGGGCTGGTGGGATCATCGGTCCATATTTCTTTAAAAATGAGGAAGGACGACGCGTTACCGTGAATGGAAATCGATACAGAACCATGTTAAATGAGTTTTTGTTGTCAAATCTTGAAGATATGGATATGAATGAAATGTGGTTTCAACAAGATGGTGCCACTTGCCATACAGCACGTGAAACAATCGACTTATTGAAAGAAACTTTCAACGACAACATTATTTCGAGAAATGGTCCGGTGAATTGGCCTCCGCGTTCGTGCGATTTGACGCCACTCGATTACTTTTTGTGGGGATACGTGAAGTCATTGGTTTATGTGGATAAACCTCAATCGATTGACGCTTTGGAAACCAATATTCAACGTGTCATTGCTGACATACGCCCTCAAATGCTTGAAAAAGTGCTGGAAAATTGGACCTCCAGAATGACATTTGTGAAAAATAGTCGTGGTAGCCATATGCCAGAAATTGTGTTTAAATGTTAAATGCCAAAAAATTATCTACCAAATAAAAAAAAATTTTGGTCATTTCATAATTTTATATGTGTTTTATTCAAAAAAAAAATCGGCAACCTCTTAAAAAAACACCCTTTATTTAGCCTACAATGATAATCTGCTAGCATTTATTTATTTTGAAAACCAAAAAGACCCGAGTTACAACCACCGGACCATTTTAATTAATGTTGATCGACTATAAAAATCAATTAAACGTTAATTTGCCTAAGAGAAGTTCGATAGTGATTTCTGCTGTAATCCAAAAAATTTAAATCGCCAATCAGATACAGATAAAACAAAACAACGAAGAATGTCAAGGCAGTTATAAACCTCCCGAAATCTATATAGGAAAGGCCAGATTATAAACTACGAATAATTTATTATCTATTCATCCGAAGATACGTAAGTATTCAATTTTTTTATAATTACGTTTGGTCCGTGAACAGATATGGCGCGCCCAAAAAAAATCCCGATATCGACCAATAAAAAACTGTCAGCGCTAAATAAATACCTGCAACTGGCAAATCCGCGGATTATTTATTTGTAGCGAAGTTCAACAGACACCAACGATAAAACCACATGATCATAAATACTAATCATTTGTACATTTTGCTTATCAGTTCGGAAGAAATATCAAAGCGTGAGTTACTAGAATTGAAATACATATATCGTAATTCACACCAATTTAGTTAAAAAAATTGTATTCATGTTACGCTTGAAGCTTAATCGCCTTTGGACAAAGATGTAAATCGCACAAGAATTGATCCACAACAGAATAAAAATAAAAGTACAACATATCATAAAATTTGGTACCTATTATCCGAACGGAGTCGATGGACTCGCACTTTTCTAATTTTGGTACGTTTGGTCCATGTTAATATACAGGGTGGGCCATTGCAACACTTTTATGAACGATTTGCTTGTAATTTTTGAACGCTCGTCAGTCTGATATTCCGAATCACGAAACAATCATGTTTTCGCTTGAGGAATCGAAATATTGAAAACTTATTTTCAAAATGTGTTATGTAGCCGAAACCGTGCAAATTTTAAAATGAGTCATGGGTCGTGAGAGCGCTAAACGGAAGCGCTGTAGTGAAATTAGTAGTTAGTCTCCGAGTTCATCTTTTCAGACGAAGCGCATTCCCATTTTGAGGTTTAAGTAAACAAGCAGAACTGCCGATTTTGGGGTTCGGAACAGCCACATGTAATCGTAGAGAAGCCAATGCATCCATCAAAAGTGGCCGTTTGATGTTGATTTTAGAATGGTGGCATAATTGGCACATTTTTCATCGAACTTGCTGCTGGAAACGCCGTTACCGTCAATAGCAACCGTTACAGCCATGTTGACCAACTTTTTATGGCCTCAAATCGACACTATTTGTCTATGTTAGTATATTTTCCACGATGGTCTTGCGCCCTCGACAAGATTCGCTCAAATAATTTGAATTATGAATGTTAAAGTTTTGTGCAGAATTTTAATGTCATTTAGAACATATAGTAATGAAACAAAATTAAATATGTTCGTAATTACAAAACTGATAAAATCAATTGAATTTTAATTACTCGTGAAAAAAACAGTCATTGACATTTATTGGTTAATTGAAAGCAAACGCTGTTTCTTAGAGTTGTTGTAATACAAATAGGTTTTTCAAATTTCAAGAAATGTATATCTCAATGTATGATTTTCAAGGGGAGGGGATTTGTTTTCCAGACGAAACTCATAGATCGCAAATAGTGAGAATGACTTTTTAAAATTAGACTGATTGCTTAGTACTACCGCGACATGTTGCACTTTGTCTACAACATTTCTTACTTTGCCTGAGTATTTAACTAGACTCTTGTCTACAAATTATTTGAGTTAATCCTTCCAACAGATTTTTCCAATATCGTAGACGTCATCCATATTCCAACTTGAATTTTGCCATTTAATAACGGAATATGAACCGGAAACCAGCAGAGTAAGCGATTCTTCATTTCGCACATGAATCCTTAAGGTTTGGTTTCGGTGAAATTATTAGAATTTCAAAAATTTAAGTAAAATAATACCAATCTGAAATTTTCACCAATCTGAAATCGCTATGCAAACGAAAGCTGATATTTGTTTCTATGAGAAACGGCCTCGTGCCGTTTTATATTATTTCATCCTTTGTTACATTAATTGTAGACTAATTAAACAATTTACATAATATTCAATCGAATTATAGTTGACTATATAGTTTATATAACAAAGATTATGTTTCGATAAATTGATCACCTTTGGCTCTTGTTTTAAAACATTCCGTCAGATGTCACTCACTTTGCGTTAACACAAATATACATACAAAGTATAACCACAATGAATTAGCGAATTATTATAATTTGTAAGTCCAAAGTATTTTCAATATTTTTGTAGTTTAGACACTGCAGTCTGATAAGACGACGGAACTTTTTTGATTTAAAGAATCATTAGTTCGAAAAAAACCTCCAACGTCTTTCAAAACTACCAACCTATATAACTGACAAGCCAAGGGGTTATTCATTTATAAGTAGCGAAGATCAAATAAACACCAAAGATGAAACAATGTTAATTAAACCCATCGTGTGTGCTTTATAAGTTTCTTTATAACATATGGCGGTTAATACTCAGAACACTAACATTTTAAAATTCAAACCAAATGAACGCTATACCAATATGAATATATCAAACTTTACAGCAATTTAATACACAAACATTTTCAATTATCTTTGACGATTGATCGTCTGAAGCGTCGTTGTTATAAACCGGGCGAGAATGCTATCGAACTTTAAAGCCAGTGGGAATAGAATCAAAAACAAGAATTTCACCCAACTTTGGGTAGAGTAACATAGCATTTAAGTCACATGAGTAATTTTCCGAAGCCAGCTTCAAAGTTTTGTTAATCGCCGCGCTTCTATTATAAAAAGACAAACATTAAAACCTGTTCAAAAAAATCAGTAAAATCTTTGGTTTTTCATAAAATTAAATTTATAATACATTTTTAATTGTTAAATAAATATAATAGTTTGTTAATAAAATTTGGATTTGGTTCATACAAAATTAAATTTATAATACGCATGCGGTGGTTTGAGATATATTTTGTCCGCATTCTGCAGCGCTGCTCAACTGTATAATAAATAAAACATTAAAATTTTACGGTAAAAACCTGTCGGCTGTTAAAACAGCCAGCCACTTTGTTTTGCTTAGACATACCATCTTGCAATATGACTAATTTATATGAAAAGTTTAACAAGATAGGGGTGTCTTTAAATGTCAAACAAGACTTGATATGACATTGGGAGTTAGTTCCGAAAAATACCATAGTATCGTACAACAATTTACTACCAAAACGTAAACAAAATGGCATCAAGAGCATCTAAATTTTATAACGTTTTAAAATCAAACTACCTTATTTATGTAGGTAATTTGTGAAACCTCATTAAAACCCGGCATAGGGAGCAGTGAATTTTTTAGCCATGATTACGTTGTTTACAGATGCAATCGGTCTCTCGAAATTAGCTCAAAGAAATCGGGTGGTGTACTAATAGCAGTACATTCTAAACTCTGGAGTGCTCCAGTAACATTAACCCCAACCAAACCAATCTAATCATCTACGCAGCATATATACTACCTCAATGAAATATTGATGGATATTAATACTCGTCAGATTTAGTTCTCGTGCTTGGCGATTTTAATCTTCCAAATATAACCTGGAATATGAACCCGGATGAACAGATCTTTATTTGTGGACGCCATGCTTGGTTATAATTTGCACCAAATAAACACAATTGGTAATAATCGTGATAGATTACTGATATTATCTTCAGCAACGCCATTGACACGTTCGAAATTTCTGAATCCGTGTTACCTTTTGTCATAAATTATATCAATCACAAATCTTTAGATATTGTATTTGACACAACTTAAAAGTTAGTTAACTTTAAAAATCGAAAGCGTATACGAAAATGTTGAAAAGCGGGTTAGAAGCCGACAAACATAGTAACGAAATTGAAATTTATTTCAAATCAAAATACAGATCGTATCTCGATCAAATTCAAGAAAAAATCAAAGTAAATCCAAAACAATTTTGGTTCAAACTCCAAAGATATAGCTAACATATCCGCAATGTATTTTCAATCAGTCAATAGATCAAGCGTTACTAGTGGATTGTACGAACAATCCAGCAATAACAACGTATCAATAACTCTTCCTGTTAATTTTGAGGATAACATTCTATCGGCTTTAAAACGATTTAGAAAAGGTTGCGGTCTTGACAATATACCTTCTTCTATTCTGAAGGAGTGGGCTGACATCTTAGCAATTCCATTATGTTACCTATTCAATCACTCCTTATTCACCGGCGTAAAATTTCAAAAATTATACCAATTTTTAAATCGGGTAAACGAGATGACGTTACATGCTACAGAGGAATATCAGCATGATGCCTGGCCGATCCAATGAGACAGAAAAACATCATCAAGTTGATGTAGCGTACACGCGATTGCAGTAAAGCATTTGACTCCATCTGTCATCAAAAAGCACCAGTTTATTTGCATTTTGGTTTTCATTCCGATTACATAAAATAATTCAAGTCTTATCTATCAAATCGGCGACAATTTGTAATAAAGGGATATGAGAAATCAAACGTTATTAAAGTTACGTGTGGTGTTCCCCACGGATCTCACATCGATCGCCTTCGATATTTATTGTTATAGATCGAATAACCGAGATAATCAAAACTCAAACGTGCTCATATTTGCTGGTGACGTGAAAATTTATCGAACTGTTAATGGAACGCTAGATACGAAGAATCTCAAGACATCGATAGATTAAGTGAGTGGTGTGATTGAAATCGCTTTACTTAAATATTAAGAAATACGAAATCATGCCTTTCCATCGTAAAAGAAATCCGCTAATTACTTCCTACAAAGTCAACAACAAAGTATTGCAGAGTCAATGAGATCATAGATCTAGGTGTTACATTTGTCGAAAACGCCAGTTTCAATAGGCATATTGAAAATTGTATTGCGAAAGCGAATGCCATGTTTGGATTTGTTAAAATATGGACAGGTGAATTTAAAGATATTCAAACCTTATGTTCACTCTATTTCGCTTACGTTCAGGGATGAGCTGCGGCCGGTTCGCACCGGTTGTTAAAGTGTGTTAAACATGTACATATACTAAAATTAAATACGAAATAAACAAATTAAAAATGAATAAAACAATAAATTTACAGTATGTCTAGCAATAATTTAAGTAGAGTATAAGTGTTTTTGGAATGCCGCCATGTCAAATACGAATATTCGATAGAAAATAAATCAAACAAAATAAATTAAATGCTCTCATAAGGATTCGACAATACACATTAACTATTAAAAGACTTTAAAATTGCAAACGTAAGAGTTGAGAACTGAAAACGCTATTAAATTTCATTAGTTTTAATTTTTATTAATGTATTTTCAGTCAGAGCAATGAAGAGATGTAATATTCCAAATATACGCGGTTTTTTTCACAGCAAAACACCTAATCATCATAGTTATGAAAAAAACGAAGATACGTTGGCAAACAATCAAATCCGAGCGACAAATTCATTAAGCTCCTCTTCAATTATAACTTCTAACCTTGAAGAAAATTTACCAGATTGCTGGAATGCTGTTCAATTAAAACAATTTCAAGCTAAATGCGATGGTCTAGAAGTGAGAAATAAAAAGCTTGGTTGTTAAAAATGTGCTGCTATTGATAACGTTCGTATTGTCAGTGAGCAAAATATTCACATATCGGAATCATGGCGAATTTTGAAATCAGTGCGTCAGGAAAATCAAAAGTAATTAATCAGGCTTCTTTAAGGAAAAAATGAGTGAACATTTTAATTCAAAATCCCACTTAATGGTCCTAAAATTGCTGGCACAAGCAAACAGAAATGAGCTGCCGAAAATTATGTAATAAATTACAAAAATGTGGGAACCACAAGTAAAATTTTCAACACCGTTTAGTTTAATAAAACGAAACCGGCCTCTTTCCGATATGGAAGCAGAGGTTGAACTTCAAATCGAAAATGGCCTGGAGTGTCGCTTCAATCGAGATTTACGGCTATTAGAATTGCAGAACACATTGTAAAACAAATGAAACGTAAAATAGTTCGAAAATAATCGAATTAAATTCAAAAATTTGTGTTATCATTAATGAGGCGTCAACCATTTCATTTCAATTAAATGTGTACCGATTGTTTTTTTGAAATGTGAAATAGAGGACGATAGTCCCACAATTTTCTTGGATTTAGTTCATCTGGAATCTCAAACATATTTTTAATGTTCTGCTTGAAAGTTTCTAAGACAAAATTTAATTGGATTTTGTGCTGATGGTGCCAGTACCAAGCTCGGCCGAAAGTCAGGCGTTGCGTCCAAATTAACACAAGAATATCCATATATAAGTTTGGCATTGTTTAAACCATTAATCATTAATCGACAAGATTTACACCATATGTGATCAGTCTAATAAAAATCAATTAGTTACAGAACATATTACGAGATTTGGGAATTGAGATAATAAAAATTGGCCGCGTCTTAGGACCTAGATGGGCAGCTTTCAGTTTTGAGGTCCCTTCTGGCTGTTTGGCGTGCTTATGTCCCTCTATACAAATTTTTTAAAAAAATTCAAAATATTCTGATATGGCAAATCCACTGGCAAACAAATATTTCATAAATGATTTCGCTTTGATGATCGATATTCTACAAGAAATCTCTCACCTATCTATTGGATTACAAGCTAGATTTGTTTCTGTCCATAAGGCTGAAAAACTGATAAAACGAACTATTACCATGATGATGTACTTGAAAGATAATGTCGGAATTTTTGAGAAAAATTTGATGAAATGTTTTTTTCAGATTCTTTATCAGAAATCCCTTTGGCAGAAAACAGAAAATTTGAGTCTCCCAAGGAAAATACTTATAGAAACCATAATCGAAAAAATTAATTCCAGATTGTTTAACAGTGTACACATCAGATTCGATGAAAATTCTTAGAATTTATCTGAAATTACTTGTCCATGGGTTTATGCAGAAGAGAAACTAAAGAATCTAATAGAAATAATTCGATATGATATTCCTATAAATAATTTTAGACAGTATGTTGAAAATGTAAAAGGGAAAAGATAAAAGCGACACACTCGAAGCAATAAAAAAAAAGCAAAAAATAAAATAAATACTATAGCAATTAGCTCAGCAGAGGCTGGACGGTCCGCCACTTAAAATATGGAATGCTAATGAATATGTGAAAACATGATTGAGGCGGACGATACCAGAATTCGAGTTCCAACCAAAAGATACCAATACCACAAACAATAATGAAATTTGGGAACTTTTATAATTTGCCATACATGAAATAATACTCAATTACTCATGTAAATTAAAAAATAAGCTATAGTTTTACGATAGTAAGTTTTGGCAGCTCACCACTGAGTACGTTCGATCACAACTGGAATACGCAGTATCGGTCTGTGGAATCCATACTATGCTGTGCACATTAAAAGAATTGAAATCATTCAAAAGAAGTTTCCGATTTTCTTGTTAAAGAAAAGTGACTGGGATTACGAACACAATTTAACATTCCATGAAAATGTGGCTTCGTTACCTCAGTACTCAACAAGATGCACGGATTACAAAATATGCCCGGTTGAAAATAGTGCGACTTCACTTAGGCGCGGCTTTTATTGGTAACGTTTTGCTTGGTCACTTTGATTCAGCTTACATTTTGAAAACATCAATTCATGTACCTTGCAGAACATTTCGAAACCATGAGTTTAGCACTAGAACACCATTCCACAAACCATGGAGAAAATAATCCCATTAATAGATTATCTAAATCATCCAACATCGTCAGACGACCTATTTGACTCTAATTTATCAAAGGACAACTTTAAAAATATCCTGAAGAATAATTTTTAAAATTTTTAAATGTTAAACTAAAATTTGATTTATTTTTTTTTTTTGTTTTCAAGATTTTTGTTTTAATTTACAGAATAGATTTCTTTAAATAAATAAATTAAATAAATAAAGTACTAAAGTTAGTTAATATTGCTTTCGCTCAATACAAAGTAAAAATATTTCAAGTATGGAGCTAGTAGGAGCATAAAGCATTTCACGAAATGGTTTCGAGTTCGCAGCATAAAACGATAGAAACTGGGGGCCGATTGCCGATTACAATTGTATCGAACAGAAAACGCATAAATTGGATTGTAAACTCAAAGCTATGATTAACGAAAACTCTGTGCTTTTCACTTATGACAAATAAAGTTTAGTAACCATATTCAACGAAACCGAATAAAGGGATCTGTGGAGGAATACGACATCTGTTAATTCTCTTAAATCACTTAAAGTTAAAATGAACTACATAGGAACCCCTCACTCAAACTACTTGCTCTGTATCTCTAAAAAATTGATTGCTATTGTCTTTATTGTCGCCCTCGTTAACTTAGCAAGTAGAGTGCTTATGCTCTCTAATACAGAGCGTGTTTTTAACGTGTCGTTATTTATATATGTTCGTCTATTTTCAGATTTACAGTCATCACAGGAAAAAGGTTGGCACGCAAAAAATGATCTTCGAATTCTTCGAGTTCAAAAAGTTAAATTTGGAAATAGAGATCACATTTAAACGTAAATTGCTATAATTCGGTTAGAACACAGCAGACTTTAACATGATAACTATGTTTAACATATAAAACTTAAACGTGAATTTAAAAATTGTCAGAGCTTTTAGTGAAAAATTGAAAACTATTACAGAGCATTGCTTTGACGTTGGAAAAAGAATGATGAAATTTTTTTTGTGATATTGATGATAAAAAAATTTAGTAAAATATAAGTATTAATAAGCAAAACTTCCCTTCTAAGAAAGATTTATCTCAAATGCTAGTGTAAAAAATATTTTGTTTGAGTGATAAATTTCGAATATACCCTAACTAAAATACTTTTATAATTATATAAGCAACCATTATTAAACCGATTCTGATCAAATAAATTTAATAAAGAAAATTATATCTAAGATTAAAAATTGTTTAAAATTATTTTTAAAATCTAAAACTTACGGTTTTTATCTTTAAGAAAACTAAATCTTACGATTACTTACTTCTTAATTTAGTCTCTTATCGAGTTATGAAGTAATATTGCAGCTTCTCTTATTATATATTATTAGTTAGATTAAAATTTAAAACGTTTTTTTTAAATACTCTACCTCAACTTTTTAAAAGTTTCCACCTATTGTATTCTAAAGTTAGATTTTAATTTGAAAATAAGTTCAGCACTAGTTTTGTGTAAACCGTAATGTTTTCAAAAGAAACTAACAATAGCTTTTTATACGTAATACCTGAGCTTCCCCGTAACATGTAGAGACGAACCGTTTAACCTAAATTTTAAATAATTTTAATTTTGTGTGTAAAAAATTATAAAAAGAAAATTAATTTAACTATGAATGAAACAAACTTTAATTTTACTTTATTTCGAAATCAAAACTCTGTATTTCTTTTATATATTCTTTTAAACGCCAAATAATATGTCTAGTAAGTATTAGACGATCTTATGTAATATTACGTCATAATAACGTGCTGCTAAATAATTAGTATGTACCATAGTGTAGTAACATAGCCAATGAACACACAATAACATTAATAAAGTAGTAATTGGTGAACTAATATCATTTCACTAATTTAATTTAAAAATTCAATTTATAAACATTTTGATATTTTAATTTACTTTCAAATTATAAATGTATTTATGCAAGGTTAAAATATTTTTAATATTAAAGTAATTTTGTAACTCATACATCATATCTTCCTACCTGACTACCAAAAAAAAGACTAGTATATAGAAATGCTAATTGAAAATATTATGAAGCACACCAAGTAATAAGTAATAAAATAGAAGAAAACCTCCTTGGATCTAATGGTATTCCAGTGTTTTAAGATAATAAACTAAAATTGGTCTACTAACTAAATCCCAATCTATATGAATCTAACCCCGTAACCGTACCGTAGTACATAATTAGTCAATTTATTGATAATTTATTGCGATGACCGGAACGAGAATGTTAAATTTATTTTAACATTCCAGCTTCCGGTGATCACAATAAATTACCACTAAAACTTGGTCTCAGCAAATTAGGTACAGATGGTTTTAAAAAAATAAAGAAAAATAATAAATCTTTGGTTTAAACTACAATATTAAACTCAGCTAGGAACTTCACAAAGGTTCGTAAGTCCGTCTAAAGTCTCAGAAAGAAAGATGTGTTACAAATTCTATAGACTAAACAATTTTAACTTATGCAGTATAGTATATAATACAATACAATTCAGAGTGTTGAGAAATAAAATAAATAAATTGACAATATATAATTCGTAGAATTGTCCACCCCCTTAAAAATAAGACAGCTCCCAAACAGTTCTTTACATAACAGAAAACACTTAGTTAAACAAGTCCGTTTCCACAAACAGTACACAAATTTAACACTAATTACGTATAGAACACAATTAATTAGAATCTATTTGTCACTATTTTATTAACAGATTAGCCAACACAAATATTAGAGGGCTAAAATCTCCTCAACAAATCTAAAATAAAATTTATTTAAAAAAAAATAATTAAAAAAATTACCATATTGGACTTAAAATTATCTTTACCAAAAATTAAATGTTTTCCGAGGCTTGCCTTGTATCACGATTCGTTTCAGGCTCCAACTGAATACATCTCGGAGCGTTTTGTCTGGAATACAATAAAGAAAAAAGCTTGGAAAAATTTTGTTCCAGATAGGGCACGCAAACGCATTCGCTCTTAAACTGTATCGATTTTTAAATCAAAACAAAAACTTAAATAAAATTTGATGACGATACAAAAATAAATACGAAGTAAAAAAATTATGTCTGGTATAGAAAAATTTTGAAAAAGCTCACCAATTCGTCTCGAATATCGACTCTCAACGGAGTCAAAATATGTTATCAAGTTCCAATTAATGGTTTTTGTAATTTTGTATTTTCATAAATAATTTCATGTGTATAAGAAATATTAGGGCGTTTATTTATATGCGCTTGCGTCAATATTACCAAGCCTAGCATCATCACGAAAAGTTCACGGCGGCATGTGAATCTTCCGTTCCCCGCGATAAATTCGAAATTAAATCAATTACCATATTTCCATGGACCAGATTGGAGTGGGGTCGAGTTGAAATTAAGTTTTCGTTAATTCCAAAATGGCGTCGTTTCATGGAGTAGAGAATTAGGTCGAGTCGCAATTATGAAACTCGCCAAGTAAATTTAAGTTTATTCGCGCGTAGCAATCTCGTATGTATATTTAAATGTCCGGAAAATTATTTTTAAATACTTTTTTATTTTACATATACATATTTATAGTTCAAAATTTATTTTCTTTCATAACCACCCAATCCACCCTGGGACTTTTGAGTCGAGTGTCTCGTTATTTGTTTTATTTTCCTTCCTTCTTTACCTATAAAACCAGTTTTGATTTTTCCAGTTTTATAGCTAAAGGAGAAAAACGAAGCATGAGACCCGACTGAAAAGTCCCTAGTGTGGATTGCGTAATTAAGAATGAAAATTTTTCATTGCCGCCATTTTGTTTTTCAACTCGACTCAATCCCATTATTTTCTTCGTTCAAAATAACAACGAAAACTACCGTTTCCATGAATAACTCCCAACTCAAGCCACTTTCAATTCTGCATGGAAACAAGATAAACAATAAAATGAAGGACCTTAGTGGCAGTCGCAAGAGAAGGCCAGAATGAGAAATGTATTGCAAATAATAAATAAAACATTCGACTTCTTGTGTACTCATGCGACCGTCAATTTTCTTTTAGTCTAGAATTTAGTTTCGAATATTTTCAGCGCGATGAATTTGAAATTATTTACCAAAATACTTGAATACGGGGACCGACAACAAGAAGCACACAGTTTTATTCTGGAGATAATTAATGGAGGTTTACTGAGAAGGCCAGAATGAGAATGTTTTTTACATTTTATTGAAACACTCATCTTCTTGTTTTCTCAATAAACAACCATCCACACACACACACATATAATTTTATTATGGTTTTCCAGACAATTCCAATGACCTACTGAAAAAATATTATTAGTTGTATATGTATGTATATTTTTAATAATTATGATGCGAAATAGAGATGAAAATTCTAGTTTTTGTTTTGATTCCTAAAGCCATAAACGTAAAACTTACATCTTAAATTTCCATATAGCTGGGGTAACTGCGTACCCTCAATCGGCCTGAAAAATTGATTCCAGCCTAATGGTCACATTACACCTGCACAAACAAAAACAAAAATAAAACAAATGTAAGTAAATGTACAGTTAAACCACACCCAAAAATTTAGGCGTCTAGCGGAGTTGCATAATTTGACCCAATTAAGTAAAGCTAGGTATTAACTACGCGATACGCAGTACGCAGATAAAATAATTATTCAGCTACTTACCAAATTTAGGTTTGAAAACCACGTTTCGCTATCACCGCAATGCAGCAATATTCACATTTAATTAAACGCTCACTTCCAATTTCCGTATTTTTAGTTCACATTTCATAAACTCAAATTTAGTTTTTTTTTTTTTTTATTCACTTTTTAAATTCGCTACTGCTATTTCACTCGACCACTATATAAACTCGACTAACAAGATTTCTAGCGAAGCGTCTGCCTTTATATACTTTACCGCGCAACCTTCTAGAATACTCTTTTTAAATTTAATAGGTTCGAGCAGTGCCTGTGTATGTACATACACATATCTACGCAGTGGTTCGAAACATAATTTTTTTATACATAGTAAAGCATAATATTGTCTACGTGCTGGTTCAAACATATTTTTGTTATTTTTATGTTAAAATCGAACTGCGCATGTATTCGTATAGGGTGATAACGCAGTCATAATATCTGTTTATTGCGTCGTTTTTGCATTTTTATTAAAAATGATAGAAAATTGACCATTAATTAGCATATTTAGGCATAAAATTGAATCTAAATCATGATTAATTTACACAAATATCGAAAACTTTACGTTATAATACGATAAAACGTAAAATTTCTAGTTTACCGATATTTTTGATTTAAACTAGATTTACGGTCAAAAACTAAATTTTAAACGATGTCATCAATTAAAACTTGATAATAGTTACCATTAGAATGGAAAACATTGTTCAGAACTTAATAATATACACACCTTTTTTAGTAATTTGGTCAAAAAATGTTGCCTTGAACAAAATCTATGTCACAGCTACTTTTGAACCATACGGTTTTGTTATTGTTTTGTTTTTACTTTTTTTGCCGCATCGATTAGAATGTTGTCTTGCTCTGTTATTTATATTTAAAATACAGTGAATAACCTTTGTGTAATGTTGTGAGAATGGGATACGATCAATATTTATGAATTTTGAGATAATTCTAGATTTGTATCTAAATGATGATATGATGCTCAAGTTAAACTGAATACATAGAAATTTACCTATACCTATAGACGATATATACATAAAAACAGCATGCGACTTTGTAGGTATCATCTCATACCATCGGAGAACCTTTCGGGAATTTTCCATAAACATACCATCCATCACCCCACTCTCCCTATCAATATACATATACATATCTTTCTCGATTTTTCTGGAGGAAAAACATGAAAATTTTCCATAGACGAGCGACGCGACGCATTTAGGTCACCTCTAAATTGTTGTTTTGTGTATTTCATTAAAACACGAAAGTACGACAACAAAACTATTTTTAGATTTTACCAGCTGACTCGAATTTTGGTGAATAATGCGAAATACAATAACATAATACGCCATAATAACGTTAGGGTAGAAAACATAATCAGTCGCTGCAGTTGTCGTTACTGTAATTATGAGGAACACATGTTGCGTATTAAATGAAGGATGCAACTGTTACAAGTCCTGTTACAATAGTCTATGCATCCACAAGCGATATCATGATACCGGTATCAAAATTCATTTCTTGTCCTTTACCTATAAAACCGGTGTTTTTGTGCCGCAATAAAACCGGTTTTATAGGTAAAGGGGAAAGAAACGAAGTTTGATACTGGTATCATGATATCCCGTGCGGACGAAGGAACCTTGAGAGAAATGGAAAAATACCACACAGTATTACCAACATAGCATAATATGACGCACAATTTAATGTTTTAGTTCATGACTCAAACCAAATTTATATTTTATTTTAAAATTGTTAGGTTCTAATGTACATTAAATGTGTCTTCGATATTTATTTACACTGTTAAAACAATAAAAAAAATGTAATCAACATTTAGGATATTTTGTTAAATTACGAATAGATTCGAATATTTGTGTCCATTAATTTCAAAACCCTAACATTGCCATCAAAAGTGATTCTGAGAAAATCTTAAAATTGTCATTATTTTTTAACCTAAAGTTAAATCAAAGAATTTCTAATTATTATTATTACATAATATTATTAGAAATTCTTTGGTTAAATATATGTCATTTTTTATATGAAATATTTCTGCAAAAACAATTTCCTAAATACTAAATATTTCAAAAGTTATGCCAATTGTAAATATGGACATGATGCTTTTGACGCATTATTTATAGGAATTAGGGGTTTTTACTACTAACTTTGAATGAAATGTGTGAATTTTGCAAATGAAAAACTGCAAATAAATTTGTTTTGTTATGTCTCTGGCGACTCTTTTCTGGTGTTGAGTGCGCACTGTACAGACTTTGGAACTTCCAAAACAGAGTGTAGCAAAACGTATCCACATATGGAACATATTTCTCTCAAATGATACAATAGAGCTTCGCTTAGACAATTGGCATATGGCAGTGCCGTTGGATATTCGAGAAGGGCCTTTCAACGAACCAATTGCATGTAAACCATACCTAGGATGAGTTCTAGGAGGTCCTTCAGTGTCACACGGCACCAAAACTGTAAACATTCATAAATTTTACCAGTGCGATTGTAAGGAAAGCAATGATGCTGAACTGATACAATTGGTCAAATCGTTTTATACGATCGAGTCGTATAGTGTGAATCGGCCGATTGAATTGTTGGAATCAAAAGAAGACGAGAGAGCCCGTGATTACAATAGAAATACGACAATCCTGAATTTTCAAAATCTTATACGATGGCTTTGAAAAGACCTAAATGTTTAGAGGCGAAATTAAATCAAAACGTGAGGCAAAACATGAAAAAACAGATGCTGGAATATGTCGCAAAGGGCTACGAATGCAAATTAGTAGAATATAAAAAAGAGAACGACTGGAACATGGTATCTCCCCATCTTAGTAGTACGTAATCCCAACAAACCGCATAAATTCCTTATTGTATGGAATGTGGCAGCCAAAGTGAAAAGGGTTTCACTCAATGCCATGCTGTTTAAAGATCCAGATCAGTTATCGTCACTACTCGGAATTATGTATCGAGCCAGAGAACGCCCTCTGGCAATATGTGGAGATATTCGAGAGATATTCTATCAAAAATTCGAATTAATCAGCAGGATCAACATTCACAGCGGTTTCTTTGGAGAAACTCTGATGACGACGAGGAACCTGAAACATATATTATGCAAGAAATGACATTTAGATCGTCTTGTTCACCGTCATCAGCACAATACATAAAAAATATAAATGTCATTGAGCATGCGCAACAATATTCAGCGGCAACGAATGCAATACTACCTTCATTCACAGGTTGAACTTGAGATCAGAAAATGGATATCAAATTCTAAAAAGATTTTGACAGCATTGGATGAGTCAAGAAAAGTGAACCGAGCATATTTGCCATGGGGACTCGATCCACAAAAAGTATTAGGAATATCGTGGGACATCACCCAAGGTTGTTTTCGTTATTCAATTAACCATCATCGAATCAGTCAAGAAATGCTATCGGGAGCGAAGCCCATTAAACGTTTGGTACTGTATCACCATTTCAATACTCGTTCCTATGGGTCTAATTGCAATTTTCTTGGCGTACGCTAAGATACTGATGCAGGAAATATGGCGATCAAAAATAAATTGAGATGAAGAGATTATTCATCAAGAATATGATAAGTGCTGATGTGGATAAAATTGCTGCCGGAAATAGAAAAAATCGAAATCAAACGATGTTACACCGGGTTTTGCCTTTATCAGGTGTAGAATCTGTTCAACTACATATTTTCGCAGTTTCTAGCGACATACATAGATACACAGTGGTGGCTTATTTTCGAACAAAAACATCAACGGACGTGCAATGCTGTTTAGTCAGCGCGAAAACAAAGGTATCCCCGCTTAAATCAATCTCAATTCCACGATTAGAGCTTCAGGCCACAGTACTTGCTGTTTGTTTGAAGAATACAATAATTGCGGAGCATACAAGCAAACTAGACAAATATTTGGTTTCGGTTGATTCAACTAGAATTATTGATTGAATTCGAGCGGATACTGTATTCATCAGAACCAGATAAGTGGCGATGGGTTTCAACAAAGGAGAATGTAGCAGACGAAGCAACAAAATGGAAAAATTCAAGCACAATAACATCAAAAAGTTGATGGTCACAGAACCACAATTTTTACTTCAATCTAAAGAGACCTACAATATGAATAATGAGACAATAGTGAATGAAATCCGTCAACGGTACTATATTACTAGGCTTCGGCCGTTGATCAAGCAGATTAGTCAAACATATTGTCAGCAATGTAACAATAAACAAGCAAAACTCATAGTTCCGGAAATGTTGCAACTGCCACCAGCCAGATTAGCTGCAAATACTAGGTCGTTTACTTTTACGGGTGTGGACTACTGGACTACTGGAAAGAACGAATGGGAGTAAAGCGGAAAAATGAGGGGTGTTCTATTGACATGCCTTACGGTACGAGCAATACATTTAAAAATGGCGAATTCATTAAGTACGGATTCGAGCATAGTGTGTCTCAGAAACTATATAGTCAGAAGAAGACAACCTTTGGAAATATATTCCAATAATGGAACAAATTTCGTCGGCCTGAAATTGAAATATAAAAGCAAGCTGAAATACTAAACACTGAGCGATTAGTTGAAGAGTATCTCCACAATAAGGTGGAAATTCATAACACCTGCTGCACCGTATATGGAAGCATGTGGAACCTGGAAGCGGATGATCGGATGAAAGAAATTTCGATATGATCTCTGAATAATCGAATGCTAACTTTCAAAATATAATTGAACAACTTTGGTTCTTTGTTCTGTGCTGAGTCTTTCCATTATACATTTCCTAAGTTTCTCAAAGTTAATTCTGAAAAAGAAAAACGAAAACAAATACGTAAACAAAATATTTATTCATTCATCTATACATCTCATCAAATACTGGGAAGCAATTCGAAACAACATATCAATATTACAACTAATACCACAAATAAAATTACAATTAATAAACTAACTGGATAATAATTAACAACGATACTATAATACAGCTACATAGGAAGTCTGTGCAGCAAACAACCTTCTACAGCATCATTTCAGGTACAACCATCGAACTTATTGCAGTAACATCAACAATAGCAATCTACCTATACCAAAAGATGAAATCCACGAAAATCAAATTCAACAATTTCCAACTTAAATTCAACGTAGAAGATCCCAACAAAGATGTTGAGATACCTAGAGGGAAGGAGTTATGTATGTCATCACACTCACGACATATTCATCAACCCCACGACATCCATCCAAATTTAATGCAATCCAATCTCGGCTTGCTTAACACACAAGTTAATAAAAGCGAATGTACGGCATAAAATGCACATAATTTACCACACAATTTTATGATGTCAACGACCAAAAGGTAAACCAAAAATAATAATGCAGTTAGCAGCGTACTTAGTGAAGTGAGCAATTGGATTTTGATGTTTGTTTGGAAAGGTTGAACAATACGAATAAATTGAGTCGTTTAAATAAGTTTATTGTGTAATTTATTTCGTTTTGTTAAAGGGCAGTTCTCCCGCTCAAATCGAGCGACGACCCAACCTATAACTCAATATTTATGTATTTTGAGATAATTCTAGATTTGTATCTAAATGATGGTATGATGCACAAGTTAAACTGACGGTGGAACATACCTAAAGATGATATACACGTAAAACAGCTGCAACTATGTATGTCTCATACGATCTCAGAGCGTTTCAGGAATTTTCCATAAACATCCAATCACCCCACTTTCCCTACTTAGAGATAGATTTATTCCTCGATTTTTCTGGAGGAAAAACATGACAATTTTCCATAGACGAGTGGCGGGACGCATTTAGGTCACGTCTAAATTATTATTTTGTGTATTTCGTTAAAACACGAAAGTACGACCACAAAACTATTTTTAGATTTTACCAGCTGACTCGTATTTTGGCGAATTATGCGAAATACAATAACATAATATGCCATAATAAGGTTAGGGTAGAAAACATAATCAGTGGCTACAGTTGTTGTTACTGTAATTATTATGTGTAACAAATAATCCTGTTTAATAATGGGAAAGGAACCTTGGAATATGTTCAATGGAAAAATACCATACAATATTACCAACATAGCATAATATGATGTGCAACTTTTATGTTTTAGTTCATGACTCAAACCAAATTTATATCAAAACTTTGAAGTTGTTAGGTTCTAATTTACATTAAATGTGGCTTCGATATTTACAACAAAAACAAATGTTAACAACATTTAGGATATTTTGTTATTACCTTATACGTCTATAATTATTTTACAGAGGAATGAAATCTAAAATTAGAATCACAAAATTTCAAAATCGGTTCATAAATAGTAAAACAATTAAAATTTTTCTTGGAGGTGCGAGGCATCGATCCCCGTACCTCTCGCATGCTAAGCGAGCGCTCTACCATCTGAGCTACACCCCCTTGTATTTGTAGTGTAATATTTTCTAGTATTTCGAATTTGAGTTAGAGACTTGCCTTGTGAATCAAAATCCTTGCTCATTGTACTTACATTTACAAAATAACTCAAAAATTTAATAAAACTCAAAAATAGGAAGTAATTAGTGGCAATTCCGCTCAACAGCTGATTCCATGATAAGTTTGTTGTTTGAACAAACGCCGTTGTAATGTGATTAAGATTATTATCCAAGAGTGCGTTCATAATTTCGGTGAACCCAATCGTTCGTGTCTTCGTGGTCACTAATTGAAATAAGTCGTGTAAATCCCTAATTTGACTTATTTTACTGTTTCGTGATGATGATGTTGTTTCGCCTTTTAAGAAATATGACCGAAATTGAGCACTTGGGCAAATAGTAGTACACGTAAACATTTTAGGCGAATCGAGAAAATTAATTCTACAGAAATCCAGGCGAATCTTCATTGAGCCCTTTGTCAATAAATAGTAGTACGAATGGCGCGGTCATTCAGGAGATTCGGTACGTGATATATTCGGTACGTGATAAATATAGAGGTGTTTAAAGTAAACTAAATTGTGTGATTTACTGTAAATTGTTTTTTTAATAAATTAATTAAACAATAATTGGAAATTATTTTTCTTGTGTTTGTTCTACGTGTTAGTAGTGTAGATTATTTCCGGTATCAGATATATAGAATATTCCGGAAGTGGTGTATATTAATAAAGTGATTTTATATTCACAATTCAGTGAAGCGAATTTGAACAGCCCAATTTCAGGATTGTGAATATACGCAAATGCATCTGAAAGATTTGACGGTTTAATTCTTTAAAACTCCTATTTGAGGAGAGTAATTTACAGACGGGTAGTCGTAGTTCCAGATAATTAAGGACCCGGAAATTACAGTAGAAAAACAGAGGATAAACGTGTGATGGAGGAAACAATTCCCAGACCATCGATTAAACCAGTTTTAACAGAAATAAACGATGTTAAGAATAAATCACAATCATGAAAAAATGAAATAAATGAAATAATAATATTTCAGTAAATAAATGAAAAGTTTGAGAACGAAGAAAATAAACGAGAAATTTCTGGAAATAGACAATGACGTAGAAAAGGAGGTTCAACAGGGGCAGATGGTAGTTCACGAACTCGAACAGAAAATTGAACACGTGCAGTTGGAAGTTGAACAAAAAAATCAACACGCGCAACCAACGTTGGAGGAGGATTGATTTTAATGTCGATGGGCCAATTTTATAATTCAACCAGCAGTGTGCTGTTAAAAATTACTGTTTGTTACTTTCTTTTATCACGTAAATAAGGACTAGTAATCATGAAAAATTTTCACTTCGAAATTTTTGCAGATTTACCGTACTATATCTCCGAAATCAAAAAAATTAGTTTAAAAAAATCTGTGTGTGGGTGGCGCTGTGCATAGACTATATGCCTGTACCCTCTCTACAGCCTACTTTATATTTTAGCTTTTCTTTAAAAAGATTCTAGTGATTGTTGGACAAAATCGGTCCACCGGAAGTGGCAACTTCCATATGAGGTTTTTTTTTTTTGCATTAATTTGAAAAGTAAATCCTTTACAACAAAGACGATTATGAACGAAAAGATTTAAAATTAATTTTGGAACAATATCCAGATCAGTTTTAAAAACTCTAAGCAAAATAATGATTTTAACAAAATACTGATTTTTAACAAAAATTCGGTCCCAGATAGATTGATTGATCGGGAAGAAACTCCATATTTAATTTTTTTTCATTACTCATATTATGTTTCGCCGAAATCAGTCCACCGGAAGTGCTAGCGCTCATAGGAGCTTTCTCCTTTTTTGCAAATATTTCGATTATTTACGAAAAAAGGATTAAAAACAAAAAGATTATGAATTTATTTTCAAACCGCATTTGTTCAAATAATTTTTTTGATTTTTAACCGGAAATAATCGACAAAAAACTTTATTTCACCAAAATTCGGAATCTCTACAGTCTAAGCGGATTGACTATTTGGAGTGAAACTTCATACATACTTAGCTTTTTTCATAATCTTGGAGATTGGTTACGAAATCTAAATGGTATATGGTAATATGGTTTTTCAATTTCTGCGATGATGTTTAAAAGTATTGTATTTACCGGTGAAATACACTGGTTGACTTTGCTGGTAATTATTATTCAGGTTGAATTATAAAACAGACCCGCTCATACTTATTTTCTTCCGGCCAACAGAGTTTTACAGTTGGGAAAAAGATTGATCATTTTAATTTTTTTATCAATTGAGTTATATTGTCTGAAATTCTAGGAAATTAAAATTTTTGTAACACGCCACTTGGGAGATTAAAGATAAGGAAATCGAAATGACACTAACATCTTTTTTACGTCCTTTTGTGTATGGGTACGGGGCGTCTACCACCTCCTTGATTTATCTGATTTATATCTGATCCTTTGGTGTTAGGCAGGCGCTCCCTTCTGTGATCATTGTTATCCAGCCGACGTTCACTTGTTAAGTCAGCATATTCATGCCCACCGACGGTTACGGCTGATCATTGCCGGTAAATCGGCACACTTTTGGTACTTGCTACACACTTTAACAGTCGACCTTTTAAGGTAGATCGGCACATCGTTGGCAACTTTATTAAACTCCAATCAATGGCGGCCGCCAACAATACCACTTCAATTTTAATACACGGCCGTCTTCATAAAACACTTGAATTTAAACGCCGCCATTATATATTTTCTTTTTTATAATAAAAAAAACACCAAACAAACGGTTGTAAAGGTTACACAACATTTTTCGATATTCATTGCTTTACAGATTGCACCGCTTGTTATCGGTAAAAAATATAAAATATTTAGCCGTTGTACTGTTAAAGTCAGAAGATTTTGCTCTGGATTAAATATCATCGCCAGTGGTTTTTTATCCGTAATTAAAGTGAATTCACGCCCATAATAATAATTGAAGAATTTTAGAAGCACCCAGCAAATTGCTGTACCTTCTTTGTGAAGCTGGCTGTAATTTGATTGACTTTTCGATAATGTGTGTGACGCATAAGCAATTGCTCGGTTACCCATTGAAATTTTATGTGATAAAATCGCCGAGATTCCTACCGAGGAGGCATCCGTTGCCAATATTAATGGTAATTTTTCCATCATACGACATCAATACTCGGTCGCTTTGCAATTCCACTTTAATGACATCAAGCGCTCGTTGAAATGCCCTAAATATATTGTATTCATTCCGCAGTAGTTTGTACAGTGGATTTAAACGTTTCGTCATATCAGGAATGAAGTTGTTGTAAAATGCAACCATTCTAATGAATTGACGCCGACACAGCCGTCGACCTAGCAATGTCCGCTATTGTTTTGTTTTTATCTGCATTTTTCTTTACACCAGCTGTGTTGATGGTTATTCATACATACTTTACCGATTCAATGAATAATTTGTATTTTGATTTATTCAGGTGTAAATTGTTTATCGGCGAAGTTTCTTTAATAGCGCGAAAACCCGATCTAAACTGTCAGACAATGTACTACCTGCCACGATGATGTCGTCGAAGAAGCATTGCGTATCTCTGAGATCACTCGTCACATATTCATCCATAAACCCCGGACCTCATACAGTCCTTTATGCGTACTAATTGTTTGCATCATAGTGAACTTTCTTCATCCATGGCCATGTGTAAGGAAAAACATAGATATATGTCTTGTATCGGAAACTCATTTAACAGAAACTTCATTTATTGGAAATGCTAGAGGTGGATCTACCAAAATTATTAAGAATAATATTAAACATTATGAGGAGCTCAATATTGGGCTCCTCATAATGTTTAATATTATCTCTATTTTATCATAGGCGGTGAATTTAATACAAAGAATACCTATTGGAGATCTAGACTTACAGCCTCGAAAAGAAAAGAGTTATTTAATGCATCTGACCACTCACCCGTGATCATGACTCTGAGTACAATGATAAAGAAAAAGACAACTTGTTTAAATTAACAGACAATAAAACCAGTTGAGATTAGTTCAAGAAGTTAGTGGAAGAGCGAATAAATATCCGCGAACCAATTAGAACAGAGATACAGCTGGAAGGTGAAGCATAACTACCCTCTTGAGGTCCGAGAACAACTTGAGAGAAACAGAAATCTCGTAAATTTTTGGCAGCAGACTCATGCTCCGCAACACAAAACATGCTCATTTTATGTGCAACAAATTAAAATATCTAATAAAGGAAATAAAGAACGAAAGCATAAATAAGCGACTTCGAGTTCTATCTGAACTAAAAGATGACGATTACTTACATTGGAAAGCAACGAAGGGGTTAAAAAGAACCAAAACGTATGTACCACCTATCAAAAGCGACGAGGATCCCGGCCTAAAAGTGACAAGAAGAAAGTCTCTGTATTTTCTGCCAATTTGGAAAATACCTTTGAACCGTTGACGAAATAAACAGCAAATGAAAATACAACTGTCGTAAACAAAGTATATGATCTTACATAAGACATGTGACCTTATTGGCACTTAAAACTGAAATCAATAATAACTTAAGTTTCAAAAAAGCTCCAGGTTATGACTTAATTACTGGACAAATTGTGAAAGCCATCCCGAGAAAGGTTTGCGAAAATTAGTTCAAATAATTATTGCGGCCTTCGGACTGAAATATGTTCCACCTCAATGGAAGGTGGCAGAAGTAATTATAATTCCTAGACCAGGTAAACCAGCAAACAATATAATACCTTATAGATCGATATCTAAGCAATTTTATGAAATTTTCAAATCCTACATCGCAGATCGACGCTTTCGAGTTAAACTTGAAAACTAATAGTCTGAACTAAAAAGAATATCAGCAGATATACCACAAGTTAGCGCACTTGGATCTATTCTATTCATTCTTTTCAATAGAAAAATTTGCAGACGATACAGCTATCCTAGCAGTTGAGATATATCGGAAGCAACAAGCAACTGGACTAGAAAATGGCACATCTTATTAAATGAGCCCAAATCATTACATGTCAACTTTACAAATCAAAATGTAAACTGGGTTCGAAGCTCTTAACCAAATTCCAATCGCAAATTCAGCTAAATACCTTGGCATGACCCTCGATGCTAAGCTAAAGTGGAAAGAGCACATCAAAAAAAAAGAAAAGTTTAACTTCAAATATAGCAAAATGTACTGGCTCATGGGTAGAAATGAGCTCTCAATACACAACAAATTACTTCTGAACAGGCAAATGCTAAAACTAGTATGGTCCTATGGTATTCAACTTTGGGATTATGCCAAGAAGAAGAACAAATGATACAATGTTGGACTAACATGTTGCGAGGGGATTGTGAATGCCAAAAGGTACATTAGAAACGACTACCTTCGTAGGGACTTAAAGATGGAATACGTCACCGACGAAATAGAGAAACAAGCAATGAAACACTAAAAGTATATATCTTAGGAAGGTGGCAATTTATACATTCAAGTGGTGTGTCGAAACTTTTTTGAACTCAGCACACTACAAGGGCGAAAATATTTGGGAACATTCCTTTGAATAAATCGGTACTTTCAGAAAATCATTTAATTGCTAGAGTGGTACCTTTCTACAGTGGTACGATTTTCAATAATCTGTTTACAATATCTGTGAGGACCTCAATTGATTGCGTCTGTTTTGATTACCATACCATAGTACAGAGTATTACAGAATATATACAGAAGCTTCATAACCCCATTTTGTATGCATTTCTTTCGACTCGAATGGTTGACCTTCTACATCAAAATAGGAGTGGTAATAATAGTTTAGATAGGTAGATAATAGACAGCGCTAGTAGTTTCCAAAAAATTAAAATCGTTTATAAAATCTTCGCAGTGTACAATTAAAATTTCCTCTCAATTGGCTCTCTCAATTTCAAATGTCACTTTGACTTTGGCTGCATCAACCGTATTGCTGATATTGGTAAAATTAAGACATTGCTATAGATTTAAATCTGCTGAGACTATGAGTGATACGCAATCAATATTTAATAACAATACAACAAAAAAAATCATTTTAAGAATAGGAGGTAAAAATAATCGATCGATCAAATCCTAAAATAGATAGTGATATTCAATGTGTTGGTAATTTATTGCCAGAAGATGATCAAGGATATTTTGTATCGTATGCTATTCATCACGATATGTTATCAGATGAAATACGGACGAATACATGCCGGGGCGCGATTCTCATTAATACCGAAGTATTTACAAATAAAATTGTTTTACTTCTCGTCGAAGGCTGGCGGTGAAGGGTCGGCTGGGCTTCAAATAGATGAAGGGTCGGATTGAGGATTGTGAACTTCTTTTAGATAAAGTTGATATAATTGTGTCGGAGTGGATGGGATATTTTTTACTGTTTGAAGAGATGCTCGACAGCGTAATTTATGCATGAAAACGGCCATTACCAACCATTGCATTTGATATCATTAATAAGGTATCGGATTAATGTATCGTGATCTTCGGTTTGGTGTAATTTTGGCCAAATCAGATAAAGTCTCACATTTTGAAACCAATTTATATCCGTATGGGTCTGTAAATGTATTTCAAGTTGTCTGATTTGGGTAAAAGTTGTAACACATATTTTGCATAATGCATATTTTTCGACGAATTATCTTTGTCATTTTCCCGGCCCCTGTGTGGGGTTTGCTATTACCCCCATCAGGCGCCTCCCCGGGTGGCGGATAGGGGAATGCTTGCCAGATATGGTAGGTACCGGGGAAATTAAATACTCGGGGCGGACCAAAAAATAGCACACCAAAGCTAAGGTGGTACTACATACGCCGATGGCTGCGTGGCTAAGAGGGTGCTTAGTCGTTAGTATGTGAACTCCGAATTTGGCGTCATTCGGTTTAAACCCATAGCCTTCCTATGATAACGCAGAGCTCTGTCATAGGCGGCCGTTAATTTCTCGTGCTACTCGTGGGAATAAAATAAAAATTTATGATGAAAAATAATGATGAAAATAATAGCCTAATAATATTAGGAAACGAGACGGATGCGTCTATAGAAGCATCAAATCAACCGGGCCGCCCATAGATTCTGGGGGGAACCAACCCTTGGAAAATAAAGGGAACAACTTTCCTAAGAGCATGCAAATGTTGAGATCACCACCTCCAAATGTAAGTAGACGTACACTACAATTAAAGACAACTGTGTCAACAGCGACTGCGTCCACAGTAACTGCAAAAGACGCGGTCTCTACTGAAAAAGGAACTTCATTACAAATACCGAGTGCAAACATTATAAACAGCGAGGATCTGTTATCCAAGTTTCAGAAAATGGAGAAACTAATCGCGCGGCTGAGCAATGAAGTTGCTGAACTTAAGGGAGAAAACTCTACACTAAAAGAAAAGGCTAAAAATAGTAAAGCTGAGAATTCAGCACGAGCTAACAACCTGCCTGTCAACCATATTCAGCCATCAACAAGTCAACATCATTCAAATAATTCCAACTGGTTGCTGCAGCAATTTCCAGTCTCTCAACAGAATAATAGATTTAATGCTCTGAGTATAGAGGATTATTTCACAGATGAGGAAGAACTTGAAGAAGAACTTTCCAGAGCTAATAACAGAAATCCTAAGAAACGTAGGCGCACAAAAACGAAAACTCCCCCAAAAAATAATACACAAAGTGTGAACAGTAACACTGAACAGAAAAACCCAAAAATACCACTGCCTCCACCCATTAATGTGAGCAATATCAACAATTTCGAACTTTTTCGACAAAAAATAATAAAAACCACTCGTGAATCAACTAATTTTAAGGCGCTTTCAAATAGTGAAACTAGAATTACCTTTCAAAATGAAAATGATTACAGAAATGTCAAAAAATTACTGGAAGAATTAAAAAATGAATCTAGCAACAAACTAGAAAATATTCAATATCACACCTACCAGCTGAAGAGTGAAAAGGCCTATAGAGTGGTTATCAGAGGCTTACCTTCTTCTATTAGTCACGATGAAATTAAAGCAGACTTAGAAAAAATGGGACATGAAGTTGGTAACCAACATATACAAAATGGTCACAATTGATGGTGTAAAAGTCAGGAAACACTTTCCATTGTTTTACATCGACTTAAAACAAAAAGACAACAATAAAGAAGTATACAATATCAAGAAAATTGCGTACTGTATAGTTAAAATTGAGCCACCTAACAAGACAAGGGGAATTCCACAATGTACGAATTGTCAACAACTTGGACATACCAAGAGCTTTTGCTATCGTCAAACCAAATGCGTTAAATGCGCGGAAAATCACCACACGACAAAATGCAAGAAAACACCAGATATCGCGCCTTCTTGTGCTCTTTGTCAACAACAAGGGCATACTGCAAATTATAAAGGATGCCGTGTATATCAGAACAAAATTAAAAGTCAACAGAATAATAGAACAAGCGCAGTGCAGCGATTACAAACCAAAGTTGCTAAACCACAAACAAGAATCACACCATCCACAGTTGGATTATCCTACGCGCAAATCGCCAACGAGTCAAATAACACTGAAATTACTAAAATGCTTAGCCAAATTCAACAGTCACTTGGTCATCTAGCAGAGAGGGTGGTAAAACTGGAAACCTATATCTATCCACCAAGCAAAAAAGTCAGCATACTCACAAATGGTTAACTCGTTCCTACGCATTGTAGCTTGGAACGCTAATGGGCTCAACCAACGAGCCCACGAACTGGAAATATTTCTCCATACAAACAACATTGATATTGCGCTGATTTCTGAGACGCACTTCTCCAACAAAAGCTTTATCAGAATAAGGGGTTTTAATTCCTACTGGACAACCCATCCTAGTGAGAGAGCTAGAGGTGGTCCAGCTGTACTAATCAAAAATAATATCAAACACAATCGACAAGAGGATATTTGTGAAAACTATTTGCAAGCAACTGTTATCTCAATCCAATATAATGGCGCAGATCTAAATATTGCAGCAGCGTACTGTCCTCCACGGCATACACCAACGAAGTTACAATTTAATAACGTCTTCAATAAGCTCGGTCCAAGATTTATTATTGGAGGGGACTACAATATAAAACATACAGCTTGGGGTTCCAGGCTTATTTCTCCTGGGAAAGGTTATACCTTGTTCAATGCCATTCATGAAAACAAATGCGAATATCTGTCCCCAGGGGGGCCAACATATTGGCCAACGGATGCAGGAAAAATACCAGATCTACTGGATTTCTTCATCATAAAAGGTATTCCTCTAAGTTACACTAGAGTCGAAGGAATTAACGACCTAACATCTGACCACATTCCTGTACTGTTGTCAGTAAGCGCTACAGTAATAAAGAAACAGAAAAAGCAAAACCTTACTAATAGATTCACGGATTGGGACATCTTCAGAGAAAAATTGGAAGAGCTGGTTGAATTAAAAGTTAGTATTAAAAGCAATGAAGAATTGGAACAACAAACAAACAATTTTATTGAACAAATCAAGGCAAGAAGCAGGGCGAGGAGAATATGGCACCTCACCAGAAATCCCGCTGACAAGACAACTTTTAATCGAATAAGTAACAAAGTCAATAGACTAATCAAAAATTTCAAACAGAATTGCCTCGATAACTACTTAAGCGGGCTAGGTCCAGAAATGGATAAAGACTACTCGTTATGGAAAGCAACCAGAAGATTTAAACGACCTGTAGTTCGAGTACCACCTCTAAGGAATGCTCAAGGCAGTTGGGTTCGACAAGACAAAGAAAAAGCGGAACTCTTTGCTCAACACCTAGCAGCAGTATTCCAACCCCATGACATTCAATCCAACATTGATGTAACACCTGTATATCAACCAAATCAGGACTTTAAAAGGGTCACACCAATGGAAATTGCTAAAGAAATCGACAAAAATCTTAATCATAAAAAAGCACCAGGAATTGATGAAATACCACCGGGTCTATTCAAGGAACTTCCACGTAAAGCAATCATCTTGAGCACATACTTATTTAATGCCTGTATGAGATTGAAGTATGTACCCAAATGATTCAAAATGGCCCAAATAATTATGCTAAAGAAACCAGGTAAACCAGATGAAGAAGTAACATCATACAGACCAATCTCACTGCTTCCGACCTTATCAAAGCTGTTCGAGAAACTGCTACTAAAACGTCTAAAGCCAATGGTAAACGTTCCTGATTTCCAATTTGGATTCAGGAATAACCACTCCACCATAGATCAAGTCCATCGAATAACTGTGGTAATAGAGCAAGCGTTAGAAGAAAAGAAATATTGCCCCGCCGTATTTCTGGATGCATCCCAGGCCTGCGATAGGGTTTGGCATGAGGGATTGACATTCAAAATGAGCAAAATTCTACCACAAAACTATTGCCAGCTGCTTGAATCATACCTCTCTGATCGCCAATTCAGAGTCATTCATGAAGAAACATGTTCTGACTTTTATCCAGCGATTGCGGGAGTTCCGCAGGGAAGCGTATTGGGTCCCCTCCTCTACCTTCTTTATACTGCGGACATAACTACAACGAATAAAACATTCATCGGCACGTTCGCTGACGACACTGTAATTATGTCAGTAGACGAATCTCAACCAAGAGCAGTGGAAAATCTTCAACGAGCAATGGACAACGTTACTAAAAGGACAATTGACTTTAAAATCGCACTGAATGAGCTCAAATCAACATATGTGACATTTACGCTCCGACATAAAAATAACACTCTTCATATACTATACACCTCAATGGAGTGCAAGTGCCGCAGGCTGAATCGGCAAAATACCTTGGTTTACATTTAGATTCCAAGCTCAACTGGAAACATCACGTGAGACAAAAAGCTGAACCGATACGATTGAAACAACGTCAAATGTACTGGTTAATTGGACATCATTCCAAAATGAACCTGTATTGCAAAAGACTGGTATACCAGACTATCTTCAAACCAATATGGATATATGGTGCGCAGCTATGGGGTTGTACACATAAATCCAATAGAGACATTATACAACGAAGCCAAAATAAATTTCTTCGAATGGTCACCAACGCCTACCGATTTGTGACTAACAAGGAAATCCACAATGATTTAGAAATACAATTGATAGACGACGTTATCCGCGAATGTGCCATAAAACATGAGAAGAGACTTCTTACCCACACCAATCTTGAGGCCGTACAACTACTGGACAGTACAAACGAAGTAAGGCGGCTCAAACGAATCAAACCACATGAGCTAACCGTATGAAAATTATAAACCAAGGGAACTGGACACTGGTCCAGCAGACCCACACAAGTTTATGCTTATCCCATAAGTACTAATGTCAACCTTACTAATGAATTAATAATGTTTAAGATTGTAGTAGCCATATCAATAAAGTTGTTAAAAAAAAAAAAATTCCCGGTTTTTTACACGGTTTGACAAATGATTTCACAAACAATTTGACAGATAGTCGAAGAGAGAGAATTTATTTTTACACATCTAAAACATTTTAATGTTTATGTGATTTTTTTATTAAATTCGAGCCATCTATTGGCGTGCATAGGAACTATTTTAGGGGTATTATCAAAATACTATCGGGGTCTAACTGTCGTTTCTGTAGTATATTCTGTGACCATAGTTATTGTTTTTATTAGGCGATGATATAAAGAGAAAGAGAAAACGAAGAAACAAAGAACAGCAATAATTGTTGCGGCCTTTGTATAAATTGTCTAAGATAATCTCCAAATTTAAGCATAATTAGAGATAACATCTACGACAAAACTGTTGTGTTATCTTACTGTATAAACATAACTCTTAAATTGTTCGCAAGCAAATGTCAAAATGTAACAGAAATTACTAGTTACTTGAAATTGTTTTAATTGGATTTAATTATCTGCAACGTACTGTATATACCCGAGTATTTATACGAGGTTATTGGCCACGTGTATATGTTTACGAACCGTAACTATAGCAATTGACACGTACAGTAAGTCTATGTATAATGTGAGCGCCGAATTACAAGTAGGGGAAAACCCGGAAGTTATGTAATGCCACAAAATGTAATTAATTATTAATTTTATTCTAGTATAGAGTTCATCGATGACTTTTCAAACGCGTTGAACAAAAAATTCTTAAGAGAAGTTTTGTAATTTTAGCTGTGATTTTAGGTCAAAATACTTAATAATATAGACGTGCAGTACACAATCACGTTTCACTAAGCATGTTTTCAAATCTCATTCGCATTTAATTTATAGAAAATTGATTATTTGTACATAACTGAATTCCTACCATTGTAATAAATAATATATGTACATTAATTGGGTTCGCGATCTTGAAGAGAGGTTTAGAGATTTAATTTTAGTAATTCGCGAGATTTTAAACGTACAGCATTTAAAAATATAATGTTTTATAAAATTTTGTTTCTTTTACCACTGACCGTTCGTCAGTGACTTATAATTGGTGAATTATTTAATGTGTGTAAGAACAAAAATAAGTGTTAGTCTATATTTAAATATAAAGTTATTTGCATAATAAGATGTGTTGGTGAATAATTTAGTTGCATTCAGTGCCAATTGGATAGTACATCATTTAACAGATAGAAAAGTATGTTGATTAATTTGAATCGAAATTTATTAGTTCGATTAGTTTTAGCAGCTTTGTATCAAGCAAATATAATTAATTAATTTATAAGAAGTGAACAGTGTTGAATACAATCTATGATTCTATTGTTCTCTTTAATACTAGGCATTGAGTAATTACTAATTATACGCTTAGTAATATTTAACAAAATCTAATTATGTTTAAAACAAGCATGTATGGTTCAATGAGCTTTTGCACCATGCTGTTGATAAAATTATTATCAGCCAGTTTTAGGGCACAAATGTGGTTTAGAAAATTATATTTTATTGTGTACACAAAACACAGTATCAAGTTTCGCAATATGATACAAACGTTTGCTGCAGGTTACTTTTAACAATTGTGTGTTGACCTAAAGAAATGTTCATGACCTAAAGAAATTTGATCACGTTTCTGAATTTAAACATTCGATTCTTGGTTGTGACTTGTTTGAGTTTTATCGTTATAGGATGTCCATTGTACTTGTATGATAAATTAAATTTCTCTCAGTCATTACGAATAAAAAATATTAATTTATGAAGTACAAAAAAGTTAACAACATTTTGTGCGCACGTGTGTGTGTTGTTTTTAACTGTTTGGAACAGACTTGACAGGGCCACTATATATCCCTTGGTTCGTTA
The DNA here is from genome assembly GCA_963691935.1 of Nephrotoma guestfalica. NCBI lineage: Eukaryota > Metazoa > Arthropoda > Insecta > Diptera > Tipulidae > Nephrotoma > Nephrotoma guestfalica. Next base: position 256,390,490 of record OY829913.1, read on the forward strand.
TGTGGCCCAATTTATAGTTCGTATGGGCGTTTACGTTGTAGTCTCTCATTGCATTATTTACTCCGTAAGATATCACCTTCTTTGGCTTCAAATCTTATCACTTTCTATAAATTAAGTAAAGCCAAGAGAATAGATTTCAAACAGTGGTCTTTTGAATAAATGCAACACCATTAACTTGTTAAACTGTAGGTTCATTATAAATACCGCGTCGGCACACTTATGTTGAGTATACAATTGACGTCTGAAACAATTATATCCAGAACATTAGATTTATATATGAACAATATATTTTTAAAATTTGTACACATACCTCTGATAAAAATAACCTCATTAATAACAAGTTAGTTATTGTTATAACCCAACATCCAGTGCCATTTATGAATGAAATCTGATTATTGAATCGCCTTTAATATCTCTGTCATCTTCACCAAAGTTTGGGCAGCTATTTTCAACATTTATCGAACTAATATCACATGTCAATGAACGACACTTACAACACACCGTTGAATACAATGGTTAGTGTATGACCGTATTGTTGTATATAGTGCACTGAAATTGTATCTTTCCGGTTAATCACTTGCTAATGCTTTATTCGAGTAGTGTGAGACGTCTCGCTTGCACCAGAAATCCATTCAATGCCTTGTCGTTAATTAAAAACATTCGGCTTCTCGTTTTTTCCACCGTCCCTTTCACGCCTTTTATATTGATCAATTAATTCTTCAATTCTTCCTTTTCCATTTAATGTGTCCATCCAAACCAGGTGGTTTTTTCCATCACAAAGGTATCCCGTCTTTTGTAGCTTTGTGGCAAAACGCAATAGCCCAAGGAAAACTTAAAAAGTTATAATTTAGTGCTTGCTCCGAGTGATTAAGATTAATTCTACCATTTTTAACAAAAATGTTAACGTATATGGTACGGCAGCGAAACTGCGCAATACGGCGCAGCTTAAAACACATGACCAATATCTGACTAAATTGAGTCATACGAGTACATATCTAACCTATTCACCTATGCCAACTTTTTAATTACACAATTTTTACTACTACTTAAACCGTTGGCTATACCATTTCCAGCAATAACTTTCTGTGAATACGGGAAAAACCAACTTATTGTTACCGAACCTATCGGTAAAGAATTATACTTTGTATGATATTTCATTTACTCAGTGTGTACGAACTCTTTGGATAACCTTGCGTATAGAGCATCTTAATTGCACGGAGTGGCATGAACGTTTTATGCGATGATTGCTTAGCGGGCGCAACATTAATTTCATTTGTATAGGACCAGATCCTAAGTATTCGCAATCTACTGTAAAAAAATCAATGGTCATCTATACTTTAAGTAGTCAAGCTTATTTTCCTAATTCAAATAAGAAAATAGCACTATTTAAAAAATGTTATTTGCGCAACAGGTCCGTTGTGGCATTGTGAGTGTAGAATTTTATGGGTTCATTCCTAATTTCTAATGGTCTGCACTTAATTGGTGTTACAGACTACTATGATCGCGTGAAACAACTTTATTATAGAGCAATATTTCCCATACAAACATCTATTTTCCATTTGTTTCAGTTATTTTAAATTGACCAGGAATTCAAATTGAACTTCCACATAGTAGTTTGTAAATTTTTCTATACGTCTTCCGCAATCCTTGTAGTTGTACATGAAATGGTTGTACAAAAGACTAATCAATTTCAAATTGTTCTATCATCTGATGCGTTATTTGGGGGTGTAACTTATTGTTCGTCTACGATGACCTCGTCAAGTAATGTGAGTTCTGAAACAGTTGGGATGACAATTGAGAAAATTGACGCTGATATAACAATCCGCGTAATTCAATTAGAATATTCAGAGACTGATCCTCCATATTTCTATTACCAAGATGTATGGAGTGCTATCTAAAAGAAGTTGAAAGTCGGGTTTTTGTCGACACCATAAAATAACATAGTAGTCATGGCAAATGTGGACAAAATATTAGAATTGTTGGTTAAGGAACAAAGAATCCAAACACAAGCACCGAGAGGTGCTGCTACTTCTACAGATACAGTACAGATCTCTGTTGAATGTTTAATCGAAACCCTCAGTAAAATGATCACAGAATTCGCGTATGATCCTGACAATGGTCTGATATTTGAAACATGGTATGCCAGATACAAAGAGTTATTCGAAAAGGATGCCGAAAAATTGGATCATGCGGCAAGAATTAGAAGTTCATCCTAGATACGTCAATTTCATTTTACAAAAACATCTAGTGATTTTAATTTCACCGAAACTCTCGTAAAGCTAAAATCAATTTTTGGTTGGTGACAATTGCTTTTTCATCTGCTCTACTATTGCTGTCAAATTAGAAGGTGGACTGACTATAGACAAATTATCGATTGAAAAAACTAGCCAGCCATTAGTAAACCAAGTGCAACAGGCATCAAAGCCGCGTTTCAAAGCAAAATTATCAAACAAACCCGTGAGTTTTGCTAATTCGTCTTATGAGCAAACTATGTCAAACAGTTGTTGGGAATCGGGCTGTTTGCATTACACACGCGATTGTTCATATTCAAAACATAAATCTACCAAGTATGAAGTTATAGGGCATAAAGAAGCTTACTGTGCATGCTACTCAAAATTAAAATCATCAAGCGCGGATAAACCTTTTTTGCTGTTCTTCAAAAAGAATCATACAAAAGAAGTACGATTAGCTCATTTCATCAACAAAATTGATTCGGAAGTAATATATTACAGTTGAAATAAATTACGTTCCAGTTACAATACAGTTTGACATCGCTTCAAATATAACAATCACTTTAGCAGACGCATGGAAACAAATTGGAAAATCCGAAGCTGTTGGAATCTTTAATGGTAACTGAAATTTGAATTCAAAGCAAATTTTTAATATTGTGGTGTTATTCATTCAGTTGTATATTTCATTCCAAAGCTGGACATTTTCGGGTTAAATATATGATTAAAAAATTTATCCACTAAACATTTATGACAAAACCACACAAGTGATGTATAGGGTTTTCCAATAAGAGTGATATGATTTCTTAAAAAATAATTGTTTCACTTGCTGCGTGGCACGTAGCTCCGTCTTGTTGGAACCAAATGTTGTCAAGATCAACTTCTTCCAATTTAGGCCATAAAAAGTTGGTTATCACCGATCTTTATCGATCTCCATTGACAGTAACGGTGTTACCAGCTTCATTTCGAAAAAAATACGGACCGATGATTCCACCAGACCAAAACCCACACCAAACTGTCAATTTAGGTGAATGTAATGGTTTTTCATGAATAATTTGTGGATTTTCTTCGCACCGGAATCGACAGTTTTGTTTATTTACCGCACCACTCATATGACAGTGAGCCTCATCGGAGAAGATGATTTTCTTAAAAAAATCATTATCGTTTTCAAATTGTTCCAAGGCAAAATCAGCAAATTCACGACGTTTACGGTGGTCCAATGGCTTCAGTTCTTGAGTGAGAACAATTTTATACGGATGCAAACCCAAACCCTTTCTCAAAACCCGTCAGGTTGTGGTTTGCGACAAATTGCGGTCTTCAGCAACACTTGCCTGAACGACGGCAATATTTGCATTACTTCGAGTGAATCTTTGTCTTTTTGGCACTTCAACATTATGTAAAAAAAATGTACGCTCAAAATTTTCAACAATTCGACGAATAGCGAGCACACTTGGACGATTATTACGACTATAAAATGGCAAAAGCGCACGAAAAGTTGCAATTGGAGAACGATTATTTTGATAATAAAACTGAATAATTTGTAAACGTCGTTCTTTCGTATATCTCACCATAATGAAATTGTAAACATTAATTACTGAATACAATGAAACAAAAAATGACAGATCATGCCATATTACAAATGGCCGAAACGTCACTTAAAAATCATATCATTCCTATTGGAAAACCCTATAGTTTCGGCAAAACATCAAATTCAATTAAAGAACAGTGTCTGGAAGTATTCAAGGCCACGATAAGATGATGCAAAGAAATCCAAGTAAAACTTCATCTAAAACCAGATGTCAAACCTGTGTTGCGTCCAAAAAGACCGCTCTCCTACGCATACATGTCTACTATTGAAGCTGAGCTGACCAGCCTTGAAGAATTAGACATCATATCAAGTGTTAATTATTCTGACTGGACAGCTCCGATTGTTATTGGAAAAGCAAATCGGACGAGTTCGAATTTGACCTGATTATTTGACTGGACTTAATATTTCCCTGGAACCTCATCCATATCCAATTCCAGCACCTGATGATATTTTCTCAAAAATAAGTGCAAGCCACTTAGATTTGTCAGTTTCTTCAAGTTGAAATTTACAAGGATTACAAAAAATTGCTCTACACTAACACACACAAGGGTATCTACCAGTCAAGATAGCACCTAAAGTGTTTCAACAAATCATGGACACAGCGTTAGCAGGTCTTAAAGATGTAACTCCTTAAATGCATGATATAATCGTATCAGGGTCTGATAAGCAGTCTCATTTTGAAACCCTTCGCAAAGTGTTTGAAATAAATTTTTTGGGCAAGATAATAAATAAGGATGGATTAAAACCAGACTTGTAACCTTGTTCAACCTTCATTATTCGTGTGCCGATCAACTACTGGCGAGGGATTTAAATCTTTGGGCGCCGAGTCCTGCCAACGAGCACGTTTATACCCGGTTGCTGCACAACAAGCTGCTGCAAGTCGCGTTTAACATGGAGAACAGATACTTGTGGTTTAATTGGTTTCTCTCAAACAAACCGCCTAAGTTAGTACTATACAAGTTGCACCGTGAGAAGGTAAGTGCTTTGTTATCCAGTCTTCATTTTAAGTGCATCATTTCTGTGTTAAAGTCGCACAAGATGATTTTGATGTCATAGTTCGGCTTGTCAGCCATGATACCACTGTAGTGGAGAGAGTAACCATTTTTTGTAGAATTATGGATTCCACTCCCAAACTACCTAAACTTGTATGTGCAAGCACACTAAAAAAGTATCCGTCTTCAGAGCTTAAACATTTTAGAATCCGTTTTTGAGAGACTTGGTAGTTGGCTAGCCGCTCAATGAAGTTTTTGTGAATGTAAGTCACGTGAGCCGGTGCTGTATAAGATAGCAGAAAATTTCCAGCAGAAAAAAATGTATTTTTGCTATTCACCGCTAGAGGCATCACTATCACAAAAAAGAATTGTTTCTGCTGATATTTTTAGAAACCAGCAGAAATTTTTTGAAATTTTCAAGCAGAAAATAATAATACTTTCATAATTCTCAGCATAAAGTTTTGTGAAAAATCAAGTAATTTATGAAAAAGAAGCGAAAATATATGTTTTAAGGTTTTGCGTATGTATAAGGACTCTTAAATATACTAAAATTACAATAATCATCATAAAGCAAATAGAGAAACACAAAAAACGAATCGCCTACCTTTATACCACTTCATAAAATTTTAGTTATTATATGTATGTGAAATGTTTTCAGTTTTTTAAGAAAAGTGTTAGAAAAACCCCCCTGTAACTACCCTGGGCTTATGTTTTTATGGTAGCTGAGATCATAATCTATATACATGAGCAACATAAGAATCATGGCTGGCGTCAGTAGCGTTCCATAAATTTTAGAAGTCATTTTAATGTGAAATGTTTTCAGTTTTTTAACAAGTGTTAGAAAAACCCCCTGTAACTACCCTGGGCTTATGTTTTTATGGTAGCTGAGATCATAATCTATATACATGAGCAACATAAGATTCATAACTGGCGTTAGTAGCGTTCCATAAATTTTTCAAGTCATTTTAATGTGAAATGTTTTCAGCTTTTTAACAAAAAGTGTTAGAAAAACCCCCTATAACTACCCTGGGCTTATGTTTTTATGGTAGCTAAGATCATAATCTATATACATGAGTAACATAAGATTCATAACTGGCGTCAGTAGCGTTCCATACATTTTAGAAGTCATTTTAATGTGAAATGTTTTCAGTTTTTTAACAAAAGTGTTAGAAAAACCTCCCTGTAACTACTCTGGGTTTATGTTTTTATGATAGCTGAGATCATAATCTATATACATGAGCAACAGAAGAATCATAGCTGGCGTCAGTAGCGTTCCATTATTTTTTGAAGTCATTTTAATGTGAAATGTTTTCAGTTTTATAACAAAAGTGTTAGAAAAACCCCCCTGTAACTACCCTGGGCTTATGTTTTTATGGTAGCTGAGACCATAATCTATATACTTGAGTAACATTAGAATCATAGCTGGCGTCAGTAGCGTTCCATAAATTTTAGAAGTCATTTTAATGTGAAATGTTTTCAGTTTTTTAACAAAAGTGTTTGAAAAACCCCCCTGTAACTACCCTGGGCTTATGTTTTTATGGTAGCTGAGATCATAATCTATATACATGAGCAACATAAGAATCATAACTGGCGTCAGTAGCGTTCCATACATTTTAGAAGTCATTTTAATGTGAAATGTTTTCAGTTTTATAACAAAAGTGTTAGAAAAACCTCCCTGTAACTACTCTGGGTTTATGTTTTTATGATAGCTGAGATCATAATCTATATACATGAGCAACAGAAGAATCATAGCTGGCGTCAGTAGCGTTCCATTATTTTTTGAAGTCATTTTAATGTGAAATGTTTTCAGTTTTATAACAAAAGTGTTAGAAAAACCGCCCTGTAACTACCCTGGGCTTATGTTTTTATGGTAGCTGAGACCATAATCTATATACTTGAGTAACATTAGAATCATAGCTGGCGTCAGTAGCGTTCCATAAATTTTAGAAGTCATTTTAATGTGAAATGTTTTCAGTTTTTTAACAAAAGTGTTTGAAAAACCCCCCTGTAACTACCCTGGGCTTATGTTTTTATGGTAGCTGAGATCATAATCTATATACATGAGCAACATAAGAATCATAACTGGCGTCAGTAGCGTTCCATAAATTTTAGAAGTCATTTTAATGTGAAATGTTTTCAGTTTTTTAACAAAAGTGTTTGAAAAACCCCCCTGTAACTACTCTGGGCTTATGTTTTTATGATAGCTGAGATCATAATCTTTATACAGGAGCAACATAAGATTCTTAACTGGAGTCAGCCAGTTAAGATGGAGTCAGTCGTTTAAATCTATATGTTCTCTTCTTTTTCATTAATTATTTGATTTTTCATCAAACTTACTGCTGGTCAGAATTATTAAATTGCTTAAAAATTTCAAAAAATTTCTGCTGGTTTCAAAAAGTATCAGCTGAAAAATTTCTTTTTTGTGATAGTGCTGCCTCTAGCGGTGAATAGCAAAACATATTTTTTCTGCTGGAAATTTTCTGCTATCTTATACAGCATCGTGAGCCGCTGATTTGCTCACCTACATAGGGAAATCATGCTAAATGAAAACAATGTTAAATCATTGGTAAGAAAACGTTGACTACTACGACCATTAAACTTGCACCTATATCACTTTATAATAACGAATTCTGATTTTATTACCCTTACCGTGTACCGCCAATTATTGTAAGCTTCGATTTAGCTCTGATGTTGGAATAGTTGGATTCTTGGACCAGAATTTATGTTAGTCGAACTTCTCTCTACAAGAGTTATAGAGCAACATTTGCTCCAATATCTGGCGGCAGTCTGGTTTAAAAAAATTACATACATATCTGAGGCCGATACCGCCAGAAGCCAATTAAATAAAACACCAAATTTGTTATTAAAAAGTAAATAATCTAACGCAAGTAGATCAGATAGGTGATACCCCAAACGAAAGATATAAGAAAATCGGCAACTGGCTCTGCTTAATACAAACTGATTTAAATTTCAAATACTCGAACATCGAAAAAATGAAAGAGAACTTATGTAAACAAAATGCAATTTAAAATAAAATAAAATTGGAAAATTAACATAAAAAATGATTACAATATCAATGCATAATAAACTACCAATTGTTAAGAGGCACATACAACTTTCTTCAAACAATACTTACATTCGCGCAGCGTTCTCTAGAAGAGAATATTTGATGAATGAAAACGATATCCGCACAGTCCGAAGTCTACGTGGTGGCTGTACAGCTTCAATTCTATTTATATACGTATATCGTAAAGAGCGGACCATACTTGACAAGCATACTCGATCAGAGAACGAAAAACGTCGTATAAAGATCTTTAGTTACACGAGGGTCAATAAACTCCTTGTAGACCAGCGCTTAATAAAACCAAGCATATTGTAGGCGCTGTTGATGCTATTGTCGATTTGATTTCTGAAGTTCAATTCGCTATCACACAAAACACCCAACTCTTGGATGGACGAAACTCTAATAACAGGAACGTTGTTGATGTAACGAATAATGACGAAAAAGGGATTGCATTTGTTTGCGAGAGTATGTTATAGATTGACATTTGGTCGTGTTTAGCTCAAGGTTATTCGTTGTACAGCATAAGGCAAAGTTGTTGTGGTCGTTCTGCATTAAATCAATGTCCTTGTTAGTTGAAATATCTTTATAAATTTTCATATCATCAGCGTATAGGCAAATGGTCGAGTTATTAATTACGCGTTCACCGTCGTTAATGCATAGGATGAAGAAAATTGACCTCAAGTGACTGACCTGGGACACTCCAGAAGACGCGATGAACAGATGAGATGCAGATGGCCTGTATAGTACTTGATACCTACGTACTGCAAGATAAGATTTTAGCCCAAAGTAAAGTTTGAGGAGAGAAACCAAGGGCTCTCTCTTAGTTTAAACATGATAATTTTATGAGATATTTTATCAAACACTTTACTAAAGCCGGTGGCAATGACATCAACTTCTTTTCCGAACACCATGGTATTCAAAGCTTAAGATGTGAATTCCGTCAGGTTGGTGGTCTCCCTCTATAAGAATACCATGTTTGCTGTCTGTGAACAATGGTTTACTATGAAAGTATAATGATTCATCACGATACTGTCTTCATACACGATACTGCTTGTTGTTACAGAAGTCTAATTTGTCACTCTTCTTATGGACCGGAACGATAAAAGAGTTTTTCCAAACTGATGAAAATATATCGATATCCTTGCAGAAATTGCGAGTTTTGAAAAAGTACAGTAAGCTGTTAAGCCAAATGGGTAATGCATTTTTAAGGCGATAGAAGGCAAACCATCGGGCCCAGATGAAAAATCGTCCTTAAGCTTAATAATCTTGCTTAGCACGTTATCATACTTCGCATCCATTGAAACCATAGATGTTTTAGTACAACTATTCAAATACCTGAAATAGTCCTTGTCAGGTTGAAAATCATCATTATTAAATATGGTAAAATCGATGTAGGGATTTGGTCGCCTGATGAAGTTTCGAACAATTTGTTTATTGGGTTACTAAGCCAACGCAAACCTTAAAAGCGCTAAACTTTACACGTTTACACGTACTTTAGATACAATTTATTAAAATAAGGCGAGGTCGGTTTTCTTTATAATTAAACCTTGGTCGAATAACTGCCCTGTAGAAAGAAACGTATTCTTTCTACAGGGCAGTTATTCGACCAAGGTTTAATTATAAAGAAAACCGACCTCGCCTTATTTTAATAAATTGTATATGTTGTTATATTGTTTGTGCTCTAACCATGTCAACCTGTGTGCCAACAAACCACAATTTGCGGGAAGCGCTGCTTTTTGAAAATTGCGGCTGATGGACATCGATTGCTGTGTGAATCATATGGAGATAAAAGCTCCATCAATAAAAACATGTGAGTACTGGTTCCGCCCTCCTAGAAATAGTAATTTTGACACCAGTGACAAAGAACGCGAAGGGTGACCAGTAAAGTTTGAAGAAACTGAGACGAGGCGTTTTCCGACCAAGATTCATGTCAAACTCAAGAGGAACTCGCCGAAACTATGGGAGTGACTCAAAAAGCAATTCAAAACCGTCTCAAGACTATGGGTATGGTGCAAAAACAAGACAAGAGGCGTCGAGCACCGTTTTTTCACCTGCGAACGACTGCTCCAAAAACAAAATCGGAACGGTTTTTTTGTTTCGAACCGTGACGAAGGGAAGAAAAGTGAATGTACTACGACAACTCAAAGCGCGAAAAATCGTGTGGTAAGCCTGGTCATGCATCAGCTTCAACCGTCAAACTGAATATTCATGGCAAGAAGCTAATGCTGTGCATCTAGTAGAATCAGTTCGGAGTTATCTAAGAAAGACGGGAAAAAGTCGTAGCTAACGAGAGACAATACTTTGAATAAAATACATTGTACCAATTTCTCTGAATAAAGTTTCGAAGTTATAAAACAAAACCTCAAAATTTATTTCTACTTCTTTCTATTTCTTTTTTAGGTCCGAGGATTCCCCATCTGTTTTGAGGTATCACAATAGTAGTACACATAGTAATTTTGTATTACAATTAATTACGGCAGTCATTTCAATAATTGTTTAAAGCTGTTCGTATTCTTAAAAAAATGTGAAACTCATCGCAATCCGATCGTTTTAATAAAACTGCATGACTAAACACTTTGCGCAGTAACAAACAATTTTTAGCCATCTTTTGGTTACTTCTAATGCTGTTCACGTTCAAATAAGTCACGAGCGCGAAACGTTTTAAAGTGCCTAAATATGTGTGTATGCACCCCTGATTTGGTCAGACGTAACATTGTCCCAACTATTCGAATCGTCGAAGGGCCTATATATACATATTTAAAACTATAAGGGTGTCTGTACATCTATCTAAGCATTTATAGTTATGTATAGACAAAATTTCTAAGAATTTTCTGGTACTTCTTAGAAATTTTATAGATATGTATATGTTCACCTTTTGTTATTTTGGTTTAATAATTCGTTAGATGAGGACCTTGAATCGCAAACGTATCAAAGTTAAATAATGAGACCTCAGCTTAGCCTACAGGGTGAAAAATATCCACTTCGAGTGGTCTTAGTTTGAGAAGAAACGACTAATTTTTTTAGAATTATTTGGAATTTCAATGTTGGAACATTGTAAATCGTCGATTACATTAAATTTGTGCTGTTGCTTATTCCTCCAATACAAATATAGATAACAAAACTGAATGTCGAAAATTAAAGGATTTAGATTAAAGAATAACGTCTATACAAAAACCTAAATCAAATACAGCCAACCCTCCTATAACGCGGTGTTCTTATAACGCAGTTTCCATATAACACGAAGCAAAAATTGCGACAAGCCAATTTCTTTACAGCATGGTTTCCATATAACGCGGTACGAATTAATCGCGTTATAGGAGAGTTAACTGTATAACACTTATCAATATTTGTATACCGACCACTCTTTCATACACTATCAAACACAAATTATGTATTTTCAAACATGTATGTCTAGGCTAAACCACGTGCGTTTAAGCATGGTTAACTGTATAATATAAAATCAATAAAATTGTGTGTGTGGTACACTGGTGTGGTACGAGTGATTCCCCTCTTGTTTGTAGAAATATTTCACAATATTGTGAATGTATAGAAATTTGGTTCGGTCTCAATAAATTAGAAATCCAACAGATATATTTTAGTAGTTCGCGATGTGAGCAGTGTGCTGTATCAACAGTATAATTTGTGGTGCGTTTAGAAAATAATAATTTTGATGTGAGACGATTCTATAAATAATTATAATTAGAAAACATGCAAGTTTTACAAATATAATTTTTATTTAATGGTTAAGTGATTAAAGTGTTTAGCATATATACAAAGTTACGAAAACTGATTATTTAATTCATGAGTTAGTGATTTGAATCACCTTGTCAATTAGCCAATAAAAGGAAGTAAGAGTTTTTTTGCTACATTCCATTTTTCTCGAAATAATATTTATAAATAATATAATTTTTTTTTTACTAAAATAATTATTAGTTAAACTTCATTATGAGGTAAAAATATAAGGTACCAACTTGCTTTTTAATTTAAATATCATTAAGCAATATCTATAGGTAGACTGTAGAGTAGAACTGCAACATCCAAAATATTCAAGTGTTCAGTTTAGTTTTATATTTTGCCGGTATTAAATCTAGAACTGGCGAACACATCAATGGTATAATTGTAAATGATTTAAGTCGATGGCATATACATCAACTGTTATTTATCAACAACTTGTTGATATTTGTCTGTGCATGCTGCAAGATCGGCGAGAGGTTCTTTAAAAAAAATTGACATTTTGCGTATCTGGAAACTAAATACTAAAACTGTTAAAAAAGTTAAAAAAGACATTTACAATTATTGGCAGATGTTTATTCTAATCCTTTACCCAAATACACACCAATTGCGATTTGTAAAAATACCAACTCCATCCAAATCATTCTTCGGAGCATTATTTACAAGGTGTAAATTTTTGGTAGCCCATTGTGTGGTCATTTTAGATTTTCATCATATAGTTTATTACTGAAACGAATCTGCCCCCGATTATGGAATTTCGTAACATATAGCAATATAGCATTTCGTTCATTTTTCGGCCATGTGTTCAATGACAGCGGCAAGTTTAAGAATGCATAATGGAATCTTAAAGAAGACATTGTTTTCGTATTTTGAATAAAACATTTGGGTACATTTTCTTCTAAAAGAACAGTTGATTTACACAACATATTTGTTTAAACAATAAATTGTTTCTGGATATTAATGACGGATTCTGAAATAACCGATATGCAATTTGGTACCATTCGAATAATTTAGGTAATAATTCTACCATTATTTTAAATATTTTTTCCAAAATTAAAAATTATTTCAATTTGAGCATCGACTCTATCATAAACTACTGATTAAGGGGGTGATAAAGTATTCTGTGTCCTGAAAAACATCGTTATTCATCCCACCTATTTTGCATCAAAATTACGTCGTCTACGACTAAGGGCGCTATCCCTATGTTCTTCCAGGGGCTACTTCACAGCCGTAGTACGAGTGTTATTCAATAACGCACTTCCTTCTTCCACAAAAACAAAAACTTAAGGCATATTGTTAATTTAAGATTTCTCAAACAAAACGCATTCAAAAAAACTTCCACAACTTCACGAGTAGGCATAAAAAATATTTTTCATAGCACATTTAAAAAGGTTTTTTTATGCGGTGAATAGGGACCGCATAAAAAAGTTTCACGTAGAAACTTACTCAAAACCTTACGAAATAACTAGAAATTGCCATTTTAAACGAAATCAAGACACGAGGCTTGGCAACTACTTGGAATCTCGTCAAACCTTTTGAAATCTCATTTAGAAAATACACATGCGAACATTTACACATTTTTCAAAATGTATAACCATTATCCTTCGTAGTCTGACATTATGCGGATTTTCTTGTGGTGAACTGGTTCAAAATCACTTTCATCACTTGAAGATACTACCTCGCACTCGTTTAGAGTGCTGACTTTTTTTCAGTTACCATGTAGTCTGTGATCAATTTTTCTGGCGACTGTTGTTTCACTAGCCGCCTGTATATGTCTGTATATGTCTTTGTCAGAAAATGACCTTGTAATTTAATGCAAAGTTAGAGTCCTGCTTAGATTTTATTTGCTGTCATATAATAAGGTTCTTCTTGCCCATCAGAAACATCTGCTACGCAATTTATAATGTCATTATTCCTTACGGTTTCGTCCTGAATCATTTCTACAAGATCTTTTTCACTGAACGTATTAAAACCTTCTCCGCCGATGCCATGTGCTAGCGCAACGATTTCTGTTCTTAACATTGATGAGTTTTCGGTTGCACTTCTATTAATAACACATTACGGCCAGGCTGCTACCCAGCATGTATTTGATGTGTGTTGTTTTATTTCAGTAATTGCCGCCACAGCGTTATTTATGCAGTCCAATATCGAAAAAAAAAATCCAAACGTCAGTCAAGGCTATTGCATCGTTTTCAAGTTTTTACAAAATGTATGTAAAAGTTAACTTCACGTAGTGCTTCTTAGAAGCCGCGATTATGCCCTGATGAATGTTGTTGTGTTGGATGGTAAAAATACTAATTTCACATTAGGGTGCTCTACACAAGGATGACCGGGTGCATTTTCAACAATTAGTAACACGTTAAAAGGAAGCTTCATATCAGTCATATAGTTTGTAACTTCTGGAACGAACATTTTTCCTCTTTAGCGCACGTGGGTGCAATGACTCATAATAAAGGGTTTTAACATTCTCGCTCCAGATGCATTACTACAAAGTAAGAATGTTACTCTATCTTTTGTAGGTTTAAAACCACTTGCAGTTTTCTCGGATTTGACGATGAACGTTCGGCCAGACCTCTTCTTCTAAAACAACCCAGTTTCGTTAGCATTAAATACTTGATCCGGGCAATATCCACCATCTTCAATAATTTTTGCTAAAACTTACAAATAATTTTTAGCAGCTGCTTGTGTTACTGTTTTTGCATTTCGTTCAAAAAAGCAGTTCATCTTAAAGCCAACACCTTCTTGGCAACATAGGAAAAATTTTCATTAGGAGAAGATTATCCAGGATTTTTGTTTCCCCAACAGAATATTACGTGGCACTTTATACTACCAAGTGCTCCAAATTTAGGGGAATTATGGGAGGTTGCGTTCGAATCACTGAAATATTATTTATATCGAGTTGTTAGAAATCGGGCGGTAACATACGACAAATTATCCATCGTGTTATGCATGATAGAAGCTTGCCTAAATTAGCGACCTTTAAGTCCTATGTTGGGCAACGCATACAGTAATGATATTCCAACTTCTGGTTACTTATTAAATGGTTATGTTTTACTAGCCTGTCCGGAACAGGATAAGTTAGATAAAAATCCAGATAGATTAACCATCAGATAATAAATCAAAAGGAGCAGTAATTATCATAAAGTACCATCAACATTATTTATCTCAGCTCCAAGACCGGACCAATTGAAAGTTTAAGCATTCCAAAGTAAATGTGGATCGGATCAAAAAAATGCACCCGGGCAGTGACAATATTGTAAGAGGAAATCAAACGTCCTACTACTAAATTATGCATTCTACGCCAGCCATAAGAGATTAACATGAAAGCCAGTCAAGTGAAATAGAAGAAAGAAAGCCAACCTTAAGATACAAATCACATCGAGTTCTTAAGACGATACATACATTATTAACCTTGTTATCCATTTTTAACAACACGGTGACAGTTCACACTTATACCCAACCGAGTTACAGGTGCATTAGAGGATACAGGAGACATATATTTCAACAATGTACGAGATGTCCAACTACTTCTCGCATATTGGAACATAATTATTCAATATAATATTCTCGAGATGTTATCTCAAAGAGAAGCCGATTAGACTGTTTAAGTAAAGTAATAATTGTACTATTACTCATCTGCAAAAACTAAAAGAACATCAGCAGCAGGTGGAGTTGGAATTAAAACATCTTAAAACTTCACCGATCACTGTTAAGTCCACTTCGGTTTCAAAACGAAATGAATCAAATTAAGGAACAAGTGTCCCCATTGATGTGTTTGCCTGGCAGAAGACAAGGGAATCTAACGCAGCTGTATCGGCTACTGAATACGAAGTCTAGAATTACCAGTAATAACATCATTATACGCGTTCGCATACCGTTGGTTTATATACAACCCTGTCAAATATTTGCACTAATATCGGTACCTATCCTAACGATAAATCTTCACATTTCTATAATACCATCAACCATTGATTGTCACCTAGAACATTATATGCACCAGTTAACCAAGAAACCTTCAAAGAGTGTTTGAAGGAAGGATTGCTGGTGTGTGTGGGATATTTAAATGTCGCCTAGTTAGCAGCTCTGTAGCAGAAAGTTACCACTTTCTTTACGATCAAAGGTGATATTGGTTCAACCTTTTGTTCTAGTTTCAAAATATTCCATCTGATGGTCCCACATCCATCTTTCTTCTCGTCAAAATAAAATTCATTGGATTTCATTACATGAATCAAGCCACACCATTAATGTTACTCAATCACCATCCTGAAGAGTTACGTTTGACAAATGAGGAATCAAAAATAGTGTCACACAACCTACCTATCCTGAAATGATCTCCATCAGTAAGGAATGCATAATCAAGAATGAAACATTACAAATTTCAACTATTGGTGGAGAACGACTAATAACATCAAACAGACATCAATTTCTGGTAACAGCCATTTTTACGCAATTCGAGTCAATCCACCTGCAGCATAGGACACGCCACAACTCCTTCCTCGAGTTAAGCACTCGAAAATTACAATCATTCGTAGCCACTTTACAGTCCAAAAAGAGAGAAAATTCCTAAACATCTTATATCTTAAGAATATTCTCATCATATAATCTAAATTCGAATAACACCTGTTAAGCAAGTCAGCCATGGTCATATTCTGGCACTGTTCCAAAATTAATATTATAATACCAATCCTGACATAAATTCCGGGTTTTAACCAATAAACAGTCGAATTCCATTCAACATTGAATAACTTCAGAAGTTCGTTCAAAAATCATATTAGAATTAGCCATCGAATTTGCAACACATTCGAGTTTAGGTTTTCTATATTATTTACATGTGACCATTAAATGGGTCATGCCCGTCATATACCATACTAAGGATCTCAGTGAGTGGCGGTTCAACTTGAGTACTCCGTCTCATCCCAAGCGATGATTTTCAACCTGCTTCGATGGTTTTTTTTATCCAGCTCACAATATTTCGATTTAAGTAACTCTTTGAAAAGATTACGCTGTGTTCCATTGAAAGTGCTATCTGCTTAGAATAAAATGCCACTAGGACTAGCAATGCTTTCTTGTATCCTCTTCTGACACATTCACGTGTGCAGATTTCTATTGCGATAATTTCCGCTTGAAATATAAAACAAGACTATGAAAATAAAGGATTAAAAATAAAAGGATTTTAACTAACCAAAGATTTAAAAATAGGGATTTCGAGGATAACCCATAAAAAGGGTTGTGTTCATACAAACATTTTAACTCAAATTATATTTCCACCACCAATTTACAACTAAATACCTCAACATCATAAATATGATATTGTGTAAACTTATATAAAAAAATCAGGGTCAAATGTTATTTTTCTACTTTCGCTCGGCTACGCGAATGTCGAACTTTTACTTTCTATTTAGCTAATTATCTAATTGAATTTTTTTCTAATGCTTTTATTTGAGGTTGTTTGATTGATTGATTGATTAGAATGTACGGCCAAGACAAAGCAGGGATCTCGGATACGCCGGGCCTACCGCACACTCCTTTTGCATATAAGAAGATGTAGGGATAGGAAAGGTTATTAGATATGATAGACTTAGTAGTCAATAGTAAAGAACAAGCCAGCACATAATTTTTGTTTCCTGGATATAAATAATCAGCAATCAAGATCCTAAAAAATGTTTAATTGGTAAATTACCTGAAATAAAACATCATTATTATGAGTGATTAACCATTCCCATATAATTGACAACCAGCGATAATTATGTATCCAATTTACAGTCTCCCGAACAACCTAGAAAATAATTTAATTAAAGAAGTGCCATGAAACCCAAAAATACAAAAACTATCTAAGTACAGCAATATTTGTCTGCATTTAAATTTTATTCTGTAGTCTCCAAGCCATCTATAAGTTAAAAAATTCAAACATCCGCTGAAATATAAAATTCATTAGCAAACCTGGTTATAGCCATGGTGATTCCTATACCTTGTCTGCTTCCATAAAGTCATGAAAATTTGCAAGCATCCTAAAAAAATATTAATTAGAATTAAAATTTAATTTAAACAGGAATCGGGTAACACTGTTGCTATGTAACCTTAATACAATTTCCCTCCTCTGATACTTTGATCTACGTTTGATACGTTTGACCTACTCGTATTAAAATAATTGTATTAAACCAATTGACGTAAATCAAATTAAATCCTACATATACAATTAAATTAAATTAAGTTAAAATAAGAAAAATTAGAATTAAAATGAAATTAGAATTCGACCTATAATTAAAAATTTGTAATTAGGTTAATAATGGAATGATATTATATTCCTGGTGACCGATTGAAACAGCTTATAAAGAAGAAACCCCTAAATTACAAAATATTTATATAAATCAACTCAACTCGAAATTAAAATGGTTATGTGTAAATTATAATTTATTAGTTTCTAATAATAAAACTCAGTATTGTTAAATGTCCAATCAGGAAACTAGCTATAAAGGATATAATTAATATTGAACATCTCGAACGATTCTAGATTCATAAATTCCTAAATAAACTTAATCAATAATTTCAATAGTTTAATGCTTTTTATTTAATGTTGTATAGATTTAATATTTTTCCACTACTGTATTAAACAATCTAAATTACTTTTTATAGGACCAAACCATTCATGTTAAAACAGGTGCTTAGAACTATAAAATTAAAATGCACAAAGAGGAGAAAAAAGAAAGGAAACCAAACCCGTATGTCAAAGCGTCAATTATTTCCAAATTTTCATATTGGTAAGTTCATCCATAACCAAGTCTGGTTAGACAATTTCTCTAATATTCTCTTCTTGCAGGTACTTAAAAGATTTATTCAAAGTTGGCCTAAGTCGAACCATTACGGTTGACGATATTTACGAAACTATAGAGTCGCATCGAAGTTCAACGGTTACAAGAAAATTTGAAAAATATTGGGAACGTGAGAAACTAAATCACAAATCGCCAAGTTTAATAAGATGCATCTCAAAAATGTATTATAAGAGTCTATTTATACTAGGATTTTTACTAGCCATATCAGATACAGCAATTAGGTAAGACATTGGAAATGCATTAATAAGTCCGGTAACTACTAAAAAAATGTTGTATTACAGAATTGTAAGCCCACTGTGCTTGGGCGGTCTAATAACCTATTTTACACCTGAGCAAACGGAAATTAACAAAAATGAAGCGTATTTATATGCCCTAGGAATTATATTATGCAGTATTCATCCATTATTTGCATTCCACCCGTATAATTTGTACTTAAACCAAGTAGCATTGAAGTTAAAAATGGCGGTCTGCGCATTAATTTATCGTAAGGTACGTACATTTCATTAAAACCGGAACCATTCTCGAAATTTAACCGGTAAATTTTCATTCCAGTGTTTAAAATTATCAAAATCCATGGGATACGATGGAATGAACGGTCATGTGATAAACCTAATGACGAACGATGTTGGCCGTCTCGATATTATTAATTGTATACATGATTTGTGGAAAGGTCCATTTGAACTTTGTCTGCTTGGGTATTTTGTGTATCGCGAAATTGGACTATCCGCTCTACTTGGACTCGGATTCATTTTAAGCTTTATTCCGTTACAAGCATGGCTTGGTAAAATGATGGCAAAAATCACAACTAACCAATCACAACGAACCGATAATCGCGTACGTTTTATGAACGAAATAATTCAAGGTATTCAAGTGATCAAGATGTATGCGTGGGAAAATTCGTTTAGTAAAATTGTTGATAAAATTCGACGAAAAGAAATTGGGGCGATCCGTAAACGCTATCATCTAATGACGTTACATTACTCCATAACGATAGCTGGACGATTTGCATTATTTTTATCATTATTTTGTTATGTGAAATTTGGGAATACGCTGGATGCACGAAAAGTTTTTGTTACATCGGTCATATTCAATATACTAGATTTGCAAATGGTATTTTTTTGGCCCGAGGCAATTAAATGTTATGCGGAATGCTATGTGGCCATGAAACGTATTAAAACATTCCTGTTGCGGCATGAAAAAATTAATAAGCTCGAAGAAGACGATAACGAAAAATTAATAACGGCCGAACGAAAAGAAAATCCTACTGCAGCCAATAAAGGGATCATAATAAAAAATGCAACGGCTGTTTGGGATCAAGAAGTCAGAGATCGAGGAATATTTTTAATTGATTTGTTAGCAACTGCAAATAGTTTGACGGCAATTATTGGTAAAGTTGGATCTGGTAAATCAACATTGATCAATGCCATACTCGGTGAACTAGAATTATGCGAGGGTTCGATGGAAATAAATGGCAAAGTTAGTTATGCTGCACAAGAACCGTGGTTATTTGAAGGGACCATCCGACAAAATATTGTATTTGTGGAAACATTTGATGAAGAACGTTATAAAGAGGTATGCCGAGTTTGTGCCCTCGAACGAGATTTTGAACTACTGCCTAATGGTGACGGTTGCATCGTAGGTGAACGTGGCGTGATTCTAAGTGGAGGCCAAAAAGCTCGGGTCAGTCTGGCCCGAACTATTTATAAGAAAGCTGACATCTATTTACTTGACGATCCGTTTTCGGCAGTCGACGTAAATGTAGGCCGACAAATATTTACTGAATGCATTGAACAATTTTTAAAATCCAAATGTGTTTTATTGGTTACCCATCAACTTCAGTTTATTCAGAACATTGAACATATTATTTATATGAATGGTGGGCGAATTGAGTTACAGGGCGGTTATAAAAAAATAGCACAATTAAAATTAGATGAAATACTAAATTTACACCCACAAAGCGAAAATCAGAGTACTGTCTTACCAGAGCAATTCGTTACCAGTGATAATGAATCTGAAAAAGAAACGAACTGCTCTAGTCAGGAAGCAGAAGACGAAAAGTTACAAGAAGGCAGTATCGCGCTAAAAGTGTTTAAAATATATTTCAAATCGATGAACAGCACATTATTTATTATTTTCGCAGTTGCAACAGTATTTGCCGCCAACTTTCTTAATCGTGGCCTTGATTACTTCTTATCCGAATGGGTGAATTGGGAAGAACTACATAAATCTCATCAACATTTTAATGAAACAGTATCTAATCAGATACTAGACGATAAAAGAGATTTTTTCTTGAATGCCTATTCAGTATTAATCGTGATGCTGGTTATTTTAACCGTGATTGGGTACACCTCATATTTTAATTTAGCTCTCAGAGCGTCACGAAATCTACACGATAAAATGTTTAAAGGTATTATTCGAGCTGCGATGACATTTTTCAATAATAACTCATCAGGAAGAATTTTGAACAGATTTTCTCGCGACATAAATGTGGTCGACATTGATTTACCGCTCAGCCTAATAGACACATCCATAGTAAGTATTATGAATTATGGTATACCATTCATAAGAATAAACTTATTTTATTTACCACTAGTTTGTAATGGATGTGACTGCAATAGTAACCGTTATCGTAGTTATTAACTACTGGTTGTTGCTTCCGGCAATTGTAATGTGCCTTTGCTTCCTCTTGGTACGACTTATTTACATAAATACATCAAGATGTATAACAAGATTAATCGCATTGAGTGAGTGTATACCCAATATCATCACAAGTTTGAGTCTTCTTGTTTTAAATTTAATTTTATATTTTACAGCACACAGTCCGGTACTAGCCCACGCCAATGCAACTTTACAAGGACTTCCTACTATACGATCCCAAAAGGCAGAGAAAATAATTACAAAAGAATTCGATAAAATCCAGGATTTAAATACCACGACTTCATTTATGTGTAATGCCGCTGCAACAGCATTCGCATTTTGGTTGGACATTATCTGCATCTTTTATATTGGAACTGTCACACTAAGCTTTCTGATATTTGAGGATGCCACCATGTTTCTAGGTGGTAGCGTTGGTGCAGCAATAACAGTATCTCTAGGATTACTTGGCCTATGTCAGTGGGGGATGAGTCGTGCTGCTGAACTAGAATTGTCCTTGATTGGAGTAGAACGTGTAAATGAATATATAGATTTACCTTCTGAACCCCCATTGGAAACTAGCGTGAAACCATCACCAACCTGGCCGTCCGAGGGTAAAATCGAATTTGATCATTTATATTTTCGATACACCCCAGACGGAGATTACGTTTTAAAAGATTTGCATTTCTTAGTACAACCTCAGGTAACAAGATTTATATTTTAACTAATTCAAGAATATTTTAACACTGGTCAATATTTTTAGGAAAAGATTGGTGTTGTTGGCCGAACAGGTGCCGGAAAATCCAGCATCGTGCAGGCTTTGTTCCGGTTAGCGGACATCGACGGAATTATTAAAATTGATGATGTTGATATTAACGGATTAGGTCTACATGATCTACGTAGCAAACTAGCAATTATACCTCAAAATCCCGTACTATTTTCTGGTACGCTCCGAATGAATTTAGATCCGTTCGAGGAAAAGTCCGATTTCGAAATTTACGACGCTCTTGAAAAAATTGAAATGAAAAAATTTGTAACCGACATGGCTGAAAAACTAGAGTATAAAGTTTCAGATGATGGTTCAAATTTTAGCACGGGACAAAAACAATTAATTTGCTTGGCGCGTGCAATCTTACGAAATAATAAAATCCTAATACTGGATGAGGCCACAGCGAATATAGATTTGGAAACAGATAATTTAATTCAACGGACAATTCGTGAAAAATTTTCGGACTATACCGTAATTACAATTGCACATCGTTTAAATACCGTTATAGATAGTGATCGTATACTAGTAATGGATAGTGGTAAAATTGTAGAATTTGATCATCCACATACACTGTTATCAAATCCTGACGGACATTTTAGGAAATTAGTGAATCAAACCGGCCAAATTACGTGTTCAACGTTAAGGGAAATTGCGAAGCGAAATTACAGTGCTCGTAAAAAGATCGATTGATTGGATTATTAATCGGATATATAGTAAACGGTATAACACAAAATACAAACAACCAGCGATTACGGTGCAAGCAACGTATGGCAACAGGCAGGCACTGTTTCTGTCAAATAATCGCGATTTCATATCGGATGAAATAAAAATGTGTATTATTTACGCAATAAAATTAAATTTATTGTCATAGTTTTATTTATTTAGTTAGAGCTACTTAGCTGGCACGCCAAAGAAAGAAGTGAAAGACAACTGGAGATTGATTTAAACACTCTCACATTCATGGATTGAAAAGTTTTGGTTAGGGCGGCTACGCTGCTCTAGAGTGTCCTATATTTATTCCATATATCGCTGCTAGGACTACGCCTCTATACCATTCTATATAAAGAAGCTTAGTCCCGACAGTATTAATTAATAGCTAGCTATTCAACGTGTTTAACAAATTAAGCATAGCTTTAACTAAATTATTTCTTTTATACTCAAATTGTTACAAAATTTTAAGTTTAAAGAAATTAATTTAGTTACGGCTCAGCTTAATTTGCTAAACATCATATACTGCTGATGAAACCACATTAAAACAGTGATGAAATTCTAGATACTTTGGAATTATTAATTTCCGAATTCTTTACTTTACGTAACAGGCCGGACGTCCCAACATCTTTTAATGTTCATCTCCAGACACAAGATTTCTTCTGTCTAAGATTAAACTCGATTCTCACCAAAACGAGATTATCGCAATCCAATTGACTTTAATAGTAATATTTTATTAAAAAATATTAAACAAATTTCAGTATATTTTCTCCGTAACCATTAAGTCGATTATTTAGTTGAATGTAGATAAAGTGAAATGAGAAAATTTTGTTCCTAAAATTTTTAAAACGAAAATTCTTCGATCATAAAAATAAAATTCTGGTTGATTTAACAACATGATTCTACGATAATCACCTATAACTCTCGCACTTGTCATTTTTGGGATGGTAATCTATAAGGTTTTAATTCAATCTGAAGAGGACCATTGTTCACCAAAACAATTTCGATTACGAACTGAAATTCGGAGTATTTTCAAATAATAAAATCGATAAGCCATCTGTTCTAGACGCTGTTCCATTTAATACAAACGTACTTTTTAACTTAAATTCGTCTTGCGTTGGAGGGATCCTAATGGAAATTTATCAGTGACGGCAACATGGCAATTTACTGAAAATAACAATCTTCCGAAAACAACAATTCACCGAAAATATTTAAATGAGTAATTAATCAGGTTTTCTATTTCGGATCATATTTCTGTTTGAACGATTTTACTAAAGAGAGAGAGCCTTTGGGTGCTAAGAAGTGTCTTAATTTCGAGAAAATTCGTTTAGGTCCCTAGTTTGTGTACAACCAAAAAATTAATTTTGGATATGTGTGGCGATGTATAGTTCTGAAAAACTGACAATTTGATTGGATGTGAGTTATTTCTTAATCGATTGAGGTGATATGAGACTCGGCTTTAATGATGAAAATTAGATTCCCTTACGAGTTCCAAAAGTAGGCCATTTCTCAACGCATTGCGCGATAGTACTAGGTTTGTAGAGTTTCGGATGTCGTGTTAGAACTCAGTTTGTGTGCTAAAAATGAAATTCCAATATCAGATTCAGATTTGACAAAACTCAGTTTTTGACATGAAAATGGAAACTTTCAATGATGAAAATCGAATTCCAATAAGATTTCGAGATGTAAAATTTCTAATTAAAGGGATTAATTCAAAACTTTCTCATCCGACTAATAAGGAACTAAGTTCAATGATAAAAATTGTTACAATGTAAACCGTATGAGGTTCCAAAAATAAAACTTTGACTAAAACTAACCCATTTACTCAACTGATTGGGATTAAACTAGGTTTTTAACACGAAAACTTGGTTGCAAAATAAGTTCTGAATAACGGGCAGTCTGAATGAAGCTAGTCCATGCATTACATGAATTTCAGAAAAAAACACAACATTTCACTTGAGCTGTTCGATAGTGTACCATATGCCATAGTTGCAGCATCAAGACACACACAATCCTTTATGTAGATATTTTCACCAGTGCCTATTGGATAAACTACACTCATTATTAATGGAGGCTCAAACCTATGCATGTAAATCCTCTGCTGCTATATTCACAGATCGCAATACCATCGGAGTTTTATAACTTCGTTTTAAAATCGGATTACTTTATTTATGTAATTTGTGAAACTTCGTTAAAACCCGGCATATGGAGTAAGGAACAATACATTTTAAACTCTGGAATGTTTCAGTAACCTTAACCACCTCAAGAACTGAACGAATTGCGATTGAATTTAGTTATTATGCAACAAACTCGTCAGATTTAGTACTTGTGCTTGGTGATTTTAATCTTAAAAATATAATCTGGAATTTTGAGCTGGAACTAAATTTTATTTTGCCATGCAATAAAACAACAGATGCGGAATCTTTATTTCTCGACGCCATGCTTGGTTATAATTTGAACCAAATAAACATCATTGCGCTAATAATCGTGATAGATTTTTGGATGTTGTCTTCAGCAACGAAAATGACACTGCTAAAATTTCGAAATCAGTGTCGCCTTTTGTCATAAATGACATCATCTGAACTAATTTAAAGCCACCTTCGAAACACCTACAACCAATCAAATACAATTTCAAGAAATTAAATCGTGTACTACATACTTACCTAGAATTAATCAACTGGGAAATATCTCTCAATTCTAACGATATAAACGAAAATGTTGACAAATTTAATGACATCATGCTGCAAGGTTTTGAACTTCTTGCTAAATTTCAACGATCATTATGTTACCTAATCAATCACTCCTAAAGCACCGGCGTTTTGGAAAAAATGGAAAGTTGTAAAAAACCAACAAGAATTTAGGCCTGGCCGATCCACATCGACTAATCTGGTTGAATTCACTAGTAAAATAAATAACGAGATAGAAAAACATCATCAAATTGATGTAGCGTACACCGATTTGAGTAAAGCGTTCGCAATTTTGAGATTTCACTCGATTACATAAATTAGTTCAAAACATATCTAACAAACTGGCGACAATTTGTAATAATGGCGTCTGGCGTTCCCCTGGATTTTTATTGTTTTCAAAGATCGAACCCAGATAATAAAAAAATCAAACGGCGAAGGAAAGGAATACAAAATCATGTCTTTTCATCGTAGAAGGAATCCGTTAATTATTAGTCAACTCATTCCGTCACAGCGCCGAAGAACCTGGCGTTCAAGATGTAATAAGTGAAGATTATACAAACAGTGCAAGTAGTGAAAAAGTGTTTGAGTAACTCACCACGAATTATCTCATTAAAAATTAGTGATCGGAAAAGTTAGCAAGAACAGTAAATCTGGCATAAAAACGTTATACTCATGGGAACATAACTGATATGTCAGAAGAAGAATAACTGTTCCACTGAAGTAACGAAGTTGAACAAGTGATACGAGTTCGTACCAATAGTAGACAATTTGCAAGCATAAACGCTTATCGCTAAACGGGATTCATACAGCCGTTATCCATCAGAAGACACACGCCATTTCCCAACAAAAACCAGAAATGCCCTATAAATACCTCTGTTGGAAAAAATAATTCACAGATTTTTTACGTTGGAAGTTAAAATTCAATTAATTTTAATGTGTCTAATAATTTTAATAATAAGAAACAAGAAACTCAAATTATAATAAAAAACAAATAAAAAAGTGGCAAACCCGTAATATTTATTTACCATAATATAATTTCAAAAATTAATTTATAAAATTATTAGTGATAATAAAAACTGACTATACAATTAGCCGACATTCAAAACTCCTTAATACAATTAAGCGGAGCCCTTAATGTACAAATTGAACTAGTAACAAAATTGAAAGACTACTGTACAAACTAGAAAACCCTGTGCTTCCAACGACAACAGCAAATGCATTGATGACACCAAAAGACCAACTTAAAAGATATTCGGCAAGCTGCCCGACTGTCTAAAGGAAATACAAATATTTGATGACAAACCAACCCACTACATTTCGTGGGTACACAACTACGAGAATATTTTGCGAGATTATACACATCATGCGAAATAAACTTATATATCGAGCAATCCTTCAACAAAAATACAACATCAAAATTACCGAGCACCACATGGTATTCAAAATCAAAACAACTTTCCACCACCACGACCAAGTTATCCGAAGCCGCCAACACCAATGCAGATCGACAGATCAATGCAGATAAAACAAGTTACATAAACCGGTCAACCAATCACGAGAACCAAATTGGAAAACGGGAACATTCACAGCATAACGAACCGCGCAAACAACAAAGGGTCAATCTATCGAAACACAACCCGAAGAAGAATATTACAACCAACTAGTCAACGATAACACGGAAGATGAATCGCTTATCGACGACCAATACACAGAAGATGGCTCCGAAGTAAATTTTATGGTACAAGCCTGTACATGAATACAAGCTAAAAAACTAACTCCAAGTTGTGCTTATAACATCAACGTTTAAAACGGTTTGAGGCCCCGTAAACAATACAGAAACAGTCGACACAGGAGTAAGAGCTGAAATTAACACAACTATCGCAGAACCAACATACACAGTCTTATATCCTTACAATATGAGGCAAGAAGTCGAGAAACACATAAACCAGCTGTTAACGAATGGAATAGACTATCTAAAGAGCCCATTTAATTATATTTCATATTAATATTCACCAATATGGGTTGTCGACAAAAAGAGGAATTAAAGTCTGGGTTCCATCTGATAAGACTGAAGGAAGCCGATATATAGAAAAACACATCCTTTTCAACAATGAACGGAAAATATGAATTTTTACGACTTCCGTTTGGTTTAAAAAGCACGCCCGCCATCTTTCAAAGGATGATCGACGACGTACTAAAACAGGTCATCGAGGAAATATGTTACGTCTATCCTATATAGACGACATAATTATCTTCGGCGGAAAAACAGAAGAAGAGCATATACAAAACATCGTGACAATCTTCTCAAAATTCTGGAAAATACCAATCTAAGAGTCAATTTGGATAAAGCAGCATTCCTAAAACAAGAAACGGAATTTTTGTGTTTTCTGATCTACTATCAACTACTATCAAGGCAACATGGGCAAAGGTAGACTCATCACCTACATCTCTTGGTCACTGAATAAAACGGAGGAGAACTACGCTACCAACGAGAAGGAGGTGCTAGCCATAATTTGGGCCCTAGATAATCTAAGGAACTAATTTACGGAGCAAGAAAAAAATAAAAATCATAACCAACCACTGACGTTTGCAATGAGCAATAACAACAACAACGCTAAACTAGAAAGGTGGAAGACTCGTCTAGAAGAATACAACTATGAAATTACCTACAAGCCAGGATGTACCAATAAGGTCGTGGACGCCCTATCAAGGCTTGAATTAGAGGCAAACACTTTGTCTACAGACAGAACCACACATAATGAGTAAGAGGATTCAACGGATATCGACAAGGTGTTGCCATCCCATCATTCTTACCATCACAATTATTGCACGAAGCGCTTAGACTTAATTTTCCTCATCAACAAGAATTAAAGTTAGACATCAAAACAGAATCCTGTTCATCAACAAACCAATCTACAAAGAAGATATCTCCAGTGAACGGCAAAAAAATAACGAATCACATGTTTAGGCTCAACAAGAATATATATGGATTATTGTCAGTTTGAATCGTGCAAACTACGTTATATGAGATATTTTGAATATAGGGGTTTTGTATACTAGAGCTAGTTGAGAGTGATAAAGATGGTTTGGGCACTAAACAATCATAATGGTTCCCAGAGTAAGTGAATTTTATTTAAATAATCAACATCGTCTGAAAAATTCGATTCGAGCAAAATAAATGTTAATTTAGATCATTTGCATCTTCGGTACAGCGAAAAGACATTTAGTGTCACCCCAGAAGCCTCTCAAAGATATTTCCAATATCTGAAATAAAAAAGATTAAATAAAAAATCGATTTAAGTTACGCTTATACAAATCACATAATAGTTGCAAGATTGTCTGCCGAAACAATGACGTAGCACAATGACAATACAAGAAACGATGTCGTTTTCATGTGGTTCTATTGTATTGTTGTTGTTAGTATCATAGTGAACCATATAAATGGTAATTCAAGAATTAGAATTAAACTTTTGAATAACAAGTTCGAAAATTTAGCCATTATAGATTACGATGAAACCCGGTATTACGATTAAACTATACTCCTAAACTATCATTTGGAAGAATATAGATCTCAGCGCGGACTTAGCATTACAGGGGGCATGAAGCTTACAACGCGCAGAAGGAGTACTCTAAATGTGTGCGTGGCCGGCAAATGTCTCTGCAGGTAAAACTTTGGTACCGGGTGGCATTGGGTTCTGGCTAAAATTTTAGTAATGAACAATGTAATAGAACAGATCGAACTTTATAGGGTTACGGTTGGTTCGGTTTGGGCTCCCATGGCTCCAGCTGAAGAATCAGACAGTGCACAATGATGTACTATGTATTGTGCTATTTGCGGAATAGATGGTTTGGTGCCGGTTGGCATGATTTCGGCTGGCATCGTATTGCTTCCGGCTGAAATTTTAGTTAGTACACCATGGCTTGCACTAAACTCCTTCAACTTTACCAGGTCGAGAGTGAGGCATCAATTATTACGGTCAAAACAATGCAAGTATCTTATTGTTTTTTGATTACTAAATATTACTGAATATTTTTGTATGCTTCACGATATTGTCTGTTGAATGAATTATAGAAGTTTGGTTTTTCATGTTATCTGATTATAGTGTGTTATTTTCACTTATTGCTTTGATTCATTAAATACCGTTGTCTACATGTTATGGTGATGTGTCTTGTTGAAGAATCCTCGCCTTGTTTTACTGTAACAACTTTTACAACACCACTGAATCGTTGAAAAATGTAGTTCAGCTTTTATTAAAAGTAGTTGATCTTCCGTCATGTCATAACGCCACTGTTTTCAAAATAGTAAATCTGGTGAGCGGGTTCCGTCTTGTAACATACTTTAAATTTTACTTGCCGAGTGTTACTACTAGATCACTGACTTATCTATTAAGAAGTATTAAGCAAAAACGTCGTCTACGTTGGACGAAAGGCCTTTAGTTTAGACATGGTTCTATTTGAGCCAATACGGTTGAACGCCTTTCTAAAGTTAGTGTATGATCTTCAAAATTTTTTTTGCTTTGGCGGTTTGTCGATTTCAGGCTTTGAGGGTTTAACAGAGGGACTGAAATATCATTTTTATTCTGTTATTAAATTCGCTTCTTTAATAATTTACTAGCTCCCACGAAATGTATATCGCAATCGCTAAATAATTTTATGCATAAATCTTTTATTTGATGCAACATCTTTGAGGACCATGCATATGAATATAGATATACAGAGATATATTATATTTCAGCCCTCAATTTTAATAACTAGCTGGAATTATCTTGTGGCTTCTCTTATATCCAAACCAGTACCGCCATAGAATGGGTCCTGCCGAATGTTTTGTCGCCCTCGTTAAATTTCAAGGCCGTTCTCACTTAAGTATTTTTTATAATAAAAAGGCTATTTACTCAATTCCAATCTTGAAAAGAGATTGATTGATTTAGAGGTGATCAAAGGAACATACTTAATTAACAGACACGTGGACTATAACGGCTGAAATATGATAACCGAATGAATCTTCCGATTATTCTTATCTCAACGTTTCCGTTTTGTGTACTTTGCAACATTACAAATTTTCAAATGCTTTATTTTCCCTTGTTAAGATAAGTTTATTGTAAATTATATTTATACGTACCTAAACCCGAAATTATTAAAGATAAGCTTACAATTTGTATTCAGATAAGAGAATGTAGCAATAAAACTAATCAAAAATACATAATGTAATTTAGTCTTGTGCCGTAATGATTGTGGAAAACACGGGTTAGTCAATTTTATTTATGGTAGATAATTATGTTGCCCAGTATAAATTTAGCATTAAATCTGGTACTGGACAGCATACCATACATTAGACGTGATTAAGCGATTTTATGTGATTTATATTACAAAATTTATTTATTTATTGATTTATTTATTACAAAATTAGTTTTAATTGAACAACAAAACTATATATGCTTATTGTAAATAATTTTGT
The DNA here is from genome assembly GCA_963691935.1 of Nephrotoma guestfalica. NCBI lineage: Eukaryota > Metazoa > Arthropoda > Insecta > Diptera > Tipulidae > Nephrotoma > Nephrotoma guestfalica. Next base: position 256,421,177 of record OY829913.1, read on the forward strand.
TCATCTTAAAACTTTGTGTTTAATGTGGTTCATTCAAAAGTATATGTGCTTATATGTGACTTTTAAAATTATTTAAAATTGTTTGTAGAATAAATTGACTAATGACAAGAGAAAACGCGAAAGCGTAAGTTAAAATTTATTTTACCTCACTCACTAATTACCTTATTTCTACGATTAGGACCCGGAAATATATAAGAATTGGATTCGTAAGATTTTGGTATCTGCCGTTTATATACAACCCAGAAATGAGCGAGAAACGGATTTGGTTTATTCCTTATTAAGAAAAACAATTTTCCGCTTAGTCCAGGCTTTAAGAAAAATAATGCTCAGTTTATTCCATTTATCATATAATCTTTATAAATTTTTGCCTCCTTAGAATTCCAATTCCACCCTTCAATTTCATAATCGGATATAAATGGATATAGACAAGTTTTATTCCACATAACAGCCAAATTCTGGAATAATATTATTCAATCCTATTCTACAAACCGAATTTGACTAGAATCGGTTAAGAATTACGGAGTTAAATTTAGCGTGGTCTTATGATTAAAATTAAATTTTTTGAATAATCGGTAAGAAAAATTAACATTTTCCATTCATGCTAAATAACAAAATTTCATCTAAAACTCGTTTAATAGTCGTAATCCGGCCCTACCTCTTTCGGGGTTGGGTCATATTTGTGCAATAAGCTCTTGGGTTATTTTCATAAGAGATGTTAATCCATAGTCATTGCTGCGTATTAAAAATTCAATACAAATCATTAATGTGTTGAAAATAAATGAAAGTTTTTTATCACAAGAATAAGTTCAGGTATGGCTGAAATTATCAGGCTTGATAATATTGCAAAACACGCCGCTCATATAATCAGTTTTTAAATCTAAATTCAATCCTGAACACAAAATTTAATTATTATGGTCAAATGTCATTCAGCAAGGCTAAATTTCTAAACATCGTCTAACGTACGCATAGTCACATCATATGTACAATCCAAATTCGGTCAAAACCTGTTAGAAACATTCATAATACGTTCAGCATGCCCATATGCTACAACTGAATCCAAAATTCATATTATAATATCAATCCTCATCTTACACAAGAAATGAAGACCTTCACAGGGACGTACAGATGGAATACATCAAAGATGAAATAAAAAAGCACGCCGCCAAACACGAAATAAGGCTCCAGGAACATGGAAACACCTATATTCGCCATATGATAGATAACCTTGTGGTTGAAAGAAAACTTCAAAGAATTAGGCCACTTGACCTAGTACACATACCAAATTAAAATTAGTATTTTAAATAGGTTTAATTAATTTTGGGACTAACCATTGGGTTTCACCCCAACAAATCAGAATTATTTAAGAAATGTAAAATTTGTAAATTTGAAAGATAAATTGCTAGATGAACACAGTCTCAGTTGTAATTAATAAAGAAAAAAATCCTGATCTGTACCAGATTTGATCGTAGATGTTTAAGAAATAGTCGAGTCCACTAAGAAATAGTCGAGAAATAGTTCCACTCAACATTGTAAAACTTCAGAACTTCGTTAAAAATTACATTAAAATCCTCCATCGAGTATGATCAAGTCAGTTTTTTATTAAATGAGCGTGGACATAGACTATCACGTAAAATAAGGACTTAGATTCTTGAATTATCTAAAATGCCATTATTTCAGGTAAAATAATGGGTTTGAAGTTGGGCCATTGAATAGTATATACTTTGACAAATTAGAATTTTTAAGAGCGAGTAGATGGGTTGGTTTGTGGAATTTGCAACGGTTCTTTTAGATTACCCGATTACGATTTTTCCAAGTGACCGTTGTAATGGGCAAAATCCTATCATAAATAGGGTTTTCCAATAAGAGTGATATGATCCAAACTTTTCTCGCAATAATTCAATTGTTGCACTTGCTGTGTGGCACGTAGCCCCATCTTGTTGGAACCAAATGTTGTCAAGATCAACTTCTTCCAATTTCAGCCATAAAAAGTTGGTTATCATTGATCTATACCGATCTCCATTGACAGTAACGGTGTTACCAGCTTCATTTCGAAAAAAAAACGAACCGATGATTCCACCAGACCAAAAACCACACCAAACTGTCAATTTAGGTGAATGTAATGGTTTTTCATGAATAATTTGTGGATTTTCTTCGCACCAGAATCGACAGTTTTGTTTATTTACCGCACCACTCAGATGAAAGTGAGCCTCATCGGAGAAGATGATTTTCTTAAAAAAATCGTTATCGTTTGTAATTGCAATTTGTAAACGTTGTTCTTGCGCATATCTCACCATGATGAAATTGTAAACATTACTGAATACAATGAAACAAAAATGACAGATCATGACATATTACAAATCGCCGAAATGTCACTTAAAAATCGTATCATTCTTATTGGAAAACCCTTTACAATGATTGGCGGTCGAACTTTAGTACTTCGTTTAGATGCCTGATATTGTAATTAAGAATATTTTTAGTTTGCGCCTCATCATCCCAAGTGATGTTTCCCAGCCTACTTCGATGGTATTTTTATCCAGTCCATAATATTTCTATTTAAGTGATTCTTGAAAAAGCGCTGGGTTCGAAGCCGAAGAAGGTGCTATGGGCCCCCTCCCTAGCCCAGGTATCAGCCGCCTCGTTACCTAAAATAACAGAGTGGCCCTAGAGGGATCATATTAAGGCAATGTTGAGTTCTTCTACTTAGTTCATTTAAAAAGCAGTAATTGCCTCGTATCTGCTTTAGCATAGATGTAGATTTTGAAAACGGAATTTTGTAATTCGATATTCCGAGAATAGATTTCTTAAACGAAATTACAAGTAAATACCTGGACAACATAAATATGATAGTTTTCTTTATTGTGTAAACTAATAAATAAAATTAGGGCCAAATGTGATTTTTCTACTTTCGCCCATCTACGCAAATATTGAAATTTTACTTTCTATTTAGCTAATTATCTAATTGAACTTTTTCGAATGCTTTTTATTATATTTTATTTTATATTTAATATTTTGTTATTACTGTATTAAACAATCTAAAGTAACCATTTATGTTAAAACAGGTGCGTAAAACTATAAAATTAAAATGCACAAAGTGGAGAAAAAAGAAAGGAAACGAAATCCGTATGTTAAAGCGTCAATTATTTCCAAATTTTCATATTGGTAAGTCTACCCATAGCCAATTTAATTTAGTTAGGCAATTTCTCTAATAATCTTTTTTTGCAGGTACTTAAAAGATTTATTCAAAGTTGGCCTAAGTCGAACCATTACGGTTGACGATATTTACGAAACTATAGAGTCGCATCGAAGTTCAACGGTTACAAGAAAATTTGAACAACATTGGGAGCGTGAGAAACTAAATCACAAATCGCCAAGTTTAATAAGATGCATCTCAAAAATGTATTATAAGAGTCTATTTATACTAGGATTTTTATTAGCCATATCAGAAACAGCAATTAGGTAAGATATTGGAAGTGCATTAATAAGTCAGGTAACTACTAAAAAAATGGTATATAACAGAATTGTTAGTTCACTGTGCTTGGGCGGTCTTGTAACCTATTTTACACCTGAGCAAACGGAAATTAGCAAAAATGAAGCGTATTTATATGCCCTAGGAATTATATTATGCAGTATTCATCCATTATTTGCATTCCACCCGTATAATTTGTACTTAAACCAAGTAGCATTGAAATTAAAAATGGCGGTCTGCGCATTAATTTATCGTAAGGTACGTACATTTCTCTAAAACCGGAACCATTCTCGAAATTTAACCGGTAAATTTTCATTCCAGTGTTTAAAATTATCAAAATCCATGGGATACGATGGAATGAACGGTCATGTGATAAACCTAATGACGAACGATGTTGGCCGCCTCGATATTATTAATTGTTTACATGATTTGTGGAAAGGTCCATTTGAACTTTGTCTGCTTGGATATTTTGTGTACCGCGAAATTGGACTATCCGCTCTGCTTGGACTCGGATTCATTTTAAGTTTTATTCCGTTACAAGCATGGCTTGGTAAAATGATGGCAAAAATTACAACTAACCAATCACAACGAACCGATAATCGCGTACGTTTTATGAACGAAATAATTCAAGGTATTCAAGTGATCAAGATGTATGCGTGGGAAAATTCGTTTAGTAAAATTGTTGATAAAATTCGACGAAAAGAAATTAGGGCGATCCGTAAACGCTATCATCTAACGACGTTACATTACTCCGTAACGATAACTGGTCGATTTGCATTATTTTTATCATTATTTTGTTATGTCAAATTTGGGAATACACTGGATGCACGAAAAGTTTTTATTACATCGGTCATATTCAATATACTAGATTTCCAAATGGTATTTTATTGGCCCGAAGCAATTAAATATTATGCGGAGTGCTATGTGGCCATGAAACGTATTAAAACATTCCTGTTGCGGTATGAGAAAATTAATAAGCTAGATGGGGAAGAAGAGGAAACCGAAAAATTAATAACGGCCGAGCGGAAAGAAAATCCTACTGCAGCCAATAAAGGGATTATTATACAAAATGCAACAGCTGTTTGGGATCAAGAAGTAAGAGATAGAGGAATATTTGTAATTGATTTGTTAGCACCATCAAATAGTTTGACGGCAATTATTGGTAAAGTTGGATCTGGCAAATCAACTTTGATCAATGCTATACTCGGTGAACTAGAATTGTGCGAGGGTTCGATTGAAATAAATGGCAAAATTAGTTATGCTGCACAAGAACCGTGGTTATTTGAGGGGACCATCCGACAAAATATTGTATTTGTGGAAACATTTGATGAAGAACGTTATAAAGAGGTATGCCGAGTTTGTGCCCTCGAACGAGATTTTGAACTACTGCCTAATGGTGATGGTTGCATTGTAGGTGAACGAGGCGTGATTCTAAGTGGAGGCCAAAAAGCGCGGGTCAGTCTGGCCCGAACTATTTATAAGAAAGCTGACATCTATTTACTTGACGATCCGTTTTCGGCGGTCGACGTAAATGTAGGCCGACAAATATTTACTGAATGCATTGAACAATTTTTAAAATCCAAATGTGTTTTATTGGTTACCCATCAACTTCAGTTTATTCAGAACATTGAACATATTATTTATATGAATGCTGGGCGAATTGAGTTACAGGGCGGTTATAAAAAAATAGCACAATTAAAATTAGATGAAATACTAAATTTACACCCACAAAGCGAAAATCAGAGTACTGTCTTACCAGAGCAATTCGTTACCAGTGATAATGAATCTGAAAAAGAAACGAACTGCTCCAGTAAAGAAGCAGAAGACGAAAAGTTACAAGAAGGCAGTATCGCGCTAAAAGTGTTTAAAATATATTTTAAATCGATGAATAGCACCTTATTTATGATCGCCGCACTTGCAACATCATTTGCCGCCAATATTCTTAATCGTGGCGTTAATTACTTCTTATCCGAATGGGTGAACTGGGAAGAACTGCATAAATCTAATAAATATTTTAATGAAACAGTATCTGATCAGATACTAAATGATAAAAGGGATTTCTTCTTGAATGCCTATTCAGTATTAATCGTGATGCTTATTATTTTAACCGTGGTTGGATACACCTTATATTTTAATTTAACACTCACAGCATCACGAAATCTACACGATAAAATGTTTAAAGGTATTATTCGAGCTGCGATGACATTTTTCAATAATAACTCATCAGGAAGAATTTTGAACAGATTTTCTCGCGACATAAATGTGGTTGACATTAATTTACCGCTCACCCTATTAGACACATCCATAGTAAGTATTATGAGTTACCATTCATTATTATTTTGCAAAAAATTGAGTTGCTACAGATGAAACTTATTTTATTTACCACTAGTATGTAATGGATGTGATTGCGATTGTAATCGTGATCGTAGTTATTAACTACTGGTTGTTACTTCCGGCAATTGTAATGTGCCTTTGCTTCCTCTTGGTGCGATTTATTTACATAAATACATCAAGATGTATAACAAGATTAATTGCATTGAGTGAGTATGCCCAATATCATCACTAATTTTAGTCACCTCGTTTTAAATTTAATTTGATATTTTACAGCTCACAGCCCGATACTAGCCCACGCCAATGCAACTTTACAAGGTCTGCCTACTATACGATCCCAAAGGGCAGAGAAAATAATTACAAAAGAGTTCGATAATATACAGGATTTAAATACCACGACTTCATTTATGTGTAATGCCGCTGCAACAGCATTCGCATTTTGGTTGGACATTATCTGCATCTTTTACATTGGAACTGTCACACTAAGCTTTCTGATATTTGAGGATGCTGCCATGTTTCTAGGTGGTAGCGTTGGTGCAGCAATCACAGTATCTCTAGGATTACTTGGTCTATGCCAATGGGGAATGCGTCGTGCTGCTGAACTAGAATTATCATTGATCGGAGTAGAACGTGTGAATGAATATATAGATTTACCTTCTGAACCTCCATTGGAGACTAGCATGAAACCATCACCAACCTGGCCGTCCGAGGGTAAAATCGAATTTGATCATTTATATTTTCGATACACCCCAGACGGAGATTACGTTTTAAAAGATTTGCATTTCTTAGTACAACCTCAGGTAACAAGATTTATATTTTAGCTAATTCAAGAATATTTTAACACTGGTCAATATTTTTAGGAAAAGATTGGTGTTGTTGGCCGAACAGGTGCCGGAAAATCCAGCATCGTGCAGGCTTTGTTCCGGTTAGCGGACATCGACGGAATTATTAAAATTGATGATGTTGATATTAACGGATTAGGTCTACATGATCTACGTAGCAAACTAGCAATTATACCTCAAAATCCCGTACTATTTTCTGGTACGCTCCGAATGAATTTAGATCCGTTCGAAGAAAAGTCAGATTTCCAAATTTACGAAGCTCTTGAAAAAGTTGAAATGAAAAAATTTGTAACCGACATGACCGAAAAACTAGAGTATAAAGTTTCAGATGATGGTTCAAATTTTAGCACAGGACAAAAACAATTAATTTGCTTGGCGCGTGCAATCTTACGAAATAATAAAATCCTAATACTGGATGAGGCCACAGCGAATATAGATTTGGAAACAGATAATTTAATTCAACGAACGATTCGTGAACATTTTTCGGACTATACGGTAATTACAATTGCACATCGTTTAAATACCGTTATAGATAGTGATCGTATACTAGTAATGGATAGTGGTAAAATTGTAGAATTTGATCATCCACATACACTGTTATCAAATGCTGATGGACATTTTACGAAATTAGTGAATCAAACCGGCCAAATTACGTGTTCAACGCTAACTGAGATTGCGAAGAGAAAATACAGTGCTCGTAAAAAGATCAATTGATTGGATTATTAGCGGTGTTTCTTGATGCTTGATCTGATTCCGTTCTGTTCATGTTCCATGAAACAACACAAAAAAGCTTACTAGATTTCAAATCAAAATTTGAGATCTAAACAAAATTAGGATCAGGTTTTCCATATAAAATTTGGACTGATCCAGATCAATGGGTGTCATGAAACACGGCAATTATTCGGATATACGCAGGGTCTATTTTTTAATTCAACCTGAGCAGGTAGTGCACTGTCAAAAAATGTCTGCAATTTTTTATTCAAGCTGAGTAATTTTACTTTGCACACTGCGTTTTTATTTGTGAACTGGGCTTACACAGTGCAAACTCGGTTATTCAAATTTTACTCGGGAATGAATATCCGAGTACGAAGCGTGTTCAAAGTAAAAAAACAATATATTATTCTATGCACACCGGTTCATTTGACCCCGTTTAACCTTTGCTCGGTGTACCTAGGGTGACTCTGCTTGCTCGTGTTGAATTAAAAACAGGCCCTATATTGTAGACAGAACAAAACAACATAGAAACAAGCAGCAATTACGGTGCACGCAAAGTATGACAAACAGGCTGGCTCTGTTTCGGTCAAATAATCACAATTTAATATGGTGAAATGGAATAAAAATGTGTTTTATTTACGCAATAAAAATAAATTTAATTATTAAGTTTCCACTTAATTGCACGATTTTACGATTTTAATTGCACGACAATAATTTTTAATATCTAGCTGTTTATCGTATATTTTTGTCTATTTTAATTTAGATAAAGTTCCGCTTAATTTGCACAGCACGCCTAGTAGTTATATTATTGTATACCGTCGCAGATAAGCTGCTGTTATTTTTGAAACATAGAGCGGCAAAGCCGCGACAGTATGAATTAATACCCAGGCGATACTATAAATTATTAGCTAGAGGTTAATGCTTGAATGAAAATTTAAAAAATCGGATTTGAGGAATAACACGGAAAGTTCTTGAATGATTATTTGAGTCTGGAGTACATGCACTAATGGAGTACATCCCATTATCGAAGGAGACAGCAAAACTACTAATCTACTACCAACTATTTAGAAAGTGTTGGTGTCCATCCAAAAGCTGGTTAAAACAGAAATAAAATTTTGAAACCTTGGTGTAAACATTATGTGTCATTATGTATCATAAAGGAAAAATTATTTCATACTAAGGTATAAAAATAGAACTCTGACAAAAAAGGCTATGAAAATAGTTTTCCGAATTTCTTATTACTAGGCAAAGCCAGAATAGTGCCAATGGTAAAAAAGATGCAACATAAATGTTTATTTGATTTATTTAACAGTAACATGGCATAAAGGTTACCCAAATTGATTCCGATTATCGTCGGGTTTACTATCTTTGAGATGGTAATATGTAAGTTCCTAATCCAATCTAAATGTTTCTCAAACAATTTTAATTATGAACAATTATGAAGGATAATTTGGAGCATCTTTAAACAATTCAATCGGTATTCCGTCTGTTCCAGACGCTATTCCATTCCATACAAAACTTAATTAGGTTGGAGGGGGTCCTAATGGAAATTAATGAGTATCTCCGACAGTAGCAGGACAATTTAATGAAAAGGACAATTCACCGAAAATGACAGTACAACCATAACAGCACATTACGGAGAACGACAATTTACGGAAAATGCGATTCGGACCGAAAATATGTCAAATGAGTAGTTAGTTACTCAGGGTTTGCATTTCGGAGTATATTTTTGATCGAACGGTTTTGATAAAAATTTAAGAGAGTCGTTCTGCTAAGAAGTGTTCTATTCTCAACAAAATTCGTTCAAGTCTCTCGTTTATGCATAGCTTTCCCTGCTCTCAATGAGTTTCTAAGTTTAGTTTTTGTATGTCAAAAATTCACTTTGAATATGGGCTCTGGATGTAGTGAACCGATTGAGATGAAATACGGCTTCAATGATGAATAAGTTGCAAATTTGGTTCTCGATAATTGATAATTTGAAGGACAATAGACCATTTCTCAAAACATCGATGGAACTCAGTTTTTGTGATAAAAATGCGATTACAACATGAGATTCGTATCTGTTTCTTGAAAATGGCCAATTTGAATGGATTTAAGTCATTTCTCAACCGATTATATTCAAACTCAGTTGTAAGATGAAAATGGAATTTCATTTGATTTTTGGATATGGGTCTTGAAAATTATCAATTTGAATGAAACTAACATATTTTGCAACCGTTTGGAATAAGGCTCACTTTCAATTATCAAAATAGGATTCCAATATGATTTCTCTATTTCACAACCGACTATTAAGGAACTAAGTTTAATGATGAAAATTTTGGTTCTGAAACATAACCAATTTGAAACTAAGCCATTACTCAGCTGATTGGGATGAAACTTGCTTTCTTTCATGAAAAAGCGCGTTATGAATAACGGTTAATCTGAATGGAATGAAACTAGGCTATATGTCAACTGAATTGAATAATCCTTAAGTTCGTTCGATTTTAGTATTTGGTTCTAAAATTAAGAAATTTTTTGAGAATTTCCAATTTAAGTGAAAGTAAGCTATTTAGTTCTTACTCATTAATATGCAACTCGGTTTTATGTTAAAAATGGGATTCCATCCAATGAGGCGTGTTGATGTAGTTAAGATAAATCGCTAGTTTGCGCTGAAACATAAAGTATATTTTCAACTAATTTAGAATATCATATTGATGGATCTCTAAATGCAGCCCTTAAAAATAACCAATTTAAATGGAACTAAACCATTTCTAAGTCAACTCCAATCATCTGATTTGCTGAAGCTCTCTTTACAAAATAAATAGGATGCCACATGTCTCGGCTAATTAAAATGGAACTAAAATTTTTAAAACATTCTATACTAAATAAAACTTAATTTCCTTTGTTCATTTGGAATTTAATGTTCCCATATTATTTGACATATTTGATAAGGATTTTTCCTCAAGTTACCTAGTCCTCTATGGAGGCCCAAAATATCAATTATTGTTAGATTCGTTGTACAATAAGTTGAACAATATTACACTTAATGAATCTAGGTCTATATCTCTAGGTGGCAATTCTATTATTGAAGTTAATGTGGAGACAATTAAAAATAAATGCTGAATATTGTGATCCTTACCCAGATTTGAAAAGAATAGCGACTATATTCGAGACATGGTCAAGTCTTATTCTGATCAAGCAAGCAACAATCTCCTCGTCTGTGAACCTTTTCGTCACTAATAACGTACCGTGTGTAATTTTTTGTCGAATATACGCCTGATTTAATATTATTTCCTTAAACGAATAACTGGGGAGCATACAGAGCTGCAGATGGAAATTGGTGAGGTTGTTCAACAACACAATTAATTTGTTCAGAAGAATTGAATCATTTTGACGCCCGGGAAATTTGAGATGCTGAATTTAGCTCGGTATTTTCATCAGATTGCGATTTGTGGTTTAATAAACTATCTTCTGGAAGGATGCAGATCGGATTATAAGAAGTACTCTATAAATGTTTGAGTGGCCACCAAATGTTTCGACTGGTAAAACTTTGGTACCGGCTGGCATTGTACTTAATTCCGGCCGAAAATTTAATAGTGAATAATGTGCTAGAACATATCGGACTCCATACTTCAGTTAGTTAGTGCACCGCGACTTACACTAAACTCCTTCAATTTGACCGTGTTGGGAGTGAGGTACCAATTATTACGGTTTTACTAACTTGTTGTTTTTTGATTATACTAAATATTACTGAATGTTTTTGAAAAGCAAATCATAATGCTTTGAGCTGTAGTTATGATCAAGCTTCACGATATTGCCTGGTGAATGAACTATAGAAGTTTTATTTTTCAGAAAGTTTAATAAATGTTTCTCAAAACGACACGACAGCACGAAACCTAATTCAGTGCCAACCCTGTTGTTGTAAAGATTGAACTGAATTACATATTTTAATTAGTACCTAAATACAGGGTGTCCACCCGTAAAGTTTATTACTTTTTTGGAAATCGTTTATTTAATGATTGGAATTATGTATGAAGAACAATGTCTGCCAAATGTCCGTCTCTAATGGCCTTACACATGCGGGATCTTTTGATTACATTTTTCATCACTTTTGCACATTGCACCCTGTATCTTGTTAATTTCTTCTCCAATGGTCCTTTTAAGTTGTTCAATATTATCTGTTTTAAACCTTACTTTTAAGATAACCCCATAAAATGAAGTCGGGAGCAATTAAATCGGGTGACCGTGGGGACCAATCCACCCATATCACAGATCTCGAAATTAACTGTTGTGGAAACATTTCTCATAACAATCCCATGGTTTCTCTAGCAGTATGGCATGTGGCACCGTCCTGTTGAAACCATATGTTCACCAAACCATTGGCATGCAATCCTGGACTAAAAAAGTTCCAGCTGAACCATTCGATTTTCGTAAAAATATGGTCAAATGACCCCTCCAGCCCAAATTGCACACTGTACTGCCACTTTCAAGAGATGTAATAGTGATTGATGAATTGTTTGTGGATTCGCTACTGCCCAGTACCGGCTGTTGCTTTTTTACATGCCCACTTAAGTGAAAATGAGCATCGTCACTTATTATTAATTTTTCAAACCAATCCGGATTGTCATTGTCAAGCAACAGCATGTTAATGTAATTAATGATTGACTCGTGTAAAAGGTTTTCCCCATTAAAATGCATTGTTCAATCGAAAAAATTTCCATGACTAATTTGCCACGTGTGAACTTCACGAATGTCAAGTATGAACTGTCAAGTCAATATTAATATTCGCCTAAATGGCGGACCTATATTTCTGAAGTAGCTGAAAATTGAGTAACTTAATTAACTGAGAAGGTATTTTGCTCGTGCAATTAATTCGATGAGTACAGCTTGTTATCATTTTTGATATTAATGCGTTTTTGTGATGTGAAAGATAACAATCGAATAGGCGCGCTTAACTTCATAAATCTAGTTTAATGAAGAGTAACTAAATCATAGAAAGTGGAAACTTGAGCTCTAATGCGCCTTAATTTATGGTTGTTTCAATCAGGGTGTAAATAAAGACCATGTTACTAGATTAAAATTTCTTTAAAGTATTAAAGAAGTACCAATTTCTTCAAAGCGGATGTCCTGAGTATTTATTTTGCATACATTTTTGAATCAGATTATCTGATTTTCACGTTTACGTATTTTAGAAATATGGCTTGTTAAAGAATTCTCGGCTTGTTTTACCCTTACAAATCTTACAATAACACTAGGTTCGTTAAAGAATCTTTTATCAAAAGTAGTTGATCTTCAGTAGATACTGATAACGCCACTGTTTCCAAAATAGTAAATTTGGTGAGCCGGTTCCGTCTTGCGATATACTTTAAATTCATCTTACCGGGTTCAAGCACTACATCATTGACATGTCTATTCATTCATTATTCACCATTGACTTACTTGCTACGAGACAGTATATGAAATTCAATAATCTTTTTCATTTGGTGGTTGGTATTCGGTCTCATTTTCTGTGAGTTTAACAGTCAGTTTCTATTTTGTTATTAAATTCGCTTCTTTAATATTTTACTAGCACCCACAAAATGTGTACCGCAATTGCTAAATAATTTTAAATATAAACCTTTTATTTTATGGGACACCGTTGAGCACCTTGTATATGAATACAGCGGTAAAGGGATATATTTTATTGCAGTATTTGATCCCGCAATTCCCTTCAATTTTATTAACTAGTTAGCACTTTTGTCTTAGCTAGGCTACTAGAGTGTTCTGATTTATGTTAGATTTTGGATGTCTAGTTCGCAATTTTCAATAAAGGATGTGGTTGATTAGTTGACTGGGACTTAAACCCTGAGGCAGATGTACTTATTTGCACTTCTGTTAACATGTTGGCTGCTAATGTTTGGTGCTGTTGCGGTTCCCCATATATTCGAATGTTTTCTCGCCAACGGTAAATTTCGAGACCGTACTCACTTTAATAAATATTATTTATATCAAAAAGTATACAATCAATTCCAATTTCGGACAAGAGATTGTTAGATTAAGAGATGATTATAAAATCTAACCCGCTTATCTTAGACAAGTACACACATCGCACCAACAACACTAACCATTAAACTAGAGGATCATAAGAGGTAGAAAATAAGAAAAATTACTAAAGGTGGCTACTCTCACCAACATTATATTTGGTCTCTTCTGACCACCTTCTTTGGAATATTCTGACATCAACATTTAAGTTTTGTGTACTTTGCAAAATTAGTTTCAAATTCTTATTTTACATTTTTAAGATAAGGTTTTTGTAGAAATTTTATTTGTACATACCCAATCGCGAAATTATTAAAGATAAGCGTACAAGTTGTTATAAAGATAAAGAGAATGCCGAACAGAAAACTGGAGAAAAATAATCCAATTTATTGTTGTGCAATAATGATTGTGGAAAAACCCGGATTTATAAAATTTATTTATTTTGGATAATTATGTAGTGCAATTCTAAATTTAGCATTTCATCTGGTACAAACATCATACAAGATTAGGCTATTTTTATTATAACAATCATTGTGGTGATATGCTTAGGCGGATTTATGTGATTTACACTGCAACTGTTCAATCAAAATTAGTTTTAGTTGAACAACAAAACCATATGCATTGTTCATTGTAAATAATTTTATTTATTCTTAAAACTTTGTGTTCAAAAGTGTATGTGCTTAAATGTGACTTTTAAAATTGTTTGTAGAATAAATTGACAAGGGCCAATAGAAAACGTGAAAATATACAATAAAATGCATAGACAGGAAAAACAGGAAAGGAAGCCAAATCCCTATGTTAATGCTTCATTCATTTCAAAATTAACCTACTGGTATGTCCACCGATAACTAAATTTAATTAAAATAAATTGCCAAAACTTATATTCTAACAGGTACTTAAAAGATTTATTTAAAATCGGTCTAAGCCGAACTATTACCGTTGACGATATTTACGAAACTATAGAGTCTCATCGAAGTACAACGGTTACAAGAAACTTAGAAAAATATTGGGAATATGAGAAGTTAAATCACGCATTGCCCAGTTTAATTAGGTGTATTTCAAAAATGCACTACAAAAGTGTATTCCTATTAGGAATTTTACTAGCGCTGTTGGATTCAGCAATTAGGTAAGGCCATACAAAAAATGGAGAGGTGAATGTGTTGAGGGCAACACTCGGGTCTCTTTTACAGTGAAATTTTGGAATACCAGTCTTCAACAAAGGATGACCTTGTTGGTATTCCAAAATCTTTAAATTTATTTGAATTTTCTTTGTCGTTTTTTGTAAATGTTATGCATGTGCACTTCTGGTGTACAAATTTCTATCAAATTTCGTAAGGTTCTCATAATTTATGAAAAAAGCTTAGTATGAAATTTCGTTCTGAATAGTCGCCTGGACTCGTCATTTCCCATTACAATCTATTTGTTTTTAATCATGTCTTCGTAAATGCTACATAATTATCAAAATTGTTGGTGTAAAACAAAAAAACTGTGAAAGCTGCTACTTCCGGTGAACCGATTTCGACCAAACAATACTGGGATCTCCCAATGTATGAAAAAGTTTCACTATGAAGTGTCACCCCGATCAGTCAATCAGTCTGAGCTGTAGAGGAGACACAGACAATTAATCTGCACAGCACCACACCTACACAGTTTTTTTGAAAACTACTTTGACTTCGGCGAAATAGCGAAACATAAATTTACAAAAAACTCGAGGTCAAAATTGTTCATGATTACCATACTTTATCTTACTATGTAGAAAAAGCAATATATATGAAGGGATGAATGACATTTAAAAATATTTAGCTATTTTTAAAAATAAATTTGTTTTACTTTTATATTCACTTCAGTGGCGTATAGTATAGGCCCGTTGAGAAGCTATATATCCCCACAATATTATGGACTTGTTTATTTTACATTTTTTTTAAATGTCATTCCACTGATCTAACCAACAAAATTCGAACACTTTTAGGGCAAATATTTTTATGAAGCTTCAAACCATATAAAGTAGAATTGATCTTACCACGAACATTAACAACTTGTGAATCCCAGGTGAATCTGTCATTTATACAAATTCCTAGATTATTAACATGATTCGCAAACTTAATCTTCATACCATCAATAAAGATATCGGGTATCACTGGAAAACTTATTTTAGAAATCAAAATTTCTTGCGTTTTAGCGATGTTCAGTGAGATTTCATTAGACTTGGACCAAGCCAATATATTGGATAGATCCCAATTAATATTGTTAGTTTCCAATATACTTTCACTAGTAACACCAAGATAAATTTGACAATCATCAGCATATATGTGATATTTGGGGTACTTTATTGCTTGTGGTAAGTCATTAATAAAAAGGGAAAACAGAGTTGGGCCAAGTATAGGTCCTAGAAATACACCTACAGGTATACGCTCAGTCACTGATTCTTTTCCATTTACAATGACTTTTTGATATCTATCTGTTAAGTAGCTAAATATAAGTTTAAGTGCTCTATTGTCAAAATTAAGAGAAGCATCCACTTCTGTATAGTAAGATTATCCAAAGTATCGATACCCTTCTTTTTTACAATCAGAATCACAGTATTCATTTCCCAGATTTCAGGAAATTCAGAACGCATGATACAACTGTTAATCAGGTATGTGAAAGGTGATACAATATATGGTAAAATATTCTTTAGAAATTGTAAGTTTATTTTATCGTGACTGGATGAATTTAATTTAATAAGATACACGGCTTTGGAAACATCTAATTCACTTATGCTGCAAAAGGAGAGAGAAGTATGCATGTGTGCTCCATCCCCTGCAATGGAATAACTACCGATGATTGGGGTACATTGCAAAAATAAGTGTTGATAATTGAAGAGTCAAAGTCAGTAGAATCACCAGACCTACTAGTCCCCAATTCAATATGGTTAAAATTACTCCAAATTCGTTTCATGGTTAATTTAATATTTGCAAAAAAGTATTTTTGGTTGGAAATACTTATGAAGCTAGTTACCCTGTTGCGTTCTTTACGGTATAATTCTAGATTCCTCATATCGCCTGTTCTATTGTACTTTGCATATGCATGATCCCTCGCAAGCATTCTTTTAACAATATTACACTTAAACCATCGAGCAGCCGATTGGCAATTAACTATTTTTTTAGTTGGCACACAATTGTCATGAATATAATACAGGCAATCATAAAAGGATTTGAAGAGGGTCAGAATCTAACTGACTGTAGTCATGGATCAGCTTGTAGTCCCGTTTAACACGCAGTGATAAGACTTTATAAGAAATGGTCAGAAAATCATGGCCGGAGATGTCAGGCAAAGTGTGTTGACTAGACGCCAATACCCTAAAGTAATCTGACTCTGGCACAATGTATTGATCAAGCCATGTACGGTTATGTGTAGGTGAGAACGGGACTGAAACTAAATGGTTGGCTTTTAAAAGACTACGAAATTTATGGGACTTATCAAGGATTGGAATTCCTGAAAATTATCTAAATCGGGTTGCAAGGGGTTGATGGATTGTAGCAAACTACAATCAGTACAATCATAGATGGTAATATCATTTCAGCCATCAAAACTTCAGTTATACCATAAATGGACGAAAGAATAGCCTTAAGTTTAAGACATTTTTGATAGTAAATGCAAACTCCTACACCCCTATTATGTGTTCTGTTAAATCTCAAGATGCTGTACCCATTCACCGAGACAGGTTTATATAGGGGATAATTTTAACAAAAATATCGGACAGCAGAGCACCTAATGTTTTCCTTATTTTCATGGTTTACAGCTTTCTCTGCATCACCGATCTTAGTCTCAAGGTATATTCCCTTCTAATTGAATTTATTCATCAAGCTATTCATTTATTCATTCACTATTGTACCGACCTCTTGGAAAGACTATTCAAACGTTTATTTCTTGCTATAAAAACCCGATTCGAAAGCGCTGATAATTAAGGAATAATGAAGGTCAAGAATTTTGAGCGAATTTAAGTTTCATTTCATTTCAACACTTAATGTTTTTATTTTTTGTTATTGTAGAATAGTAAGCCCACTGTGCTTAGGTCGTCTCATATCATATTTTACGCCAGATCAAACGGATATTAGTAAAAATGAAGCATACTTATACGCCTTGGGGATTATATTATGCAGTATTCATCCATTATTTTTTTTCCATCCATATAGCTTATACTTGAATCAAGTAGCATTAAAATTACAAATGGCGGTATCCGCATTAATATATCGCAAGGTACGTAAAATTGGTTTAACCGTAAAGAATTTTATTAAAAACTATTTTTATTATTTCAAGTGTTTAAAATTAACAAAATCTAGGAGTTATGATGGAATGAACGGTCATGTGATTAACTTAATGACGAATGATGTTGGCCGGCTCGATATTATTAATTATATTCACGATTTGTGGAAAGGTCCATTTCAACTTGGCCTTCTCGGATATTTCGTATATCGCGAAATTGGCCAATCAGCTCTTGTTGGTCTTGGCTTTATTCTAAGTTTTATACCATTACAAGCATGGCTTGGTAAAATGCTGGCAAAATTTACAACAAATTTATCACAGCGTACCGATAACCGAGTAAGGTTTATGAATGAAATTATTCAAGGTATTCAAGTGATCAAGATGTATGCTTGGGAAAATTCGTTTAGTAAAATTGTTGATAAAATTAGGCGGAAAGAAATTGGGGCGCTCCGTAAACGATATAATCTATTCACTATACATTACTCCATAACAATTGTTGGACGATTTGCATTATTTCTATCGCTATTTTGTTACGTCATATTTGGCAATACACTGGACGCACGGAAAGTTTTTGTCACTTCGATCATTTTTCATATGCTAGATTTACAAATGGTATTATTTTGGCCAGAGGCAATCAAATATTTTGCCGAATTTTACGTTGCCATGAAACGTATTAAAACATTTCTGTTGCGTCACGAAGACATTAAACCTCTGGAAGAAGGAGAAAAGGAAAAACTAATAAAGGCCGAGCGAGAAGAAAATCCTATCGCAACCAATATGGGAATTACAATAAAAAATGCATCAGCATTTTGGAATGAAGAGGCACGAGACCGAGGAATATTTTTGGTAGATTTAACAACAACATCGAATAGCTTAACGGCAATAATTGGTAAAGTTGGATCAGGTAAATCTACTTTGATTAATGCCATACTCGGTGAACTAGAATTGAGGGAAGGGTCGATTGAAATAAATGGCACACTAAGTTATGCTGCACAGGAACCATGGCTTTTTGAGGGCACTATCCGACAAAATATAGTATTTGTAGAAGAGTTTGATGAAGAACGTTATAGAGAGGTATGCCATGTATGTGCGCTTGAACGAGACTTTGAACTTATACCTAATGGCGACGATTGTATAGTCGGTGAACGAGGTGTAATTCTAAGTGGGGGTCAAAGAGCTCGAGTAAGTCTCGCTCGAACTATTTATAAAAAAGCTGACATCTACATACTCGATGATCCATTTTCAGCTGTTGATGTAAATGTTGGACGACAAATATTCAATGAATGCATTCAACGATTTTTGAAACCAAAATGTATTATTTTGGTTACTCATCAGCTGCAGTTTATCCAGAATATCGAGCATATTATTTATATGAATGCTGGGCGAATCGAGCTAGAAGGCGATTATAAAAAGATAGCCCAACTAAAATTAGATGAAATATTAAATTTACAACTACACACTGCACATCATAGTACTAATATATTAGAACAAACGGCTTCCAACGGATACGAGTTTGAAATTAAAGCTAACCATTCGAATCAAGAAGCTGAGGATGAAAAGTTACAAGAAGGCAGTGTAGCGCTGAAAGTGTTTAAAATTTATTTTAAATCGATGAATAGCACTAAATTCCTTATAGCTTCAGTTGCAACAGTACTTGGTGGGAAATTACTTTTGCGAGCACTCGATTACTGTTTGTCCGAGTGGGTGAATTGGGAACAACTGTATAAATCTATTCAACATCATAATGAAACAGTTTTAGTTGATCCTATACCAGATAACAAAAGAAATTTTTTCTTAAATACCTATTCAGTTTTAATTGGGCTTCTGATTATTTTAACCGTGATCGGATACACCTCATATTTTAATTTGGCCCTGAAAGCGTCTCGCAATCTGCACGATAAATTGTTTAAAGGTATCATTAGAGCTGCCATGACTTTTTTCAATAATAATTCATCTGGAAGAGTTCTGAACAGGTTTTCTCGTGACATAAATGTGGTCGACAATGATTTGCCGCTTAGCTTAATAGACACATCCATAGTAAGTACTTACAGCAGCCGTATATTATATGCGTATTAATCAAATTTAAATTATTTAAACAGTTTATAATGGAGGTTGTATCAATAGTGGCGCTTATTGCAATGATTAACTATTGGTTGGTTTTTCCGGCAATTTTGATGTGCCTTTGCTTTCTATTGGTGCGACACATTTATATAAACAGTTCAAGGTGCATAACAAGATTAAGAGCCTTAAGTACGTATGCTAATCCAATTAATTTATTGGTTTAATTAGCATTAACAAATTTCATTATTTAGCTCACAGTCCGGTGCTAGCACATGCTAATGCAACTTTGCAAGGATTGTCTACAATACGCTCCCAAAAAGCAGAAAAAGTAATCGCAAATGAATTTGATAAAATACAAGATTTAAGTACGAGTACAACATTTATGTGCAATGCTGCTGCAACCGCCTTTGCATTTTGGTTAAACATTATTTGCATATTTTACATCGGAAGCGTAACATTAAGCTTTCTAGTATTTGATGAGATTGAATCCTTCTTGGGTGGTAGCGTTGGTGCAGCAATAAGTGTATCTCTGGGACTACTCAGCTTATGCCAATGGGGAATGAGTCGAGCTGCTGAATTAGAACTATCATTAATTGGAGTAGAACGTGTAAATGAATATATAGAATTACCACCAGAACCCCCATTGGAAACCAACATAAAGCCGACATCTTCTTGGCCTTCCGAAGGTAAAATCGAATTTCAACATTTATATTTCCGATATACCCCAGACGGAGATTTCGTTTTAAAAGATTTACATTTTATGATACACCCTCAGGTAAGTAAATTTAAATTATAACTAAAACAGCATTTATAAGATTGGTCTATTATTTTAGGAAAAGATTGGTGTTGTGGGTCGAACAGGTGCTGGAAAATCTAGTATCGTGCAGGCTCTATTTCGATTAGCGGACTTCGAAGGAATCGTCAAAATTGATGATGTTGATATCAAAACATTAGGACTACATGATCTACGTACTAAACTAGCAATTATACCTCAAAATCCCGTACTATTTTCTGGTACGCTCCGAATGAATTTAGATCCGTTCGAAGAGAAATCAGATTTCGAAATTTACGAAGCTCTTGAAAAAGTTGAAATGAAAAAATTTGTAAACGACATGACAGAAAAACTAGAGTTTACCGTTTCAGATGATGGTTCAAATTTTAGCACAGGACAAAAACAATTAATTTGCTTAGCGCGTGCTATCTTACGAAATAATAAAATCCTAATACTGGACGAGGCCACAGCAAATATAGATTTGGAAACGGATAATTTAATTCAACAAACGATCCGTGAAAAATTTTCGAACTACACCGTAATTACAATTGCACATCGTTTAAATACCGTTATAGATAGTGATCGTATACTAGTAATGGATGGCGGTAAAGTTGTGGAATTTGATCATCCGCATATACTATTAGGAGATCCCGATGGATATTTTAGAAAAATGGTCAGTCAAACTGGCCACATATCAAGTTCAACTTTAATTGAAAATGCGAAAACAAATTTTAATATTCGTAAAAAAGTTAATTTATTTGAATCGCAGCGATTGCGGATTTTTAGGTCATCATCAGGAGTATCTACTAGGCCTAACAAGCCGAAATCGGTGGAATGATTTTTTAAACTTTAAAAATAAAAAATAAATGTTTAATTAAAATATTTAATTATGCGAAATAAAAAACAAGTGCTAATAAAAATGTGTTTATTAAGCACATTATATCAGAATATTTTTGTTGCCGTTCAGCAGCATCGCCATTAATTTGCAAAACTAAGCAACACCAACCAAAACATTCGACCAATCAAAACATATATTCGCCAAAAATAAAATTCGGCAAACAATGGCGAGAATCATTTCAGCCAACTTACAGTTTTAAGATAACAAAATTTTACAGTGGTTCCTCCAACTAAACAGGACACTCCAAACCGAACTCCTTAATTGAATTCCATGTTCATGCAGCCAAAAGTCCTAACGTTAAAGCCTTTCATGAATTTTAGATAAGGGGCTTCGACGTAATTTTGTGGGCCCATCGAGGTTTTATGAAGTTTTAAAAACAACCCGGATTTATAACGATGATAAGGTTATCATCCGAAATTTAAAATTGTTCACTATCCGTTAACGACAAATCCGCTTACCATTTAATAGAAATTACAAAAGATAAATTATGTAATCGGGCCAGCCCAGCATCTACCCGAAACTACAGGTCCGAAAATCGCGTGGATTCGGTAGATAGATTCGGAAGCAACAGTGAAACTAAAAACTTCCGATTTCAATAAATGTTGTCAGCTGGTCAATCCATTTGCTGTACAAGAAAATAATAATGCTACCATCCCTGACCGATACCTCATTCCACATTTATAGAAATTTTGAATTTGCTTATTATCAGATTCCTATCGCGAGAGGTGATATACAGCAATACCTTGCGGCTTCGATTAGTCCCGGATTCACTATATTCCGTTTTTAAAAATCAACACATAAAAATTATTATTTTTTTGAGGTTTTTGCATTTATCCGGTTTATTGCACAACAAAAAATATGTTCTGGGTTATATCAAAACTCACGGTTTTTTCCATTTTTCGGTTTATTTTTGCGGTAATGTTATATTTCTCGAGGATTCCCCAATATAAAGCTTCACGAAGAAGATGCATCATTTGTTAAACTAGGCCGTGATAATGTGGGCGAGTCATCGGTTAGAAATATTATAAAAAAGAACATCAATACAAATCGGAAGGTACGGCTAAGGGTTCTTGCTTATCAAAAATAGTGAGTAAAACTAGAAGCACGCGAATGGTTAATATGGAGCAGCTATTATCCATATGGATTGAAATTTGTATCAAAAAAAATTCCGGTTAGTCAAATGGAAATTCAAGCTAAGGCTTTAAGTCTTTACAATGACTTGAAGAATATTTGATGGTGATGCTGATGGTACTGATGCTGATACTGATAGTAAGTACTGAAGAAAATGAAGGTGATAAAACTAGTGAAAATTTCATGGCAAGCCGTGGGTGGTTTTTTCGTTTTAAACAACGAACTGTTATCCAGAATGTTCGCACTGTTGGTGAATCTGTCAGCGCAGATAAAGAGGCTGCTTTAAAATATCCGACCAAATTGAATGAACTAATACAACAAGGATGCTACAAAGACGAAAAAATTTTCAACGTTGATGAAACGGGATTATTTTGGAAAAAGTTGCCGTCACGCACTTTTATTTCAGCTAATGAAAGGTCAAGCCATGGCCGAAAGCCCTGGTTATAAAATTCCTCATACTTTTATTAGGTGGAAATGCAGTAGGGGATTTCAAATTAAAACCGATGCTTGTGTACGTGCAGAAAATCCTCGAGCCCTTAAAAATGTTTCCAAAAACGACCTTCCAATGTTGTGGCGTTCAAATAAGAAACCGTGGATTACAAAATCTTTATTTGAAGAATGGTTCACCAATTATTCTTGGATTTTAAGATTTTTTCGATTTTAGATAATGCCCCTGGTCATCCGACTGGTATATGTCATTTACATAAACATGTTCAAATATCTTTTCTTCCGCCAAACACTCATTGATTCAACCTATGGATCAACGGGTCATTGCCACATTTAAGGCATATTACTTACGACTCACATTTTCGCAAGCCATAAAAGCTACACAAGGAGAAAATGCGTCTACTTTATCCGAATTTTGGAAGAGTATTAAAAACGTCATAAAAAATATAGGCGAAGCATGGTATGGAAATATATCATTCCACATTGCTCAAATAATTTCGTTGGGTTTGAAACCCATTTTACAGAAGTCACTAATACGATAATGGAAATTGGACAAGAATCGAGTTTCAATGAGCTCGATTCCGCCGCCGTAATTCAATGCATTGAATCAAAAATCAACGAATTGGTTAATGAAACACTTATGAAGAGTAGACTTCAGGAGAATTAATAGCGGTTCGGTACATTAAACTAACGTGTAAAACCAATTTAAAATTTTCCGTAAATCAAAATACGTAAATCAACAACGTCAAATGTAATCCAACCAGTAGAAATTACAGCACCAGCAAATCATCATATGTTCAAGCATTACAAGGAAACCTAAGTTTTTACCTAATTAAATATAATTTTGGATTAGTAGGTAGTATACAATAATTTTGGTAAAATTCTTTTTTCATTCATCAATATGTTGTATACAAAGTATAATTTTAATGAGATAAAATCTATATTGGAAGTGACGAACATAAACCCGATGCTCAAAAGTTCGTTATCTGCTCATGTATACAACACAAACCACAAAACTTTCATAGAAAATAGTAAATTTTAGAACTTGAACGTAATTGTTCTATTAGACGAGTTAAGCATAAACAAACAAAAACAACTAAAGTTGCCGATGAGTACAGACTCAATTTTTTCCAATCCAATCGCGTTAGGGGTCACTCCTACAAGCTCCCGAAAACCAAAAATCAAGTATATGCAGTTACAAATTTTATGCAGTTTTCAAAAATTAGAAAAGCTGAATTAATGACACGCACTAAATCTACAATGAAGAAAAAAGACAACTTGAGCAAACAAACAATTTTGTTGAACAAGAAAATTCAAATGTTTGAAAATAAAATGGAAAATGTGGAGATAACACACACAAAGGCATGCAGATCATCGGTTCTAAATCCGAAAATTGAAATTAGGAATTAGTTCGAACGTTTTAGTGACGAATCAATAGATAATGCTGAAATTTGGGAAAATAATAATACTCGATTATGATGAAGTTCATACTAACGATCATTATTTTACTATTAAATCGAAAATTAGGAAACGCAACAGGGAGAAAACTATAAAGTGAAAATTTTGCAAAATGGAACAACTAATGAAATAGAATCAAACAGTGAATGTGATATAATAACACCAAATATGGTTAAAATGGGGAAAGGTTTATCTATTTTGTACCCCAACTTGATACATGTAACATGCCGTGCACATCGGTTGCATAGACTTGCAGAGCATATCCGATCCATGTTCTCTGACGTTGACATATTCATCAACAACTTTAAAAAAATATTCTTAAAATCACCTTCCAGAAAAGGCGTTTTTAAAAAATTGGTGCCAAATTTACCACTACCACCACAACATGTTGTTACACGATGGGTTACGAGCAGTAGAATATTGTTCCAATAATTTCGATATATTAAAAATTGTCTTTGCGCTAAACATTAGAAAAGGATGCTGCGTCAATTGTCAAGTGTGCACATCTCATTGCAAAAATTGATTTGTGTAATGATATTGATTTCATCACTACAAACTATGGATTTATTCCAAACAAAATTGAGCAATTAGAAGCCTCAACGTTATCCCTCAATCAGAGCCTCACAGTACCGGGAGCAACTGGTGAACAAATAAAAACAAAATTAAAAACACTTTTTCAAAAGAATCCAGGTTTGCAAAAGCTAAAAGAAATTAACAAAGTACTGCGAAATTAACCGGTCCAAATTGAAATAATAAATGCATCACATTTTATATATGCACCAATCACCTCCTGTGATGTTGAAAGAAGCTTTTCACAATATAAAAACATATTATCAGTTGTCACTGATTGTGACTTGAAAAATTGTTATTAATGTACCAATTAAATATGTGTTAATCTTGTGTCGAATTAAAATTGAGATCAAAAATTATTCTTTTAAAAACCTAATTTTGGGTATGTGTAAATATAAAATGATTAGTTCCGTATAGAATTACAATAAACTGTTATTAAAAATGCCTATGCGATTCGGTCTTTAGTTATAATATGATTGGAAATGATCATTTGAATTCGAAAGATCTTTCATAATCTTAGTACCCAGATAAAGGTATATGGTCGATAATTTCGCAAACAAATTATCGTTTAATGCACAGGGTCAGTTACATATTAGCGCCATGTAAATTATATTTGCAACATTTCGAAAATATATCTAATTTATGACTATTAAACACTTACTTGGTCGATGTTAATTTATAATCCATTTGCAAAAAGAATTCATTCATGATGATTTATCCACCGGAGCAACAACACCTCATTAATAAAAGGTGTGAAATAATATATGAAGCATACGTTTGATGTCGGCATTATTCTCGTTGAAGGATATAACATCTAGTAAATTGCTATATGATGTTTACCTTTTATTTCAATAATTTCTGTTGATTTTCAACTGCGCCTCCATAGTTGTGTTACTTAAACTAACTTCAAAACCACCACCTCCAACATATTTGTTCAGCAGATTTACTTAATTAGGTAATCAATAATTGTATCCCTTTCTGTTTAAACCAATTAGAATTGTGTCAAATTTCTGCATTGATTTATACATGATCTGCAGTTCTTTACTGAAATACATACACTTTTTATTAGTTTTTGGTAAACAAAATTTCAAAATGAGTAAATTTTGATCAACTTCTCTAATTATTTTTGTTATAATTGGACGGATAAATACTGAAGTCCATTTTAATAATCGAGATGAGTTTTAAAAATTAAAAATTGACTGATTAAATTTTGATATTGCTTTATGCGGTAGGTGTGTTATGTTAATAGAATTCACTAGCCCACAACTAAATGATTTCACCAGATTCTTCATATTTTCTTTGATAATTGTGAAAAATTTTGAACTTTTTCGTTGATGATGTATATTTTCATATTTGTTACAGATGATAAGCCGAGGATTATTGCCGTTTCTATATCTTGTCGCTACTGTCGGGTAAAGAAAAACGAATTAATTTTTTTTTTTTGCTTTTATATATTTTATTTTTTTTATTATCGCTTTGCTATTAAATTATTATTATTTTTTTCATTATTGTAAACACAATCACGTCTTTTAATACAGCAACGCAAATTATATACTTTAAAAAGCTTTCAAGACTTATCAAATAACTTTTGGTGTACTGATTAAGGAAACCTTTTTAAAAAAAATATTTGAAATACAAAGAACAAGAGAAAAGACGTGACTGGTAAAACTGTAGTATCAATATTATTTATTTTGAATTATATTAAATGAAATACACAAGGCGAGCAGCATAATCTGCATTATTTGCAGTCTTTCGATTACTATTATGTTTCTTTAATTAGAAATTCATTTTACTAAATAAAAATATGTTTTCTTGTTTCAAAAACGAAAATCAAATTTCTCCTATCTAAAAACTTGATTTTATGTCTGCTAATTATTTATGGATATCGTTTCTCAGTTGTACGTAAATAAAGCATTTTTTGTTTTACATAATGAACAATTTTTGAGCAAATTGAATATAGAATATAATCTATATTATTACATAGAGATAATAGAATCCTATAACAATTATAATATAATCAAATATATTTAATAATATTAATAATAAAAAAATAATAATAAGGATGTATATATAAAACTTGGCACATTTCAGATAAATGTCAAAATAGTATTAACGTATGTATCATAATGATAGCTGCACAGAATTTCATTATAAATTGTTTTTAAAGCATGCATTTTGGGCATAAAATGCTAGCTTGGCACCATTTTAATGAGCGCTTAAATTTGATTGCACTTAAATATTTGTTATTGCGGTACAAATCTCATTTTCCAGCGACTCTAACTAACACATTTTCTTTTGAATGATTTCTTATTTCATAACCGACCAAAGGTATTTCTCATTCGAAATAAATAAAAACTATCTAGCTAGATAATATTATAAAGAGATTTATAAACTTATATAGGAATGTTACAGTTAAATTATCTTAGTGCAAAAGATTTGCGGAATATAAGAAAAAAATTTAACGACGAGATTTCTCTAAAGTTTTATATTTAAACCGATGAAATTTTTAAATTTTATGGGAAAATGGGATACTGATGATGATGATGACATTTTAAAATGAAAATGGTATTCGAACTTACTAACCTAGTAATTTATTTCATCGATATAAAGCGTGTTAAAAATATAAATAAAGCATGGCTCATTCATTGAAGCATCTTTCGAAATATTTCAAGTATTGAAATATTACATTTTTATTTACACATTAAACATAATAATAATTATAAAATGAAAGAGACAAAACCGAAAATATTTCTGTACTTCTAGTTTATCTAAACAGAATATGAATATTTGGGAATAATAAATAAATTATCGGTTACCTATAACAGACTGTTTACACACGGAATTTTGAATCATACTCGCGCAGCTATATATAAATGATGCATAAATTATTATTATTTAAATTTATAAAATAGTAATTATTATAAATAATTATTATGTTTCTCTTAGGATTAATGAATCGACAACTGTTAGAATTTCATCAAAATGCGGTCGTAAATCGGGTTCATAATTCCAACATTTTAACATTAAATTATGCATGTCGGTCGGTGTGTTGTCTGGTGCCGGCATTCTATAGCCCGCATCGATACGTTCCCGAGCCCGTGAATTACTCATGCCCGAATATGGTGTGCCACCCTTTGAAAATATTTCCCACATCAGAATACCATACGACCATACATCACATAAAGATGTGTATTTTCCAAAATTTAAAGCTTCCGGTGCTGTCCATTTTATTGGTATTTGTTTCATTCCATCAGAAACTAAAAATGTCCGTATTTAATTTAATGTCGATCGTCATTAATGTGTTTATGCAATATTTACCTATGTATTCTTCCTCTTCACGTGACATACCAAAATCGGAAATTTTAACTATATTTTCAGTTCCTATTAGGCAATTCCGAGCCGCCAAATCACGATGTATACAATTTTTAGATTCCAAATAACGCATTCCTAAAATAAAAATACATTTCTCATTTAATATTTTTGTTTGTAATTTTCAAAACTAGTGAATATGCTTACCTCCAGCAGCATCACGACACATCCCCATCAATTGCTTCGTTGTTAATGTTGAACTATTTTTTCTTAGAAAATTTAATAATGAACCCCCACCCACTAATTCCATAACGATCATAATAGGCTGCTTTTGTACACATATCCCAATTAATTTCACTATATTCGGATGATCATACTGTTTTAATATCCGTCCCTCTTGCAAAAATTTACGTTTTTGTTCATCTGGCAACGTCATTCGACAAGTTTTAACAGCTACCTCGACTTTTGTGGATTTTAATTTTGCCTTGTAGACATCACCAAAATTACCCTTACGTAAAAAAATATTTAATTACTTCATAATTTCCAAAAATTCAAAAAACCCAAAATAACTTACTCGCCCAATTTTATCTAATAATATCACATCATCATTGCTTAGCTCCCATCTTTCACGCGGTACCCGCTTACGTAATATTGCACCTGATCTCCCGGTTACCGGTAACTCAGACTGGAACTGATGCAATATCAATTCTTGAATGCTGGGGAATGCAGGACCCTCAAAACGAAAATGACCCTCGGCCGTGGTTTGTACAATAAAATGTTTATGGCCATTCCAGCAAACGCTTAATACAATTTGGCTTTCATCATTGCGGGTCGTTTCACGTACGAGAAAATCACCTTCATTTCGTAGTAATCGAACAACTTCTTCACGCGGTAGTACCCCATGAAACCATTCTTCTTCGTATAATGGACGGTTTGTTGCTAAAGTCATCTAGGAAAGGGTAGAATATAAATTTTATTATATCGTACATATAATACTGAAATCTAAATGTTAATTTAAAGCGTAAATATTTTATTAAAAATGTTTCTTAAGAGAATATATTTTATTGTAAATTAAAGATCCAACAAAATGTGCGAATCTACTTCATTCAAGTATTAAAGCATTTTTCAATTTCACCCGGACAATGGATCTAAACTTTTTACACCTTTAGTTATAATTCTGGAAAACACTTGGTTATAGTAGATAAGGGTTACTGAGCAAAAAACTATACAAACAGATAATTATTGCCTCATCGGCATAACTAAAAACAAAAGAAGGAGGATCTCCTATCAACACAAAAACTAGATAAGATGGCGAGTACTATTGGCGGTCTTCCCAAGAAAACTCTCCAATACCACCAAATTTAGACAAAAGTTGATCGAGCTAAAAATGATTGCTTGAATGACAAATGTCAATCCATAAAAGGTACATCATATCACAGAATGAGTAAAATAACTCATTATAAAGTTATCAAATTATTAAGAGTGTTTATAAATGGACTCAATTGAAAATTTTTATTTCGTGGAAGATATCTTTCATCAAGCCGGATTTGAGCATAGACGGCTTACAGCGCTAGATATAAGGAGGTCAATAGCTTATTGCGTACAGATGTAAAACATGTTTGTTTAATTAAAAAAAACAGTTTGCCAAGAGGTGTCAAATACTCTAACGCCTGCTGACTTTTAACTCGAGAAGCCTAATGAGACTAATAACTAGAGTTCGTGTCTGCAGATATAGCACTTTTAGGAAAAAAAAATTAAGAATACTGAGTGATGAGTAACATTCTTATTGTTTAAGATTGTTACCACTGCATAGACTAAGTTCAGGTTGGTTAGATAGTTAAATGTTATTTTTAAATATTTGCAACGAGAACAATACAAAGTTATAAAAAATATATTTTTCAGCTCTACGCAAGATTCAGGTGAAAACGAGCACGACATTTTCAACGACTGTTTAGTTATTTAAAGTAACTTTATGTAAGGCGATTACGAAACCACGCGTTACGACCACTCATTGCTTCTCTCAATCAATAAAGCAAACTCTATATGTATAAAAACCGTGCAACCCACTTATCGGAATATTGTCTCGATTACCTACTATCTATTGGAAAAGGCTCAACCTAATACGTGTGAGTATTTTTGAGTTGAGAAACTGACGCCCTTATAATGTAATTTATTAAACATAAATAAATGAACTTCAATCTGTGCTAATTACATGTGCTAATTATATAAGAGCGTGGGTGAAAACAGCCCGAATTGGTTTGATCAAAATCCTGAAGACCGCGCCATTGAGTTCATAAATTCCCTTCGTAATACCATAAACATTCATAAAGTAGATAATTGTGATTTCTTGATTATTACGATTTTACGGTCCGTCATTACACGATTTTCACTAAAACAGGATTATTACATTTATCAAAATCGAGTTGTAGGAATATAAATTTGAAATATTAAGAAATAGGCTGAGCTGAAATATTGAAATATTAAGAAATAGGCTAAATGTCATTTGTATTGAAGGGCCAGTAAAATGCAAGATTCTCGATAAAATATTAAAATATAGTAAATTATGAAACGATTGTATACGTTATTGTAATTGATTCGATGTAGGTAATTCAAAATGAGCATATTTAGAAAAAACTGTATTATTTTAATATTTAATTATGGATTTGAACGTTTGGCATAGTTACAACATCGCATTTATGTACGTCACTATAATTTTTAAATCGAAATTTTATTTGACGTGTAAACGCGGTTGGAGAAAATTGCGATAATTTTTGTGACTGTTCTCCGCGATATAAGCCTTTTAGCCCTTTAGTGAATTTGTTGAGAACATAGAATGCGTTTGATTGTGCCAAAATATTCAAGAGGATAGCGGTAAAATTGTACACTCCAGGCTTCAAATATTACTCTTTACTGATATCAGTAAAATGATCCGGTGCGCATAGAGTAATAAATTGTATTTTAGGTTTTTTAGGTTTAGGTTTCAGTGGTTGCTTACTGCACACTTAGGCCAATTTTTTAGGCCCATTGTGATACCACTCCATTCACTCCACATCATTAACCCACCTGCTTCAGCTGCCCACACAACTACAGTATACCACCTGCACATTGCAAGCTCCATGTCAACCTGTACATTGACATGGAAGGTGGGTCGGCGCGTGACACGGAATTCTGCACTCCATCAGAGATCAGAGGGTCTTAGTTGTATTTATTAGCATCACCGATCGTAATCGATGATGAAAATTCGATTTGCATCTAAGCCTCTGATGGGATTCGAACCCAGCACCTCCCGGTCCAAGTGCCGAAGCTTTAACCACTGCACCACTTGTCCGGAAAAAATTGTATTTTACTTTACACACTCTTTTTACACTGACATTAATTTCAGAGTAAAATTTGAACACTGAGTATGCACGGTGCTTACACCGCAGTTCACAAATAAAAACGCAGTGTATAGAGTAAAATTACTCAGGGGTGACTCAGAGTTAATATCACATTTTTGATAGTTTATCGACGTTTATGTCCCGCTTCTTTAGCATAAAATGTGCCACTATTTCACATTTAAGGTTTACATTTGAGTTGTCTCAATTATAGCTTTGCTTCAATTGTATAATTCTATTTGGGCTGGACGCAAGATCTTTATGTCTAATATAATTTAATTTAGTAATTAAGTAAATATTACATTCCTTAATTTGTTAAACTTCATACCTTGAAGATAAAAACAAATGAGAATTGAACGAAATAAATTGGTAATTAAAGCACAGGTTCAATCCAAAAAAGTTCTATTCAAAAGTAGACATAAAATGTTTGCCCCACTAAATATTGAGATATCTACATTTTTTTAGTGAGATAATAATATGAGTGAGGTCTACTATTTTTTAGTGAGGTCTACATGGGCTAGATACCCCCATTGTCATTTGTTCTAGTAGGTAGTTATAGCAATAGAAAATAAATAATTTAGAAACGAAACAGTCTTTCGATGAAGTATCGAAAATGTCATGTTATAACATATCACCCCAGGGGTGGGATGTTGTATCATCACTATTTTCAATATCTATCGAATATTATATCTCTTTTTCCTAAAATTGCCGTTTCGATTTTCAATTTTGCTTTCTACATTGCGATCGCGCGCTACTAGAATAAATTGTTTATTTATCTCTTTATTGTTTTTAGATAAAGTATCACTGTTAAAATAAGTAGGTGATAGAATAAAAGTAAAACGAAATAATGTTTTAGTCGAATAGATAGAGTTCGCAGTAGAAGCAACGTAATTGAAAAATGGAAAAACAATCAATTTTATTCGTGAGGAAAGAGATGTAAATTTCGAAAAAAAATTGATTTTACAACATCCCATCCCAGGTTGAATACGAGTAAAAAGTAATTTTTTGTTGTTGAAACATAGACCCAAGGAGTGTGCAAAGTAAAATATAATTTATTACTCTATACACATCGAATTATTTGACACTGGACAACCTTCGCTCCGTGTACGATACTCGGAGTAAGCTCGCTTGCTAGCCATTATATGTTAAACAATCGATTCGAATTTAACTGGGTCGAAAACACTGTGGTGGATACAATTCTCGTGTCTATTTCCTTGTATTTTTCGTTTGTTTTACACCTAATAGTATTGCATTGCTCTACTGAATTCGTTTTCAATTCAAAATTCTGACTGCAGAATGAATACCTAATCCACAAAATCTGAATCAGATGGAATATAATGTTCGGTCAATTTTGGAGACAACGACTTTTGCAAATTGCTATACGAACTTTGAATCTTTATTTGTGATGAACTTTAAGTAAGGCTTTATTTCACATATTAAAAACAGAAAGATGGTATGTTATCTTAATTTTCAAAAGGCACGTCATCGGCAAAGTATTGAAATTTTTAACACAGTTGAAACTTTATATTTGTAATGTTGTTTACTTTTGATAATGACAAACTCGAGATGCATTGATTTCAGATTAACTATAACTTCCATTTTTACGTTATCGATAGGTTTGAAATAACATAGGAAAATATAAAAAATGTATATACATCAAAAGCATTACCAATCGTCACTTCAATGGATTGTCATTCCAAATGACATTTTTGCCGATGTAGTTATATTTAGAAACAATCAGTCAAGTTAAACAAATGTAAAAAAATGCAGTCGCAATTGGTCTAGTTAAATGAAAAAAGGCTACGCTCTAGCTGGATAATCATTTTCAATTGACGCGAAGTTTTATACATGCGCATTGTGTATACGCTTGATACACATTTGTAACTCATTTCAAACTTTTCGTTTCTCAGTACAAGTATTATTTGATAAACATAATTATGATAAATTCATATTTCAAATATCCGCTACATCTTGAAAGTTTCAAAGCTCAATAGTACAGGTGGAAAAGAATTGACTATTTTTACAAAATAAAAGCGACAGTACTCTTTATTATGCACAAAACCTTTAGTTCGTATAGTTTTCAGCTAATTTTATTTATATATTATAATAAACATGTTTTCGTAAACCATTTTATTGCAAACATTATGAATTGAGTCGCCTTAACCTACTAATTATAAACTGGATACAAATATAACAGACACACTAAATTCATCTTGCCTAAAAATACATTCAATTGACGTTACTTGAAACGGTTCAATATGCATCATAGAGTGTATGTAATATTTATTATTTTTGGATCATCAATACTTTAAAATATATATAGATATAAATCTAAAATTTACAAAACAACTCATATTTACCACAAAACTTTTTAAACGTTTTTTCCGTACGGGCGGAACTGGAATTGTAGTCCGAAAATGTACATCCGAAGAACATGTACTAACATTAGATGAACTCATTTGAATTTATTTATTATTATTATAGTAAATATTGCTATTTTGTAATAAGGATCAACTATTAAATAAATAATTAATCTTAGTTTTGTTTTATCGGTTAGCGGTCAATTCACTTGAATAAAAATTTGGCAACTAAATATTTTTTTTTTCACTTGAATAAATAAATAAGATGAATTTCACACCAATTCATCTAGATGAAATGATTTTCTTTTACACATTTTAAAAATTCATTCAAAAATAAATTTTTTAAATTTTCAAGTTGGCGTCACTTTCGTCAAAACACACAACAAAACATATTTTATTTTTAATGTACAGTGACCACTAGTAAATTGGTGTAACAAAATGTGCTGAGCCCTATAAATCTAAAGACCGCCGAATTATTTAAGACAACCTGTATGCCAATAATCGATTGAATTGGATACATTTACTAGAAATAGAGAACACGAATAAACATCAATGAAAATTGTTAAGATCAGATTTTACAGAAAATACTATACATATATATTTTATATTATGTATCGGTTACTATATATAAGAATTGTACATATAAAATGTATTTTTAGATATTTCTACGGATTATAAAACCGAAGACTATGTACGCATTATTCTTATTTATTCGCGCACTAGACACGAATTTGTGTTTCTAAGAAGCAAACAATCGTTAATATTGCGTTGAAATCTTAGACCATTAAATACTTTGCACCGATAGTGATGAACTTTTTTCGTCTCCAACATCTGCGAGGGAATTAATTAATTTTGCGACTGTTTTAAGTATTATAGGCAGGTTCATAATACATATTTATTATGCGTTCGTTGCGATGATACCAAAATAAAGAAAAACCGAAGAAATGAAAAACAACAATTGCCTGAAAATAATTCTCAAAATACTGAAACTGTTTTCATTTTACCACGCAGATAATTTTTATCATTGGAGGAAGGAAGATTCTCAGAGGATCGTGTCCCTTGAGTTACATGAAATGGTGACTGCATAAATTTAGTTCTGGTAACCAAAAAATTCGTCTAGATTCTTGCTGTTATTTACAAATCAAGTTATTTACATTTTAATAATATTTATTGACAAATTTGAAGTATTAGAAAGCAGTTTCAACTTTTAAGCATCTAACTAAAGTTGATAACAATCGTTACTAAGAAATTGAATAGATTTTTGCCTACCTAATTTTATTTATTTAAACTTATTACTTCGGCTCTTTCTCACCAATTTATGAGTGCCTTCAATCTGAAGTACCACTAAAGGAAGCAAACCTGAATTACTCATAGTTATAAAACATTGAGATACTAATTTTCGTGCATAGGTTTAATGTGTAAATTTTTAATAATGTATAAGCGTTATTATTTTGGAAACAAAAATGAAAACCCCTCAATAAATTATAGTACTTCGGCATGTTATTACGAATTTGTAAAACACAGCATAGGAATCTAAAATATAATTTTCAAAAATTCTGATAGGTATGCGGAACAACACTAACTCTAAATGAACGTCGTTCCAAAAAAAACTCAAGTACTTATCCCTTTACTACCAGACTTTAGGAGACGAAAAAACATCTCTAATTATATGGCCATTCAGTTTAACCTTTGCGAAATCGGCGACTTAAACATCAGGTAATATTTAGTTCATAAAAATCGAACTCGTTTAATGTTACATCTGGTATACCCAAAACAGCCATTTAGGATCTCTATCTGTGTATGCAGACGTCATAAAATTTCTAGGCGTAAAAAGGTGGTGTGAAAAGAACCTCTTCGAATAAAGACTTGAACAAATGTCAGTCAAATCGCGACTTTGGTATCAAAATGTTATCATATCTCGGACTACATCTATCTATCTGTGATTTGGTTTTCAAATACTGGCTAAAGTGTTTTTAGATCCTTGCGCCATAAAGATATAATATCAACCTTCGTTAGTCCTTTAATTAAGTTGCAGACGGCCAAAATGAGCCCGTAATAAAAATGCTTCGTTAAGTAAAACCCAGTTTTGCAGTTGTCAATTATAATGTGAGAAAATTCTGTTTGAAGAAGCTACTCTATGCGGATTCATTTAATTATGTATTGTTTTTCTTGAATAAGTAGACCTAACATTCAGTTACGTGACTTCTTCGGAAGTGGGATATCATTTATTCTGAACCGTATATCGTATTATTTTTTATTTATATTTCAATAACATTGAATTAAATCTCCGTACTTCTACTACGTTAAAATATTTTCGTTAAGTAATTTGATGTCCTTGTTTATGCTCCTTCTAAGTATATTGAAAAAAATAATAATGGGTAACGGAAAACGAAATACATTATTTTTTCGCTAGATGGATTTAGTACATAAATCTGGTGATGTATTTGTCCTAGTAGGACATAGTTACTCATTTTGGAAATGGGGATACAAAAATTATTTTGTCATTGTTTTGAGTGATCGATTCAGTTGTGAGTTATAGTATGTGATGGAGGTAAACAAAGAGAAAATTCGTTATATTTTACAATTTTGCTTCGATAAAGGCTAAAACGTAAGTCAAGGTTGTCGAAGGCCGGCGGAGCGGCCCAAACGGTGGCCAAAAAAAGATTAACGGCCAGGAAGGATTTGCTATCTGTTCATATTATTGTGAATTATCTACTATGAGCTGCTGATCAATGGCCAAGAGTCGTGTTCCACCAGAAAAACGCTACGCCTCATACTTCCATGATGACCCGCCAGAAGATCCGGGAGCTTGGTTTGGAGGTTATTATGCTTCCACCTTATCACCTTATAGTCCGGACTTGTCATCAAGCGATTACCATCTCTTTTTGTCCACGACAAACACTCTTGGTGGTGTAAAAATGGCATTAAGAGAGGCTTGTGAAAACTGACTCTCCTAGTTTTTTGCTAATAGGAACAAGGCATTTTGGAAAAGCGGCATAATAAAATTGCCTTCTAAATGGCAACGAGTGATCGAAAAAACGGCGCATATTTGAGCCAAAACGGAAGATTATAGCCATGTTAAATAAAGCCCCAAAATAAACGTAAAATTAATGTATTTCTTTTTCCCCAACCTTTTATTACAGACGATCCAACAAGTACGGTCAAGGAGGGGAAAATTGATCGTCAGGAATTATTATTATTAGTAAGTAAATGAAATAATTGCGGAGACGAGAAATGCAGATAGGGAGTTCCCGTTTTAAGGGATTTACAAAAGATGGCGTTACTAGTGTTAAATCGCATCGGGCCATCTTGTAACTATAATCATGTTAAAGCATCATCATTTCACCCTAAAAATCAGTATTTGACATTTCGCCGAAGTGTAAACAACATACATTTTTGTGCTCTAGCCATATCAACCTATGTGCCTACAAAACATAATTTGCGGGAAGCGCTGCTTTTTTGTTTAATTCGAAGAAAATTGCAGCTGATAAACATCGATTGCTGCGACGCAGAACGCGAAGGGAGACATCTAAAGTTTGAAGACGCTGGATTGGAGGCATTATTCGACCATGATTCATACCAATCTTAAGAGGAGCTCGCTGAAACTTTGGAATGCTTCAATAAGCGATTCAAACCCGTCTCAAGACCATGGATGCAAACAAAAACAAAGAAATTAGGTTCCATATGAACTCAAGTCAAGAGACATCGAACGCTGTTTTTCACGTGCGAACAACTGCTTATTTTTAGTCCAAAATGAAATCTGTTTTAGACCAATGTTAACGCATGAGATGTTCTCATCTAACTTGAGAACATCGCTACCAATATAAAGCTGTAAATCATCAGCACAAAAGTGGAATAAAATAAGAACCTTGAGGTACACCAGCAACTATATCACAAATGTTTGAACAATCGGCCTCGCTTCTTACAAACTGCTTACGATTACTCAGTTAAGAATGTATTAATTTAACGGCAGATTTAGAATATTTATAATACAAGTAAAGTTTCTGCAGCAAATAAACATGATTCACATTATCGAATGCTTTTGAAAAGTTCAACAAAACCAAAAGTGCAAACGATTTTCTTTTATCAAACATAGATGAAAGACCATCAACTACACGCACTGTACTTGTACTAAGACCAGTTTTATATCCTGATTGATACTTACATAAAAGATCAAATCGTTTAAGATGCTCTTGAATTTAAAATTGCATAACCTTCTCCATAACCTTTGAAAGAGCAGGCAAAATACTAATTGGATGAATTTTTTAGGAAGAGGAATAAACACTGTTTGATGATGAATGTAATATGCGAAAGAAGTAAATCTATAAAAAAAATATTATCTTAAAATCAATTAAATCACAAGCTTTCAGGTCCGATTTCAAATTATTAGGAACTTTAGAATATATAAAAGGGTTAAATAAACAACTTTTTCAAAATTAAACAGGTTCTGTTTAAACTGATACAAATGAACTCTCCAAATCTATATAAAATAGAAAAACTCCAAAACGCAGCTGCCCATAATTTGCTTAAGTATTGGTTAAGAGAGCTGTTTGCTCAACTACCGTTCCTAGCTTGATTCTTGAATCCGATAAAAAAATAATAGAAATATGGTTTGACACAAAGTCGAATAGGTACGATGCAGTATGGGCCACTAAACTATAATTTAATTTGAAACAAGTTCATTGTTTACCCAAAAATACAATCATTATAAATATTTGCCCCCGATCATAAGGGTCTGTTTTAAACATTACATTTTTGCAATGAGATTAGATACTAAAAAATATTATAATTAACAAATGTATCTTTGCGCTGATAAATAGAATTATTCTTAACCAATCATACTGAAATTTGAAAGGGGCGGAAATGTAATTTTAATTTTGAGTGAGGAAAGTCAACGGTAATGCAAATATGTTTTACAAAATATAATTTAGAGATACATATTTTTGTACTTTGTCAATAAATTTTCTATATACACATAGATGTTGTAGGTTTTGGAACACTGGAAAACTACTAAAACATAATTTTGTGGTTACCAGTAAATGAATATAAATTTTTAGAACAGGAAATGTGGAAAATATGAAAGATAAAACTCCGTAACTCCAAAGATCATTATATTCGAGATACAGAAGATGAACTTAAAAGGGGTTCTTTAGCCAACAATCAATTGTAAACGGATTTGGATTGAGTATGAAAATAGGGTGAAATAATTGTTTCATTTCTTAGAAAATTTTCGGTCTGCGTACATGACATTGGAAATAAATATCATCAGGCTCGCTCCCGAACTAAAAACTAGTCAGATTTCGTGAAATACTTTATGCCCCTCCTACTACCCCGTAGGAAAGTTATTGACGATACACTAATGACTTATCAGCGAAATGTCCCAAATTGGACTAATTTTCGTTTGTGATATGTCTGAATTGAATCGTTCATGATATGACTGAGATGAATTGTACATGACATGTCTGATATTAATCGTGTTTGACTTGTCTGAGATGAATTGTATGTGAGAAAGCATGTGTGGCAATGCTAGGACCGTTCATACACTTATAATATGTAGCTTGCCTAAAATCTATTGTACATAACATGTCTGAGATGAGATTGACGTTTGTAACAAAAAAAATATTTAAAGGAAGAAAATTATTATTAATTTA
Source organism: Nephrotoma guestfalica (assembly GCA_963691935.1). Taxonomy (NCBI): domain Eukaryota; kingdom Metazoa; phylum Arthropoda; class Insecta; order Diptera; family Tipulidae; genus Nephrotoma; species Nephrotoma guestfalica. The sequence goes on from OY829913.1 coordinate 256,460,803, forward strand.
TTAAAAAAATTTAATAATACAGATCAGTCTGAAGTTGTTGGCTTTCAAAATATAAAAACTACGACTAACTGATGGTAGTTTGTCTTGAATATAAAACACAAAATTTGTTTAATTATAAAATAAATTAAAAATTGAATAATTTTAATATAAAGTATAATTACAAAACGTAACTTATTTGACAAATAAAATGTTAAAAATATTAACACTACATATACATATTATAAAAAAAATTATTCATAAAGAGAAAACTTATTGCAATGAAGACAGACTGAAGATGACACACAAAATATTTTAATTTTATTTTAACTTACGCCATTATAAAAAAATGTCGATGAAATGAGAAACAACGAAGACTCGTCATACATGTTTCGCTCAATACATTGTCAACAAAGAAGTTGTGTACTTGACATGTCTCACACTAGTCTTTGATCACCAACAGACATTGAACGCGTCATTTGAGAATCAAATGTGGCTTGTCATAAATTAGTAATTTGTCAACATACCACAAAAAACGAAAAAACTTGGGTTTTCCTTTTTCATACACGTTTATAAAAAGGATAAAAAGACGCATCATTAGACCTAAAATTCATTATTTTAATGGTGCTCGACTAGTCGATGAGACTGTGATATAGCACGCATATTTTGTTCGTGACTTTAAGTGTAAGTTTGTCAACATTAATTAGCATCTGTTGCTCTTTCGGAAACTATCGTTACATCTGGATATAAGAACAAATGAGAAACTGATATATTATGAAAACCACTTTTACCAGGTTTGTGAGAAGATGTTTCATATTACAGGTAATGACATGTGTATGTCAACACACGTTGTCGAACTTTAATGTTTCATTTACACGATGTGATTTACACGATGTGTTCAATTCAATTCTCTTTATGCCACTAATTAAACAATACCTTTATAAGAGAATATTATAAATTACGGAAATTGATGAAAACTTTTTTTTTATATTTCAGAATTTCCATCAATATGTCATTAATAAGGCGACCAAAATGACAGTGACCATAAAATTTTAGTCGAAAAACTCAATATGATAAAATTGTATGTCAGATGCGTACCGCGTTTACTTAAAATTGTATCATTGTTGTTCAAATTAATTTTTATTTTTCTAACCATTACGAAATAATAAAAAGGAACCATTAGATATGTCGTTGAAAGAATCTGAACGTATATAGGAATCTGAACTCAGCCGACGCGGATGTGTCACTGTCGATAGAAACGGATTTATTCATGAACTTCTGCAGTTCTGATACTATAAGAGCATGGAAAACCACCCAAAAACGTTATTGGGTGTAGGTTATTCTCAAACACAATCCGAATTGGCTGTAGCATTAAATGTTGATCGATCAACTGTTGCAAAACGTTTACAAACAATCGGAATGACTCAAAACCTAGCAACTGGGTTCCACATGGATTAAAAGAGAGACCCCGAACGTCGATAAACCATTTGTGAAATACTACTCAAAGACAACAAACAAAAGCTTTTTATATGGAATGGTTACTGGAGATAAAAAGGATTTATTATGAGAATCCCAAACGCAAAATATCTTGGGTGTGGTGAAGCTGGTCCATCGCAACCAAAGCGAGATATTCATTGCAATAGGTTATGCTCTGTATCTGGTGGGATCAGAAAGGTGTGATATATTAAGAACTTCTAGAATCAGATGAAACTATCAATGGCGATGTCTACCGAATTAAAACGTTAGAAGCGAGCTATAGAGGAAAAACGACCAGAATGGGTGCATAGACACAACAAATTAATTTCTCAGTACGATAATGCAAAACCACATTTTTCAGCGATTCAGTTCTCACGCAGAGATCGGAAATTGACTTATTGACTGCATCGCCAACAAAGACCAGGATTGTTTCAGAGATGGAATCCGTAAATTGCCTGAAAGATGGGGGAAACTTGTAGCTAGAGATGGAACTAGAGATTTTCGTTTCAATAAAAAAGGGCAGAGTCATATTCACACGCCCAATAGAAACAACTTTCCAACGTCGTTTGTTGCCGAGGCACTCAGGGCTTAATAACAATTAAATTGATCTCTCGCTTCAGGTATTTAAACTAATTATTTAAATTTAAACACTCCAACCAGTAAGGTAGAATCCCCTCAGAAAAGAAAACTTTCAATCGGTGCTTTCAGAATGCAAAGAGTCCATGTGTCAACCATCATCAAAAGCCTTCGAAACATCATACGATATGATTTGTGACTTATAAAATTAGCAAATACAATTGTTCTAATAGTACTCAGCAGACAGGAGTTGCAGGCCTTCACGCTATTTCGTTGGATGAAAATGATTCGTTTGAAATTGAAAATAATTGGGAAAATTGTTCGCGATATGGATCCGGAAATTCCGAAAGATCGGTAGAACAAGCTACATAAAAGTATAGTTTAATATTTGTAATTAATTATTGTGAACAATTAGCGGGATTTGGTCAAAATTACACGCTTTGTTGGCATTAATGTTTGCAAGAACTCCAGAAACTACACTAAAGTAACAGAAGGAGTCAGTAGGATAAAGTTGGCCGGCACACTCGTTGAGAAGAAATGTTCGTTGCTTTACATTTAGAAACAACTACAGCTGCCGGATTCCAAGCTGTGGGTTATTTATGAAAAATGAAATCTAGTTAATGTTTGCAATATCCACAAGATCACGAATGCCGCATATTTCTTATAAATTTTGATTTTGTCGCGGTTTTCTTCTATTGTAGCGCAAGATCTACAAAACAATACATAATCAGTTTTGCAAATTAAAATTACCTTTGTATTGCAATTCTTTGAAATTGTGACGTTTAGCAAGTTTGTTAAAAATATCGAAAATAAGACCTTAGCCCTCCAAAGTCAAGCATACATTAATTAGTGATCAGTGAAACTTGAATCCACGAAGAATTCGTGAAACACGAGCACCATACAAAAACTATGTACTGCGAAGACTAAAGCACTTTATGATATATAATTAAGGTTAACTGATCTGGAACGTTTCTGGAGAGTGAAATCAACATGAATAGAAGTTCAAAACGTCTTGAAAATCATGGTAAAATAAATTAGTGTCTCTTAAGCACTTAACAATTTAATCCTAAGAAACATTTTCAAATAAACCCATCGTGTTAATTTTAATCTTATTTTTAAAATATATTAGGCACACTTTTAAATCTTAAAGTAATAATAAATAAAGCTGATAAGGTACATGCACATATAAAAGTAGTATAAAATAATAAAGGAATAATATGTTCGATATGAACATATCATGCAGATTAATTTTACATTTTACTCACAACATCTGGATCACAATATTTAGGATTTTTTGCTAAAAAATCATCACCACTATCATCGCCGCATGTACAAAATTCATTGCTATCAATTTCAAATAAATTTTCCGTGTGAAATTCCCGCTCAAAATCGAATACTTTTTGGCTTGGATGCATTTTCTTTAATCGTTTCGTGCATTGCTTACAAAATTGTTTCTTATTTGATTTATTAAATTTTAAATTAAATTTTAATTTTGTTTTTAAATTTTCCTTAAATTTAGTGGTACGACTTTTTGATATTTGAGCTGATGGCACTACATTTTGATCGATTTTACTCGTTGAAACAATATTACCTTCTTCATCTAGTTCAATGGCACAATCTAATTTTGGTGGTGGTGGTGAAACACTATCAAAATCGTCATCGGGTAGGGAAGTTGGTGTATTTATAGTTTCGGAATTTGTATCAGTCGGGACGGTCGAAATTACGGTTTCCGATGTTAAATCAATATTCGCATTTGTTACATCGATTAAATCATTATTTTCGTCGTGTACTTCCTCATTTTGTTCATCTTTTGTGTTCGTTAGTTTAACACTTTCGATATTTGTGGATTTATTGTAGTTTTTTATGTCCCGAAATGAGGATATTATGGCATTGTAGGAACGATTTGAAAACGATTTTGATTTTTTATCAGTGTCTGTAACCGAAATACCGCCAGAGCTATGTTCTTCTGGGGCCGATACATCATCTTCGATTAATTTCTCTGAATTATTAGTTTTCTTTCTCTTTTTCCGTTTAATTTTACTGTTAGTTTTCTTTTTAATTTCCTTATCAGTGACTTCGATTAATTTTTCTAAATCTTTTATTTGATTTTCCAAACTATTCGGTGACTTATCGATAACGATTTTTGGGGGAATTTGAAGTGTGTTACTTTCTTGTTCCAAACTAACATTATTATTGTCAATTAGTTTATTTTTATCAGAATTATTACAATTATTGTTTATTGTGTTCGATGTTGATTTAATTTTTTGTTTTATTTTATTCTTAAAACTTTGATCCTTTTTATCAAACGGATTACTACCAGAGGAAATTTTATTCGACTGTAAAAAGTCACCGCTATTATTACGAGAATTTTCCGCCTCTTGTGCCATTTTTTCATCCAATTTTTTATTTATCTTATCAATATTGTCTAAATGTATATCAATTGAAGATTTCATAATATCAATGCCACCTTCGCGATTCGTTTCGTTGCATAAAAGCAAATTATTTTTTGAATCACCAATTGAATCGCTTGATTTGTCATTAGAATCGGTACTACTTTTGTTATTGCTACACACCATTGACTCATTATTATGGCCGTTACTAATAAAATCAGGATTATTAATTTCCATTAAAATATTTAAATTATTTTCACACATCAAAATCAAACTGTTAGTTTCAGCATTATCAATGTCAACATATAAATTAGGATCTAGTTTAGAAAAAGACGAACTTGATTCCAAACTATTTACCGATGAACCAAGTGAACGGTTTGGAGATTTCTTTCGTTCTTTTCTAGGCGATAATTCTGGTGTCATTGGCATACCACCGGATTTCCTTCGAAATGGTGCTTTAATCAAAGACATTACCTCAGCACCTTTTTGCAGTATATAAGATGACGTGGATGGAATACTCTAATTGTATTATGATATTTGTACAAATAAATAAAATAAAAATTAAACGTTTAACCTTCACCACTACATTAATAATTGTATATTAAAATCCCAATTATTCTAGCAACGTGACTAGTGCATTTAAATTTCCTCAACCATGTTATATTATTATAAAATTACTTACCGATTGATCTGCAACAACATTATTTTCAATGAAATTTTGTTCAACCGACAAATCATCACAGCCGGATGGCAGTTCTTCACAACCAACTTCATTAAGCGCCGATTTAATAATCTCGGCCAATCGTTGCATTTGTCGTTCTTGACACCTGAGTGCATTTAAATCTTTTGTATTTCTAAGATAAATAAATGAACATTAATGAAATTTCTTAACGTCATCTTATTACCAACATACTTATTATCATCTTTTAAACATCCATTTGTACCACCATTTAATCTTGTTAATGTTGGCGTGCCAACATCTGTATTTAGTTTACTTTGTTTTTCTTGACATTCTTTAACTTGCGTTTCTAATTCAGTAAGCCTATTTCGTAACCAGTCAACTGTTAAATTGTCTACAGTCAATGTATTTGGCTGTAATTTACCAAGGGTATCTTCTATTAGGGTTTCATCAAATTGAAATACTGTTGGCGCTGCTGGTGTAGTCTTATGTTTTTCTGTAAACTCTTTGTACTCTTCAGATGGATTTACACTTTGTATGGCAGATTCAATACGTTTTTGATATTCGCGAAATTTATCCGAAGTAATGTCACCACATTGGGCTGCATCCTGCAAAATATTCCTCCTGCGAAATAAATCAGAGATTTTATTAATGTTGCCGTGGTATATTTATATTAATAGTCTCACCAAGTTTGAATAAAACCTTCTTGTAGTGATTGCTGATGCTCTAATAGGCCAGGCAATAAACAAGTCCTAAAATCTCGTTCTACCTCTATTGCCTCATTTATAAGTAATACATATTCATTGTGAGCTAAATGTAATTTTCTGCAGGCTTTTTGATATTTATCTCTAACATCATCCAGTTTTCGGCCACCGCGCCCAGCTAAACAGGCCGGAAAATAATGTTATTCAATATAAATATTTAATGATATGTATTTTATTAATTAATTACTCACATTTTATATAATGCTCTTCAAACCTTGCCCTTAATAATTTATAATATTCCATATGTTTTTGATAATCCGTTTTCTTCCTAGCTACCTCTTCTGTGAGCTGTAAAAATTAAAAAAAAATGATACACATATTATAGAAAATTGTTTAAAGAATTCTAAAACAGTTTGGATAGGAAAACGATTTAGGTTTTGGTTACAATTTTGAGTATTGTCTTTCGACCATTAGCAATGATCAGTTTTGCCAGAATAATCGTTTCATCAGCAATTACTTAAATTTAATACTTCATTAAATCTTGTAGTCATCTTGAAGTACGAGGCGAATTTTTCTATTGCAAATGCAAACCCCACATATATTAAATACTACATTTTAAATTCATGTAATGATCTCTGGCGATAAAAGTGGAATTTAAGTAGTGTTCAGTGAGGCTACTGAAAAATAATTTCGCGGCATATGTTGGTTGGTAAAAAATGTGAAAAAGAAATATCGATTGAATCTAAAATCAGCACGACGTCTTGCATAGTGGAAGCCGAAGTTCACAACTGTTAGATAAATCACTCTGACAAAGACTGTGGTGCAATGAATTAGATACTGTATAAGAGGCGATTAAACGTTTAATAAAAACAAATATCTCCTCAGTAGTTTAGAATCAGATACTAAAGGATTTAAAATGCTGCAAAATATTGTAAAGGCGACATCAACATGAATTTAGACAGTGAACTAGGCAAGTTAGTCAAACCAGCATTTAATCTAGAGGTTACAAAACACGAAACTTTGTCTCTTTTGTCGATGACACAACCACATGTTGAAGTATGTTACATGTATATATCGAGCCATAAAAAGTTTTAATTGAGACTGAATACTGTAGGTAAATTACATCCTTACAATCATACCTTAACTAGGCAATGTGATACTCTATTGATATCCTTCCCGACAATCCGGAACAAAACGAAATGATAAAGATCTACTTAAAGTTGTTCTCGTCAAATCTCAATAAAACCTTTTGAAAAGAAGCCGATGCAGGACCGCACAATAGAAAACAAGATGTTCAATGAACAAATAATTTAGTTACTAA